>NC_051169.1:73081765-73562221 GCF_013339725.1 Rhipicephalus microplus
ATAGATCTCCCTCGCTCACCGAAAAGGTGATCGTCGCCGCTGCCGTCGTCATTTCTGCTTTTTCGGTCGCCGCGGTATCTTTTGTGCAACTCCGTTTCCGATTCAACTGCCTTCTTTAGGCCGTCACAAGAATGCGCTCGTCGCCGGAACCTTGTCGTCCAGTTTGCCGTCATAACACTTGCCGATGGCTCCAGTGCCGTGTACGTGTGCAATCTGTTCCCTTGTCCCGCTACCTTATTGCATGGCGAATGTATTGGGAGTCTTGACACTTATGTTGACATCTTTTCTTTCGATGTCCGTGGATGCTGTCACAGCTGCCACAGCGCCCTCACTAGCTGACGAAGACGTTCTGTTGCGCAGCGTAGACACCGGCCTCACGCGAGACCAGCGCAATCAGCTCATTCGACTACTTGGCCGTTTCCGCGCCTCCTTCGACCACGGACAACCTCCCTTGGGACGCACGTCAGTTTTCGCTCACCATATTGACACCGGTTATCATACTCCATTTCGTCAGCGCCCCTACCGCATCTCGCAGGCTGATCGTGACGTCATCACTCAACACGTCGACGGAATGCTGCAACATGGTGTTATTCAGCACTCACACAGTCCTTGGGCTTCGCCAGTGGTCCTCGTGCGAAAAAAGGATGGCTCCATCAGGTTTTACGTGGATATCATTGACTAAACACCATCACCCGCAAGGATGTCCTGCCACGAATTGATGACGCCTTGGATTGCCTTCAAGGTGCGGAGTTTTCTCTTCACTGGATCTGCGCTCTGGATATTGGCAAGTGCCAATGGCTGAACCAGACCGTCCAAAAACGGCGTTTGTGACCCCTGGCGGCTTATATGAATTTAATGTAACGCCCTTCGGTCTTTGCAATGCGCCTGCGACTTTTGAAAGAATGATGGACAGTGTCCTCAGGGGACTTAAATGACACATCTGTCTTTGCTACTTAGACGACATAGTTGTATTCTCGGTGAATTTTGAAACTCATCTTTCCGTCTGGAACAAGTTCTCCAGTGCCTTACGGCAGCCGGGTTGCAACTAAACTTCAAGAAATGTCGTTTTGGCGCCCGCAAGCTCACAATTCTCGGCCACGTCGTTTAAAAAGAAAAAAATATCGCCAGACCCTGCCAAACTGCGTGCCGTTGCCGAGTACCTCAAGCCTACTACCCTAAAGGAGCTTCGTAGTTTCGTAGGCTTGTGTTCCTATTTACGGCGTTTCATTCGTAATTTTGCCTCTATAATTGCCCCTCTGACTCAGCTTCTTTCCCGTAGCGTAGACTTTTCTGGCTGGAATTCCCACTGCGATGACGCATTCACGGCGCTGCACCGGCTACTCACGTCTCCGCCAGTTCTCCGCCAATTCGATCCCAACGCACCCACTGAAATTCACGCGGATGCAAGCGGTGTCGGCCTCGGTGCCATTCTCGCTCAACGCAAGGATGGCTGCGACGAGTACGTTGCCGCCTATGCCAGCCGTACCCTAACGAAGGCAGAGTCTAACTATTCCGTCACGGAAAAGAAGCGCTTGGCTATCATTTGGGCTATAGGAAAATTTCGCACATACCTTTACGGACGCCAGTTTGATGTTGTTGCAGATCACCATGCCTTATGCTGGTTAACGTCCATGAAAGATCCTACTGGCTGCCTCGCTCGTTGGGCTTTACGCCTTCAGGAATACGATATCCGTGTGTTTATCGCTCAGGACGCAGACATTCAGACGCCGATGCACTATCCCGTTCTCCACTGCCTCCTGACCTTGCCTGCTCATCAACTGGCATTTGCGATTCGTCATCGTCGAGCATCACTGACATGCCATCCGAACAGCGCAAGGATCCTTGGATCAATTTTTTGCTCGACGTCCTTTCTCACAGTTCGTCAGAAACAACTTCACGCTCCCTCTTCGTTGAGCAAGACACTTGCTGTCCGTGAAGGCTTGTTGTATCGCCGCAATTACGTGACGGACGGCCGTAGGTGGCTCCTTGTCATCCCTCATCATTTGCGTTCGGACATCTGCGCTGCCTTTCACGATGACCCCCAGTGTAGCCACGTGGAGTATTTAAGATTACTCTCGCCTTCGTCTAAGATACTACTGGCGCGGCATGTATCGGCACTTTCGCCAGTACGTTCGGTGATGCACCACGTGTCAACGACGCAAGACGCCTTTTCACAGCACTGCTGGCCCTTTGCAACCCTTAACTGCCCAGCGAGACCATTCGACCACGTCGGAATCGATAATTATGGTCCTCTACCAACTCTCTTCGAGGCAACCGGTGAATTATCGTCGCCGTCGATCATTTCACACGCAACTCTGAAACATCTGCGCTGCCGGCTACCGCTGTGAGAGACGTTGCGTCCTTTCTTCTTCACCATCTCATTTTGCGACACGGTGCACCTCGTGAATTACTGAGTGACCGTGGACGCGTGTTTCTCTCGAACGCCGTCGACGAGCTGCTCAAGACATGCCAGACTGTCCATCGGAAATCCTCGGCATACCATCCTCAAACCAATGGCATGACGGAACGCTTTAACCATACCCTTGGAGATATGCTTGCCATGTACGCCTCTGACGACCACACTAATTGGGACCAAGTGCTCCCTTTTGTCACGTACGCGTACAACTCTGCGCCACAAACAACCACTGGCTTTTCTCCTTTCCCTCCTGTACGGACGTGAGCCATCATGCTCCATGGACACCATTCTCCCTTACAGGCCTGATATTTCCGAAGCGACGCCTGTTTCCGAAGCAGCTGCTTATGCCGAAGAGTGTCATCAACTCACTCGCTCATTTACCGCACAAGACCAATGGCGCCAGAAAACCAACCACGATTCCTTTGCGTCTACTGTACACTATAACTCAGGAATGCTGGTTTGGCTCTGGGTCCCGTCTACCCCTCCCGGTCTTTCCCCGAAGCTTTCGTCGAAATACCATGGCCCCTACCTTGTGGTGCGGCAAACATCTCCTGTCAACTATGAAGTTGAGCCCATGGACCCACCTTCGGACCAACGCTGCCGTGGGCGTAAAACAGTACACGTATCACGCCTCAAACCGTGCTATGACCCCCTTGTCGTGTCCTTTACCTAGGTCGCCAGGTTGGCTCCTTTCTGCGCGGGGAGTAATTGTACCGAAGCATAGTGGCGCCAGCTCTGTGCCAGCGTGAAGAAGACGTTGACGTCCGTGTGTGGCTCGTGCTTGCCGGGTTCCTGCCTGTACCAGCTTGTTGCGGCTAACGTTTCTCGAATATTAACCTGTTTTTACGCAACCTTGCTCGTTGCAATATATATATATATTGTAACGGGGTTTATTTGCAGCGCAGAACGCAGAAAGCGAAGCAGTCAGCAGCGTCCGGCCAAGCGCAGCAAGCACGAGCTTATGCTGATGGCGATGCCCCTGATGCGCCGAGAAATGCCGCTGAAGCTCTTCTTCTTCACTACAATCGCCCTCCGCACAAAAAGACGCCATCCTGGCGGATTAGGGAGAAGAAACGACTAATGGGTCGTAATATGGCTTGATACGAGAGACGTGGACAGTGTCGCGGCCGCGGTAGCGTAGGTCTGTGGATGGGATGATGGGCTCCACGATATAGTTGACGAGTGACGTTCGCTCTACAACGCGGTATGGCCCGATGTATTTGGGAAGAAGTTTTGCGGAGCGGCCAGGCGCGGTAGCAGGTGCCCGAAGCCATACTAATGAACCAGGTGGAAAGTTTGGAGCCGAACGGTCCCCAGTCTGGCGGGATTGCTGCTGCCACTGGTCCTCGGTAGAAAAAGAGCGGGCAAGCTGGCGGCATTCTTCAGCATGTCGGGCAGCTTCGGACAGAGTTGTACTTTCGGACTCATGAGGTTTATAAGGAAGAATAGTGTCTACTGTATTTGAAGGTTCTCGTCCGTACAAAAGAAAGTATGGCGAAAACCCAGTAGTAGCTTGTACGGCAGTATTATACGCGTAGGTGACGAACGGAAGAACTTGGTCCCAATTTGAATGATCAGAGGCGACGTACATCGACAGCATACTGCCAAGAGTACGGTTGAAGCGCTCCGTCATGCCATTTGTTTGAGGGTGGTACGCTGTACTTGTGCGGTGCACGATTCGGCATTCGTTGAGTAATGCCTTCAAGGCGTCAGAAAGGAAGGCACGGCCTCTGTCACTTAAGAGCTCGCGAGGGGCACCATGATGCAGAATGAAACGTTGCAACAGAAACGTTCCAACGTCACGGGCTGTGGCAGTCGGCAGCGCGGCTGTTTCGGCATAGCGTGTCAGATGGTCTATCGCAACAATAATCCAGCGATTGCCAGCTAGAGTTGATGGTAGTGGTCCGTAAATGTCAATGCTGACGCGATCAAAAGGTCGACTAGGACAAGGAAGAGGTTGTGACGGGTAGACTTGCCCGGAAGGTAACTTTTGTCGTTGGCACTGAGCACACGAGCGAATGAACTTTCGCACGTAGTTATACATGCCACGCCAATAATATCTGAGTCGAAGCCTAGCGTATGTCTTGAAGAGGCCTGCGTGGGCGCACTGTGGGTCCGCGTGAAAAGCTTCGCAGATGGCAGCTCGAAGATGGCGGGGTATCACAAGGAGACACTTGCGACCGTCAGAAAGGTAGTTGCGTCGATAAAGAAGATCATTCCTTAGGCAAAAGTTGCTAGCCTGGCGGCGGAGAGCGCGAGACGGCGAAGGAGTGAGAGGATCAGAAAGAATGCTTATGAGGCCACTGATCCAGGGATCCTTTCGTTGTTCCACCGTCATGTTGCGCAAGGCGGATGACGCAAGTGCAGGCTCGAGGGAAGAGAGGCAAACACCTTTATCCGATATGGGTGAGCGAGAAAGGGCGTCGGCGTCCGTGTGCTTACGACCAGATCTGTAAATAACGCGGATGTCGTATTCCTGAAGTTTGAGCGCCCAGCGAGCAAGTCGTCCGGAAGGGTCTTTAAGTGTGGATAGCCAACAAAGGGCGTGGTGGTCAGTGACGACGTCGAATGCGTGGCCATACAGGTAGGGGCGAAATTTTCCAAGGGCCCAAATAATAGCTAAACACTCTTTCTCGGTCACGGAGTAGTTAGCCTCGGCTTTCGTCAAAGTACGGCTTGCGTAGGTGACGACATATTCATCAAACCCTGCCTTTCGTTGCGCGAGCACAGCGCCAAGTCCAACACCGCTGGCATCAGTATGAACCTCCGTGGGAGCGGCAGGATCGTAGTGGCGGAGGATGGGTGGTGAAGTCAGCAGGTGGCGTAATTTGGTGAATGCATCGTCGCATGCTGGTGACCAGGTGGAAAGGTCCTTGTCGCCGCTAAGAAGGTCCGTAAGGGGCGCACATATGGAAGCAAAATTTCTAATAAAGCGTCGGAAGTATGACGACAAGCCGACAAAACTTCTAAGTTCCTTCAAGTTCTTTGGCTTCGGAAAATCGGCGACTGCTCGAAGCTTGGCGGGGTCGGGAAGTATGCCGTCCCGCGATACGACGTGGCCAAGAATGGTGAGCTGCCGAGCACCAAAACGACACTTCTTGAGGTTGAGTTGAAGGCCGGCGTCGGTGAGACGTGTGAGGACGTGCTCGAGACGATTTAAATGGGTGTCGAAATCGGTGGAAAAGACAACTACGTCATCGAGGTAGCATAAACATGTGTTCCACTTGAGGCCTCGTAAAATAGCGTCCATCATTCTTTCAAAAGTGGCTGGAGCGTTACAAAGGCCGAAAGGCATAACGGTAAACTCGTATAACCCATCAGGTGTGACAAATGCTGTTTTCGGTCGGTCAGATGCTTCCATAGGAACTTGCCAGTATCCAGACCGTAAATCCAGCGAAGAGAAGTATTCTGCTCCCTGCAAACAGTCAAGGGCGTCGTATATTCGAGGTAACGGGTAAACGTCCTTGCGGGTGATCTTGTTTAAACGTCGATAGTCCACACAGAACCGAATGGAGCCGTCCTTCTTCTTAACAAGAACGACCGGTGACGCCCAGGGACTGTTAGAAGGCTGTACAATACCCCGCTGGAGCATGTCAGCAACCTGGTCGTCAATAACACGGCGCTCCGACGCTGAGACTCGGTAGGGGCGCTGCCGTAGAGGCGTATGGCTTCCTGTGTCAATCTTGTGAGATATGTTCGATGTGCGACTGAGGCCAGAAGCGTGGCTGTCAAAAGAAGTACGAAACTTTTGCAGCAGGTTCACTAACTGGCTTCGTTCTGACGAAGACGTTGCGACATCGATGGAGCGGTGAAGAGCGTCAAGGAGTGACTGGTCAACAACAGAGTCAGAAATAAGTGCGCTGAGGTCCGTAGAAAGTAAACTAGATGGAGCGTCAAAAATGTGACGGGCGTCGATCGGATGCACGTTACCGAGACATTCACCATAGAATAAAGGTAAAGGCCCTTCTAGCGTATTGTACACGAGCGTCTTCGTGACGCCATGGTGGAGAGTAAGGAGAGCAATGGGCAGTGGAGAGCATTTCCGTTGAATGAACAGGGCAGAGGGCGTAAATAAAACATCACCGTCGGAAATAGCGTCACACGACACAGTCACCAGCAGAGAAGAGCGCGGTGGTACGGTGGTGTCGTCGGAAACAAACAGTTTATAACACGGCAGGGAGGCTTCGACAGCGTCAACATCAGGAAGTGCAGATAGCTCAAGTTCAGCGCGACAGCAGTCAATGACGGCATTATTATTCGCAAGGAAGTCCCAGCCGAGTATCATGTCATGGGAACACGAGGGCAGCACTACGAATTCGACGATATACACAATCCCTTCGATGACGACTCGTGTGGTGCAGGCTGCGAGAGGTGTTACACTTTCTGCGTTAGCCGTTCTAAGAGAGAGGCCGGATAATGGCGTCAGAACTTTGCGGAGTTTGCGGCTCAGGTTCATGGACAGGACGGATAGAGCGGCTCCGGTGTCAACAAGCGCCATGACGACGATACCATCGACTGACACTTCAATGACGTTAGCTGGACAGGGGCGAGGACTTGTGCATGGCGACGGGGACGCAGTTCGTGCCTCGGGAACTGCGGCCGTTAGTTTTCCTGGTCGGTGGGTCCGGAACGGCGACGCATAGGGGAAAGCGAACGTCGACGTGGAGATGGGGAGCGGCGGGTCGGGCCGTGCGGACGATCAGAAGGAAAGGAAGAGGAAGGAGGGCTTGAAGGCGTAGAAGAAAACTGAGGGTCGAAAGAGGGCATTCGTCGAATGTTCTGGGCAGCCTGGCGACGACGACAATAACGTGCCACGTGGCCAACACCACCACAAGAAAAACATATGGGACGGTTGTCGTAGGTCCGCCATTGGTCGGAGTAGACTCCGACTTGCGGCTGGGGGGCAGAAAACTGCGGCTGAGGTGGTATCGGCATAGGCGGCGGTGAATAGGTCGGCGGTGAATAGGTCGGCGGTGAATAGGTCGGCGGTGAATAGGTCGGCGGCGAAAAGGGCGGCGGCGAATACATAGGCGCTGACTGGAACGCAGGCTGTCGAGGTCGAGCAACGGCTTCGGCGTACGTGAGAGGTGCGGCGACTGGGGGAGGTTCACGGGCGGGAGGAAGAACTTGTGCGACCTGGTCTTGAATGAAGTCGCGGAGTGTAGACGGCGATCTGCGTGGTTGATCGGGTACACAGGACATCAAAGAGAGCTGACGAGCGACCTCAGCGCGGATGAACTCTTGGATCTTGGAGAGAAGAGGGGCATAGTCTTCTCCTATGCCAAGGGTGGAAAGGCTGGACGAAGAGTCCTCGAGCACCGAGGGACGTCGGGTGGAAAGACGTTGCCTGCGCAACTCGTCAAAACTCTGGCATAACTCGGTCAGTTCTAGGACAGTGCGAGGACTCTTAGAAAGCAACATTTGGAAAGCGTCGTCCTCAATGCCCTTCATGATATGTTTGATCTTAAGCTCTTCGGACATTGACTCGTTCACTCGCTTGCAAAGGTCCAGAACATCCTCAATATAGCTTGTGAAATTCTCACCAAGCTGCTGGGACCGAGTATGTAAGCGTTGTTCGGCACGGCGTTTGCGTACCTCAGGCCACCCGAAAACTTGTGTGAGGCTCGTTTTGAAGACTGACCATGTAGGGAGTTCCGCTTCGTGGTTTATGAACCACAGCTTGGCCACGTCCGACAGGTAGAAAGAGACGTAGGCCAACTTGGCGGTGTCATCCCATTTGTTGTGAGTACTCACTCGCTCGTACATTGAAATCCAGTCGTCAACGTCCTTGTCTTCTGTGCCTGAGAATACAGGGGGATCTCGCAGACGCAGAGAACCGGCGCAGAGAACAGTAGGCGGTGCCGGTGGAGGAGTCGGAGCGGCGCTTGCGTCGGTAGGCATAATTGATGGTAAAATGCGATTCCGAAGCTCCAGGGTGATCGAAACCCAGCAGAATCCACCACTTGTAACGGGGTTTATTTGCAGCGCAGAACGCAGAAAGCGAAGCAGTCAGCAGCGTCCGGCCAAGCGCAGCAAGCACGAGCTTATGCTGATGGCGATGCCCCTGATGCGCAGAGAAATGCCGCTGAAGCTCTTCTTCTTCACTACACATCTAACTGTTGGAACTTTGTGCTTTCCTTCGCACGCTTCTAGCTCGGGAAACTGCACGTGACGTCTTCTAGCTCGGGAAACTGCACCAAAGACATGGTTTCCATCCTGAATGCCACTACTGTTGTCGCCCAGGTAGACGCAACGAGCGCGCTCACAGACATGCGCAGGTCCTTGATCTTGGAGCCTCACGATGACCACGACTACACGCACCCCGAAAACCTTTATGCTGTAGTTGTTGCGGTGGTGCCTTATATCGCAGGCTTCGTTGTAGGCCAAGTGTGCAAGACATTGACATGCGAAGAGTGCATTGCAGCCCTGTACTCAGATGAGCTAGTTCCCCTAGTTGAGCAGAAAAACTGAGGTGGGCTTGTGTCCCCGTCCAAGGATGTCATTGGCTTGTGTGAAGCCGTTCAAAAGGGTCTGCGACGGCTACAGATTGAGTGTGGCACACTTCAAGCAGTTAACTCCCAGTCAAAGCCTCTCGTTTTGGAAGTGCTATGACTGTCTGTAGAGGAAAAATGGTTTCAGAAGCTAGAGCAGCACATTCTTGACCTTTATCCCCTCGACAATCATATCTACAGCTTGTGCAAAAAAGTTGCAGAGCTGTATGTGAAAATCCGCATCCACCATATGACAAAAGAAAGAAACCGCAACATCATCAAGGACAGGGTCAGGCCAGTTATTTCAAGAATGATCATTTTCAAACATCAGTGAGTCTCCCCGCACTGCTCGTTACGGCTATACTGTTCGCATATATTTTTAATATTTGTGTGATTGTCTTTTTTCTGCCATTTTCGAGTTTCTCAAAGCGTTTTCGTAGGCCATTTCGCCACCAAAAAGCAAAGAATAAATGCTTACAACCTGACGCAACTGTTTTTTTTTTTGCTTTGAAGACGCGAGATACTGCACCTCCTGCTTAGATAAGTGCGAGCGCAGCTGTACTCGGCTGTTTCTTGCCACTTCCAAGATGGCCGCCGGCGGCTCGACGCGGCTTCACCCGCTCCCATGGGTAAGCATAGACGGCTTCCACTCCAGCAGGTTTTTATATCCTCCTTGTTATACACTAAGGGGAACTCTGGCGCTAGCGTCTATCGCAGCTGCAACGCATGGCGCTTCAGCAAGCATGGGAGTGATAGGAGTACACGTATTTGTCTAATCTTCGTATTTATGGCTCCGTGTGTGTTCATGTGGCTTGGAGCTGTTTGCACACGAAACGAAAATCAGCAAATGTTCTGCGGTTGCGCTTCAACACCTTATTCATTTAGGCTTACCATTTCAAATCGGTTCACGAAGTTCAAAAGAGTTCATTCTTTTCTTCAAAACAAAACCGAAACCAGCAATAAACGAAGACGCAAGTACTATTCGCCACCAGCAAGTACGAAGACTAGGAAAATCTGAGTACTAACCGTGATTCCCATGGTCGCTGAACGATCACAATGCCAGAGTTCCCTCTGGTTAATTTTAAGAAACTCTGTGGGATCCGCGATCCGGCGGGTGCGCGAGATGCACGTGCCTTGAGAATCTCACGGCGCCGACAATGTAGACCGCGCATGGCTGCTTGCCACACAATGGCGCCGACGGGTGGGGCACCGTCGCAGCACGCTTCCCATTAGTGTACGCGTACCTCTCCCCGCCGTCACTGGCGTTGCGAGGGTTAGGGAAGCCAAAACGTCTTCGCGAAGGGGGTAATACCACCGTGGTGTTAGATACAAACAGTTTAGGTGGGGACACTTCTCGGCTTCCTCAAGGGACGCCATCGACCAGATAAAGTAACAGCGACGCGCGTCTATCAGACTGCAGTGAGCAGCGAACCTATCGTCAAGGTATGGAAACTTCAAAATAATAATAAACAAACGTACCGTTGTTATAACAACCTGCGAGGCTGTTAGCGAAGCCGGCATTCAGTGAGCGACGCGTTTGTCACTCGCGAAAAACAGGCCATGCAGCAGCTTCAGCTGCTAGCGTGCCTTGTAGACGCGGCCCCTAACTGGCATTTTATCATTTTCTCTTGCAAAATGAACTTGTGATGATCTAAGCAGCCAGTTGGTAAGGATGATGAGTGCAGCAAGAAGATGTGTGCAGCGCCTCCATAAACATGTTCTCCCAATTTCAATAGCGCAGTACCAAATGGTAGCTCCACTCTTAATCATGTTATGCTTGACGTTCAAGATATAGACAGAAAGTGAGACCATTTTTCCTAAGTTTGTTGCACAGTCAACACATTACACGGCGCATGAGTAAGAGTGTATGTGCTGCACGCCAACAAATTGTTGTAGGTACCTAATTAGTTGCTTCTCTTCTTATAAGCATTCACGCGATCTTGTTCTATTTCTGCTTTGCTGATCATCAAAGCAAGTGCGTTCCCCCTCGCTGTTATCACGCGCCCAGGATTCAGCTTGCCGATCCCCGTGCAACACTTACGATCACCGTATGCACAAAAAATAGAGAATTTAAATAGAGAGCCGCTATAAACAAAACTTCGAAAGAGGCGTCAATCCTGTGCATATCTGTTACGCCCCAAGAATAAATTAACAGGATGCGCGAAAACCACCTTGAAATACCTGCATGCGCTTCATGGAGAAGCATGGCAACCACTGTTGCCACGTGTCTCAAAGCCCCGTCATGCTTTGAGAGAGATATAAAGAAAACTTTATTAAACGTCAATCAATTAACTGGGTTCTAGAAAATGGGACACATACAGCTGACCGGAGCGGGGCTCTTAGACACCAGATCCTCTTTGGCATGCGCCCGGAAGTCTTCTCACTTATTGCCCCGCTACGGTGGTCTATAGTGGCTGAGGTGCTCGGCTGCTGACCCGCAGGTCGCGGGATCGAGTCCCAGCTGCGGCGGCTGCATTTCCGATGGAGGCGGAAGTGTGGTGGGCCCGTGTGCTCGGATTCGGGTGCACGGGGGGGAACCCCAGGTGGTCAAAATTTCCGTAGCCCTCCACTACGGCGTCTCTCATAATAATATGGTGGTTTCGTGTTTGAAACCTCACAAATCAATCAATCTTCTCACTTATTACACGCGCTTACTTTTTCGAGGAACGAGTACTTTGCCGCTATGTAGCGATACCACTGGCAAATCAACTATACTGATACGGAAAAACAGCTTAGGTGTGACTAACTGCCATTCTGGTTAGGCAGTTACACGTTGCTGCGTGCGTACGAAATTTTGTTGGCGAAAACGAATCAACTTATGGGGATAAACGTCTAAAAGCAGAGCAGACATGTGAACTCGATTTCTTTAGTTTCTTTGCATCAAAATAACGTGTTACACTCTCCTAGAAATCACTCCTCTACATGAGCTTAGTATGCCTCATTCGAAGTTATAAGAAAGTTGAAGCTTTTTCTCAAGGGGCAAGCTGATGTTGCTTCCTTCATACAGCGCTTGTGATGGCAAATGTGCCTAATAGCAAAAGGTAGCAGCCCAATATTCTTGCATTTGTTAATAGAGTTATGCTGCTGCCGTTTTAACAGGCACGTTAGCACTTACTTCAAAATTCTTCTCAACAAAATAAAAAAAGAAATTTAAAAACAGCATGCAGGCAGTCTTTTTAGTCAGCTAGTTGGAGCGTCTACTTTCTCAGTGAAGTTTGGCGTATTTTGCATTTTAATGGAGAATAAAAAACTTCCCTCTCTCCTTCATTTCTAACGTTTTCCTGTATGTAGAATAGCGATGTAAAAATTCCAATAATAACAAGAAATGCATTTCGTATACAACCAATGCATTAGCAAGCCTGCTCATTGCATATGTCAGTTGTCTGTACCAGTGAAAACAGGAAGACCACCTACAAGTCCCGCATTTCTGACAAGTAATCCACAAAGCTTCAAGTCTTGCTTTCTTTTATATCCACTGAAAATCGCACAATATCACGAGCGTACTTTTCGGGTCAAGTCACGCGAACCGGCACACAATGAAAGCGAATGGCTGTACTCCAAGCGTCAGAGAGAATCGTAACTGCAAAGGCCTCTCTGGAGCATAAAAATCAATGGGCGAGAAAGACAAAGTGTTTCATCGTGCGTGTTTGTCTGCTTCTGTCGTGTGGAAGACTGGTGTCCGGCGTGGTGAATAAAGTAACTTATAGAATGAATTGCAACGTATGCTTCACAAGTGAGAACCAAGAGCAAAAGACGTCTTGAACCGAGCGAGTGTCATTCTTCTGTTCTGGAAGCGGTACAGCGTAAAGATCTCTATCCATTCTTTGCAGTTCATTGAAGAAGGAAAGAGAAATGAAAAAAAAATGGTTAAAGTTGGTAGAACGAAAGAAAATAAGATTGTCCCATAAACGTCGTATAAACAGGGATAACCGAGACAATTCGCAATGTGGCGCGTGAGTAAAAGGAAGCAAAGTCATGAATTCTCATTCTAACTTGACGAGAAACGAGTCCTATATCCCTGTCTATTTTATAGCTTGAGCGTATGCTTATAACTACGACTACGGGTATTCGCTCCCATTTTAGCGCAGATCTGGCTGCAGAAGTGTTACTGTGTTCACGTTTGAAGGTTTCTATTCCTGAAGTGTTTTTAACCGTTCCCTCATCAACAGCGTATTCAAGAAAAAGTCTTGATGAATGAAAACACAGCTATATTCGACTCCTATCACTTTGTCGCTTTCTCTGCGCTTAATATCGGCCAAGTTGTATACGTATTGTTGTAAATGGAGTGCGGGAAAGAGGTGGAAATCGTGTATATATTCATTTATTAGAAGTATCTGAACTGTCATGGGATGCGAACTGACCTTGGGTGTGGAACATATGAACCTATTATCCGTATTTAAACTGACCTATGACATTTGGCTGAAGTGTACTTCCACATCGCGTGTTGTACAGTCTCGAACTTTATACTCTTATTGTTTATTTTACGGCATATTTTGTCTACTAAAAGAAAATGAGTAGCCGGTGCCCCTACAACGGCTTCAACCTCTCCTATTTCATAACTTTAGTAAAAAAACAATGCCGGAGCTCAAAGACGGTTGGTTACGAAGGTCGAGTAGAAGCGACAGACGTAAAATACTTTCTCCGTGATATTGACACTAATGGTGTATTGATGATGTTGATCTAGTTATTTCACACCGCCACTTTTTTGTGATCTGACTGCCCATTTGCGTTATGATGCCGTTGACGAAGGTAGATGTTGCATTATCAGAAATCTTGAAATTATAACTGCTATTCCCTTAGTTTACGGCAGTCCTGTTGAATTGATGCTTTCGCCTTCAGCGCACCCACTCAAAAACGCTTTGTGAACCGGTGAAGCTGAACTCTCGCAAATTTAAAGCAACGCCACTTTCTGAAAAACATTATTTAAAGTGTTCATACGACACGACTGCATCGGTTTATTGATACTGCATCAAAATATTGATTCATTTTCTCTTTTTTGTATTCATATCTGACCATCTCTTCTTGGCGCCAGCGTTGCGGATCTCTATACCCTTCCATTCGGTTTTCGTTCCCTTCACGCTTGTAATAAGGTATCACACTTCCGAATGATGCCTCTTCTGTCTTTTAACTTTTTCCAGTATATTACAAATTCTTTAGCAGTTCTTGTTACTTAGTCATTTCAATCCCGAAGTATGAATCTATGACAGTTTTTGGAGTCCACTTTTTTCCTGGCCAGTATCGTAGACCCAGGGTCAATCTTAAGCATCTTGATGCTGTGGCAATAGTCAAAGTTCTTTGTGCTGCGGTAATTCTGCTGTTCGAGTTTGGTCTCAGGCGGTTCTTCTAAAGTAATCATTCCGACTAAACTAAACTCCTAGCCCGCCAGTAACCAAACGACAGTACCCAATGTACAAAAATGAGGGCTGCATCCGAAGACGGTGCTGTAACACCTGTTATGGTGATGTTGTACTGCGGCCCACAAAGCACTTTTCCAGCCTTTCTGGAATTGCGGGTATAACTTCAGGTACAATTTCGAGTCTCTAATCGTTTGTTCGGCAATAGAGTTAACCTGAGGGTACTAAGGCACAAGGTATCGATGTATAGTGTGTATTTTGTTCACCCAATTAGCTACCTTCTGGCTTCCAGTTGTTACTTCATTGTCTCTAACGATGAATTTGGTATTCTTAAAGATTTCCTTCTTTAATGTGCTATGACACAGTCCACGTCTTCTCTTCTGGATTTGGCGCCCGCAGAAAGGGTGCACTCATCCACGGCAACCATAAAAGCTAGGGTTCTCTTGACGCTTTCACTGTTCTGAAATTCAGCGAGATAAAGGCGAGCCACTTCGGAGAGGACTGTTCAGTCCCATTCGAAGCATTCTCCTTCCGCGAGGTTTACATTGTTACGTGGAAAAGAACAGTTGTCAGTCCGCAGCCACAACGCAGCTAACCGACAACGTCCACTTCTTCACTTTCAGTTTGAGGCACCTTTCTTGGGTATGCCCCACTACGCCCTCTTTCAGTCAGACGAAATCACGTAACACGAACCCCGGTGGCCAGAGCACTGACCCGGCGAGTTTATGGGGCCACAGCAGGAGCAGTGTGGTAACGCTTGAGCCTTGATACGTGGACGATGTCCCTTCACAGCAGAGCGGAAAAGGTTAATGGATTATCATGGACAATTTCATATGTAGCGCCGGTCACTCGTCTAAGCACGCGGTATGGGCCCGTGAAACGAGAGAGAAGTTTTTCTGAAAGGCCTGCATGTCGCGTAGGGGACCAAAGTAGAACGAGGTAGCCTGTTGGAAAGTGTTCATCCCGATGCCGCTCGTCGTAACGATGCTTCTGTGCGTCTTGGGACGCCATTAATCTGCTGCGGGCAAGCTGACGAGCGTGATCAGCTCGGGTAAAAGCGTCGCGTGCCTATTCAGAAGTAGACTGCGCAGCGGCTGGTAGGAAGGTATCCAACGGCAATGTTGGTTCGCGTCCAAACAGAAGGTGAAATGGCGAGTACCCGGCAGTGTCATGCCGGGAGGAATTGTATGCGAACGTCACGTAGGATAGTGCAAGGTCCCAATCACGATGGTCGGCCGAGACGTATTTCGATAGCACGTCTGTCAGGGTACGGTTTAAACGTTCTGTGAGCCCGTTTCTCTGGGGGTAATACGATGTCGTGAGCTTATGTTGGGTAGAGCAGGAACGCAGGATATCGTCAACCACTTTCGAAAGGGACGTACGGCCTTGGTCTGTCAGCAGTTGACGAGGGGCTCCATGCACTAAAATGAGATCGCGTAGTAGAAAATCACCGACGTCTGTAGCGCAGCTTGTTGGCATGGCTCGCGTAACTGCATAACGGGTCGCGTAATCCGTAGCCACCGCGACCCACTTGTTTCCGGAGGCGGATGTTGGGAAGGGACCGAGAAAGTCCAAACCAAGACGGAAGAATGCCTCCGATGGGATGTCGATGGGCTGAAGATATCCGGAAGGGAGTCCCGACGACTTTTTGCGACGCTGGCAAATTTCACAAGCGTTGACATAGCGACGTACAGAACTTGAAAGGCGAGGCCCGTAGAAGCGGCGGAGGACATGATCATATGTGCGAGAGACACCAAGCGGACCCGCGGTTGGCGCGTCATGGAGCTCGCGTAGGACTGTGGAAAGCAGTTGCTTTGGTATGACCAGAAGTAGGTCGTGACCATTGGGCAATAAATTACGCCGATATAAGGTGTGGTCCTTTAAGGTGAATATGCGAACAGAAGCGTCTTGTGGTGAAGATTCGAGCTGTTGTATTAGGCGGCTGATATCCGGATCGCGACGCTGCTCGTCCCCGAGATGAAGCAGCTGGGAGATGGAAAGGACGCAGCCCACAGAATCAGTGCTCGTAGGATCGCAGTCGGCCACAGGGTAGCGTGACAGACAATCCACATCTTTGTGCAGTTTTCCTGATTTGCACACTACGGTGTAAGATTACTCCTGGAGGCGGAGTGCCCAGCGGGCGAGACGACCTGTGGGATCTTTGAGGGAGGCGAGCCAGCAGAGAGCGTGGTGGTCGGTGAGAACTATAAATGGTCGGCCGTATACGTAAGGGCGAAATTTCGCGACTGCCCACACCAGCGCTAGGCATTCACGCTCTTTGATGGAATAATTACGCTCCGAGGTGGACAGCAGCCTGCTGGCATAAGCTATCACGCGATGCTGCCCATGTTGTCACTGAGCCAACACAGCGCCTATTCCGTAACCGCTGGCATCGGTGCGCTTTCAGTCGGTGCCGTAGGGTCGAAGTGAGCCAGCACAAGAGAAGAAGTGAGAAGTGGTCAGGTCGGAAAATGCTGCTGCTTGCGAGGGACCCCAGGTAAACGTCTCATCAGGTTTGAGTAAATCTGTTAGGGGCCGAGCGATTTCCGCGAAGTTCTTGATGAACCGCCGAAAATAGGAGCAGTGCCCCACAAATCTGCGGACATCTTTGGCGGTTTTTGGCACAGGAAATTCCTTCACAGCTCGAACTTTTTCTGGGTCAGGCTCTACGCCGTAAGCGTCAACAATATGTCCAAGTAGTGTAATGCGACTGCGACCAAACCGGCACTTGGATGAATTCAGCTGAAGGCCGGCGAGACGGAATACATCAAGAATTTTTGACAGTCTCTCAAGGTGCACTTCAAAAGTGGGAGCAAACACAATCACGTCATCCAGATAGCAAAGACACGTAGACCACTTAAATCCATGGAGCAGGGAGTCCGTCATTCGTTCAAAGGTGGCGGGGGCATTAGATAAGCCGAAAGGCATGACTTTGAATTGGTAGAGGCCATCGGGTGTTACAAAAGCCGTCTTCTCTCGGTCCATGGGGTCCACGGCAATCTGCCAATAACCAGAACGAAGATCGATGGAAGAAAAGTAGGCGGCATCATGGAGGCAATGATCGATGGAAGAAAAGTAGGCAGCACCATGGAGGCAATCAAGGGCGTCGTCAATGTGGGGCAGAGGGTATGCGTCTTTCTTGGTGATGTTGTTAAGGTGGAGATAGTCCACACGAAATTGCCACGATCTGTCCTTCTTTTTAACTAATACCACCGGGGATGTCCAGGTCTGGAGGATGGTTCAATAATGTCCTTCGCTAGCATCTTGTTCACCTCCTTCTGAATTACGCTGCGCTCAAAAGCAGACACCCTGTAGGGACGGCGGTGAACAGGGTTGGCATCACCTGTATTTAAGCGATGCTGGACAAAGGACGTCTGCCCAAGAGGTCGGTCACCAAAATTGAAAATATCCTGGTAGGCCTTGAGAAGATGTTGTAGGGCTTCAACTTGCGGAGGCGGCAGATCAGTTGCGATCATGTCTACAATTTGACGGCTGCCCGAATGTGTTGCAAGTGATGGGCGCTGCGGTGAAAGAAGTGTGTCTAAGGCAAGCACTTCAATTTGTGAATAGAGCAACGGACACAGGTGGGCCACAGAAATGCCTTGTGGAAGCACATGATTCATGTAGCCGAAATTGACAAGAGGTAGACAATTTTTATTATCTGTGATGCTGAGCACCGTACAGGGCACTGCAACATTGTGCGCAAAGAGTACGTCGGTGAGAAGCGTAGCGTAATAGTCACCATCGGGCACAGCTGGTGAGCACAGAAAATCGACGTACGTCACACTTTTGGAGGGCAGGCGAACAAAGTCGCTGCATTGTAATCGGCATGTAGGTTGGTACGGGGCGGTACTGATTTGTGGCAGTTCAAGGCGGAGCACATCGGCGGAGCAATCAATCAGAGCAGAATTGGCGGCAAGAAAATCGAGGCCTAATATGAGGTCGTGGAGACATGTTGCAAGCACGGTAAAAAGGACGACCACTTGATGACCGCCTACGGTAAGTTGAGCTGTGCACATACTGACGAGAGGGGCTGTTGCACCATCTGCAACTTGGACGACACTGGTCAAGGAGGGCGTGAGGACCTTCTTCATGCGACGACGAAAACGCGAACTCATAATACAGACGTGAGCGCCCGTATCTATCAAGCTTCAACAGGTGTGCCATCAACATATACTTCTAGGGTTTTCTGGTTCAAACGTAAGGGCAACAGAGGATTTTTGGGTAAGGTCGACAGGGCAGCTTCACCTCCAGAAGCTGCACAGCCTAGTTTTCCGGGGACATGAGGCGGTTGAACGATGGCGAGGGAGAGCGGAGACGCGTATTTGAACGAGAGGGGCGGCTTTGAGGTGGTGGCCACGACGGGACAGGGTGGCCGTAGTCCTCAGGGGCAGTAAATGCTGTAGACTCAGTGCGGGTTGGATAACGGTGGTTTGGTGGACGGAATGAGTTACTGTAAGCGGGGTACGAGCCAAAAGACATAGATGGCCATTGGCTGCGGCCGTAACGAGCGATGTGTCCTGCGTGACCACAGCGGAAGCAGATTGGCTTATCATCAGCTGTTTGCCATGCAGACGGGTTCCTGGTTCGAATAGAGTACGGATGGCGATGTCTCATGTCCACAGAAGCTACCGAGGGACCAGTATTATCCAGTGTGTGTGCAGTGGACAGGATACTAAGGTTAGCGTTTTCCTGGCGGACAACAGCCTGGATCAAGGCGACAGCTGGCGTTGAGGCGTCGGGCAACGTCGGTTTGTTGGCAGCCGGGTAAGCGGCCTCGAGTTCACGTCGGACGATGCGCGTCACGTCTTCGGTTGTACACGGATGACAAGGAGTGGCTTCGCAAGACGACGTTGCCGTGGTGTTGGGTAGGCGCTGAAACTGCTGCAAAATGCGTCAACTCTTCGCCTGCTCGAGACGGCGGCACTCTTTGATCACGGCGTCGATGGTCGTTACGTTGGTAAATACAAGCAGGCTGAACGCATCGTCGGTGATTTCTTTTAAAACGTGCGAAATATTGTCGGACTCAGTCATGTTGGAATCGGCCCTTTGCGCCACGCAAAGACGTCTTGTATATAAGTCAAGTAGGGCTCAGTGGACGTCTGTGTACGTACAGCCAGTTGCTTTCGGGCATCAAGCTCTTGACCAAACGGATTGCCAAAAAGGTGGCGGAGCTGTTGTTTAAACATTTCCCAGCTTGCGATTTCGTGCTCGTGGGTCTCAAACCAGATGCTAGGGGTCTTGTCAAGATAGAAAATGACATTCGCAAGCATAACGGTTGGGTCCCAGCCATATTGCTTGCTGACGCGCTCGTACATGCTAAGCCAGTTGTCCACATTCGCGTTGTCCTCTCCAGTAAAGGTACCGGGATCACGGGGTTGCGTTAGGGCGACGTACCGGGTTGCTGTCGTTGCTGAGGTAGGTGGCGAAGCCGTATTCTCACCCGAAGCCATGGTAGCAGACTTAAGGAGGCGTCCACTGCGTAGCTCCGTTGTCAGAAGAGTACCCAGCACCTCCACCAAAATGTTACCTGGAAAATAACAGTTGTCAGTCCGCAGCCACAACGCAGCTCACCGACAACGTCCACTTCTTCACTCTCAGTCTGAGGCACCTTACTTGGGTATGCCCCACTATGCCCTCTTTCAGTCAGACAAAATCACGTAACAATATTTTGGTTTTGTCATTCGGCACTCACGGTACGTCTTGACATTATTGGCCAAATTTGATTGCATGCTTTTCCAAGGAAATATCTGGGTGCGTTTATGATATGTCTTCTATGTTTTGTCCTATCGTTCTCAGTGTGGACTACTGGGGTATAATCTGAGCGTTTTGGGTGCTTTTGTTTTCGGGATACACATTTTTTCCATTACGCAACCTAATGTTTTGCGTTCTCTCACACTGTTTTATCAAGTTGAAGCCTCCTTTTAGGATTTCTTGATGCATGAAGACGTTATAGAGCGTCAGCGTCCTTCAGCTTCAGGCCTGGTCTATTTCTATGTCAAAACTGAACTGGTGAGCATTGCTCACTCATCCAACTATTCTACCCTTTGGCTGTGCAAGTTGCAGCAGATATGTGACCACCTGATTATCAGCCAATGAATTAAAATGCTTACCTTCCTGATAACGTCTGAAGTACCTGAGGGTCATTAGGCTAGAGAGAGCTTCCTGTTCTGTTGTGTAAATTTCCTGTGTGTCGTGAATTCACATTCATAATAAAAAATTCCCTTCAGCTCTCTACCAGGGTTCTGTTGTCATCTTGTTGATATAACATGGCGCCTGCTGCATAGTGATGTGCACCCGCGTATAGCTCAAATAAGTCTGGCAGAGTCAATAGAGGAGAAGATGAAATCGCTCTAACAAAATCTTGATAGCTCTTCTCGCACTTGTTGGACCAGACGAGGGGAACTTCTTTCTCAGTCAGAGAGGTTAACGATTTGGTTTTCCTTGCATGGTCCTTTATGAACAAGTGTAAGTGCCCTGCGAGTCTAAGGAACACTCTCAAAGGGTGTCTCTCGTAAGGTGTTCTTAAAGAGTGTTCCTCGTAAAACTTTCATGAAGTTTTATGAGCTTTTTTGATGCATTAGATGCTCTCCTTCAGTTCGCCTGTCAGAACATATTCCAAAAAACAATATTTTACTGCAGAAAAATTAACTCTTTCTTTATCTTTTGTCTGGTGGAGATATGTGCCTCGAGGACGTTCTCAGGGGCCTCTCCGTAATCATCCTGCAATTTTGAGGATGCAATAATTTCATTCACACAGTCATTATGAAATGTTTCAGTAAAATTCTTGAATACATTATTCATCATCTTTTTAAACTATCGTCCCCAGTTTTCCATCCGACGGAAAGTTCATTAGATTCGTAGATGTCAAAAGGGGTGACGAATTCGGTAAATTTTTTGGTATCTTGTCTTAGCGGGACTTTCCAGTATTCTTCACACAGGTGTGTGCGGAAAAACCTCTGACATCCTCCTGTTTTATCAATGATGTTATCAAATTTTGAGATTAGGTATAGAAACATGGCTCTTTTGTTTGTTTTAGTCAATAATCCGCGCATAGGCGAAATAATCTATCTTCCTTCGGTACAGTGGTAATGTGTGAGGCAACTTATGAAGTTGAAGGCTCGATGATTTCCATCTCCATCATTCCTTAGAGTTCCTGTTGTAACTACACTTTCTGGTCATGACTGAGGTTTTGCGGTCTTCACTTTGTAATGCTGTAAACTCGTAATATAAAATGTACCTCAATAGCCATTGTAGCGTTTGGGTACGCTGAAATACATAAAATTTCAGGACTACTTAGTTGCACATCCTCTATCGTAGGCGGCTTAAGGTCTGCTCTATACACGATATGAGCTTTAGCACGCTCTCTTCCGGATGTTACCACGGTCCAGAGTATATACGTTTCACATGTGTCGTATGAGGTGTCGAGAAGATAAACTTATAATTGCTTTTGGGCACTACTGCTGCTTCATCCTTGAATTTTTCACCTTCATACTCTGGGCAAATTACACCCATCGACAATATTCGCGACAAGAGTCATCGTAGCTGCACACACGAAAGAGTTTTCTGTGCATGTTGTCGCTAGAATTTACATGGTTCTCGTTGGATAAACTGACTGAACGTGCACGTGTAAATCAAAACTAATAGATTGTGGCCATCCACTAGCATGATGATCTCCCAGAATACCCGTCTTCATAAGAAAGACGGTTCTCAACAGAGCGACTTCTTTCAGTTATGTACTTACACCACGCACTTAGTCGCATGCTGGTGTGTAGGCGAGATTCGGTGTTAGCGTCTGGAGAGCTTAGACACGGGTGTGTATTTTCGTCAAAGTAATCACCTCTGCTGACTTCAGCTTCTTCATCAGGCGCGTTGTATTCGGTGGCTGTGACGTGCTTCAATGCACAGAGTAGCTGTTCATCCATATAGAGGAAAGTGACCTTACTGACGTCTACCTTCGTTAATGCGCTTGTCTTGTCACGTATGACAAGAGCGACGACAGAGGAGTCTGCCAATGTTGGTTCAACTTAACGTAGTAAGAGCCATTTTGCTTGTACCTACTCCTGATATTTGTGCGTCACAGTCAGTAAACAATGACGTCATTCGATAGCTTTACAGGGTTTCACTCAAAGGCTATTGCAAAGCTTTTTTTCAATGCTGACCAGAAAATGTCTGCATATTAAGTTATTTGTAAGATTAACCACGCACTTCCGCGCGCTCCCACAAAGAAGAGGCCTCAAGTTATGTACGTGGCCTTCCTCGCTTTCTATTGGTTTGTGGCTTATGCAAATTCGTAAAAATCCATCTAGACGTTAGCGCTTGGATTGCCGTCAAATATGTCAGCTTTAAGAAACTCTTTTTTTTTCTCTTACAATCACAGGTGACCAAATAGGATCGAAAATCTGCTGTTGCTGTGTCATATATACCTTATGCATATCAATTAACGCGGTGATGGGCCCTTCATTGTTATAATGAATGATATAAGTCGGTGCTCATATTTCATGTGTCTTTGAATCTTTTAACAAATGAGACACCAGATAGTTAGTAGTTTTGTACACGGACATGCTACCTTGAGCGATTAGGCCATCAACAGTAGCTCCGGCGATATGGGTCAGTCTCCAGAAGGCTCAGCGTTGTAGTGTTTTTTCTGCAGTTTCACGTACCTCTGGCGCTCTGCTTTAACGTGCATCCGAATCTGAGCACACGGGCCTACAACATTTCCGCCTCCATCGGAAATGCAGACGCCGCAGCCGGGATTCGAACCCGCGACCTGCGGGTCAGCAGCCGAGTACCTTAGCCACTAGACCACCACGGCGAGGCTACCAATCAACTTCTAGCGTCGATAGAAGTCGAACTTGTCTTTCATTGGTACGCTCCTGACCTTGACTGCGCCAATGCATTACACGGCAGCACATTTTCGGTATGACAAATCTTTCCTTATTGACCCCAATAACGTGAACTTATTTAACGATGATATAGTGTATGGCCATTTCTACCTTACCTCTTGCATATATTCATGGCCAAGTTTTAAATGCGAAGCATTTCTTAGCGAACTTCAGCAACTTTGAGCGTATCTATCTATCTATCTATCTATCTATCTATCTATCTATCTATCTATCTATCTATCTATCTATCTATCTATCTATCTATCTATATATCTATCTCTCTATCTATCTATCTATCTATCTATCTATCTATCTATCTATCTATCTATATATCTATCTATCTATCTATCTATCTATCTAACCGCTTATGTTTAGGTGCTCTCGTGGTCACCCCCTTAACTTCACGTGAACTAAAATTAGCCTGGGAGGGTAAGATGGCTTGACGAATATGATGTGCTAGTCAAGACATGAATAATGGCACGATCCCGTCTCGTACATCGTCAAACACCACCCACCAGACCATGGCACATACTTACGTGCGGGTGTGTGCCACTGCTATGCGGGTATGTGCCACAGGTGATTGACTTCAAGTGTATACCCAGGAACCACGAAAACACACATGGGCAAATTTAACGCGTGAGCGTTAAGCAATGAGCGACATTGGTAGCGTCGTCCCGACGAGCACAAAGAATAATTGTTAGATTACCAGCTGGAATTGAACTCAAGAATTCTACGTGGAAATGAATCATTTTACCACAGAGCTACACCAGTTCTCGGAACTACTATTCAAATAGACGCTAATCTTCGTGAAGCGTCAATACTGCTTTCAGTGCTGCCTATACCCAATTTCATAAACATTACATATGAAGCCCCTTTGATGCAGCCGTCACATCGGATTAACGTCAATTGTGGTTGACGTCAGTTGGTTTAACGTGGGGTTTACGTTAGTTGCCATGCGCTGCAGTTAATTTATGCAGAAATGTCCAGTGCCAGCATCCTCGAGAGCATCAGCGCTTCATATCAGCTTCTGGTGTTGCTAATGCGCCTGTTCCAGTTGGCATCGTTGCGTTAGTGCAAACAACCGGCTATATAAAACATCTACAACCCTTCAGCATATGTCTGTGCGTGCAACATTTGTACATATATTTAGTATCATTTCATGACATGTCTCTCGATAAAAAAAATTGCAACACTGTTACCTACCTCACGCATGCTTCGCATAACGTCGATTCCTAGGAACGTGGCATATGCCGAATTTTTTCTTCCAGACGAGACTAGCTGTGTTCTAAAGCTCTGCCTCTCGATAATCGTCCCAACCACCCATATTTCAAGCTCGTCTCAACGTTTTGAGTGTGATAATTGTCCCGACCACCCAAATTTCAAGCTCGTCTCAACGTTTTGAGTGCTGCCTTTGGCTCAGCCGAGTATAGTGCATCAAGTTTCAGGTCAGCGCAAAGGCATCTGTTTTGCGAGAAAATAGCCTCCCAGACCATCACTATCACTGCTGTATTTATAACATACAGCACGCCTCGTATTATTATTGCATTTTTGTAGTTTCTTTATACTGAATCGAAAGCATCGAAGGAAATTGAAGACAGTGCAGGCAAAACTTTGACGCATTGTGAAATATTAAGCGGAAGCATAATGGATATGGAAGCAGTAGCTCAACTATCTTGCAGCATTGATCACATTTCCGTTTCCCAATCTTGAACGTGACGATTTCTTCCAAATGATACTTCTTGAAGCCTACATACACAGTTTTTTTTTTTGATGTAGCAAATGGCCCAGAAGCAATAACTTGACATTTGCCTCAGTTGTATACGTATCTATTGACCAATGGCAACAGATGACGACATAGAACGATTTGCAGTGCAATACAAAAGCCCCGGTGCATCAGGATCTTTTGAAGGAAGCATGGCTTGGGGTTGCAACAGCATTGGTGGAATCGAAAATCAATCATCTTTTGTGTTATATGGCAAAGCTTTTTCACTTTCAGCATTCGTCTGTTTCCCAAACGTTTCTGCCATTATCAAAGAACATGCTTTCTCTCTCTCTCCCTCTCTCTTTTTTAGTTCCTGCAGCTCTGCCCTCTTTTCTTAAATCAGTGGTTGGTGCTCGGTGATGTACACTATTTAGCCAAGCCCTACTGGCTGGTGATATTTTACGGCCTTTTCCTTCTATTGCCTCTTGCATGGCTCTATGGTGTCGCTTCCAGAAAACGTTACAGTGTAATTTCGTGTGATAAATTGTCGGCAGGTCGTAAAAAAGTGTATGCCTGTTCCGTTATATCTCTTTCTCATCACGAGCGTTCTTAAATTCCTCCCGATTTGTGAATAAGTCAGTATTTTGCATTAGACTGTCGCTCACGTTGTAAAAGGGTTCAAATCTGGAAATAGGATGTGGTTGTAGACGCAGAGAAAACAAGAAGAGCTCATTCAGTGTGTCTGGATGGTACTAGAACTCAGAAGGCACTCGTTCTTAGCCTGAAAATTTATTTTTGTAGTTAAAATGTTTGAAGTGGAAATAATTCAAATAACAAACATTTTAAAACAGCTGTAATGCGCGTCAGTTCACACATCTTTGAACACTTGTTTTTCGTAAATCATGTTTAGAATAATCCTGAGCATTTCAGAATTTGAATTTTTAGAATGTAATCGTTAAACAGACAGATAACTTGTGCCAAGGCAACAATGCATTTTTTTCGCATGTTTCGGCTATATCGCTATCCGAAAAGAATATCCTGTGACCTTTGGCCCATGGATTCAGGTATGCAAAACGCCACAAAGCCCTACTGAGTCCTTTCCCCATACCAAGTTTAGGCTAGCCAACAAAGCCAGCTTGTCTGCCTTTTTCCTTCTGTTGTCTCTCTCTTCCAGCTATACACTGTTTTAGGTTGTACGGTATAATTCATCAGCTCATAAATGTGTTGAACAACCACCATGGTAGCTTGGAAGGTATAGCGCTGCTCAGCACGAAGACGTGAGTTCAATTTCCAGCCACAGCAATTGCATCTCTGTGAGGGGATATCCAGCACACGTACCCTCAGTTTTAGGCCCACAATAATAAAACGTGGCCGGCATGCAACTATTTGAAGGCCCCTGATTATTCCGAATTCCATGAGCTTATACATAATGCGCATACTGCGCGCGAGCTTTCATGTTAAAAACAGTGAACCAGTTATTTATATTTGCTCTTTGTCTGTTTTGTAGAAATACAAAAGTTCTTTTCAGTAATCTCACAAGCAATGGATTCACCAGAGGGGTTGCGCAAAGCAACCTTTACATGTTGGGGAAGATGTGCTCCATGGCCCATGGCACTATTTGAGAAGCACGACGTCTATTGTGCTTCGGTATGACGGCTATACATATAATAAACGTTTTCGTGATAAATGAAAGGACCAGCTTTTCTTTTTTTTTCTCGCTCATCCCTTCAGTTTCAAATGTTCCCTCTCTGCTCAATTGTGCGTTTCTACACTGAGGGGCAGAAAGAAACAATGACAATTGCATCTAGTCTCTAGAATCCATTTTGTGCTTTTCTGAAAGGCAGCAAGGACAGAAGTGATTGCTTGGCGAATTCTCACGAAGAATGCTGGACACTTGGAAAGCGCTCTTGTAAACTGGGAGTAGATGTTGTGAGGGAATGTAATAACGCATCGACTGTTGTATTGGAAACGGCCGTTGGCGTGGACCCTAAAAGCGCACCCACCTAATCTGGTGCTTCTGAATGCCTCGGCGAACGTGCGATAAAATAATAAGCAAGGAAACTTGATGTCCTAGTAGCCTAGCGGTACAACAAAAAATACGACTTTACAAATGTAAAAACAAACGGGAGATTTAGCTCCCCGTAAGACACGTTTGTCTGAATGTCCACGCAAACTCTCCTGTGGGGATGAGAATTTGCAATTGACAAAAACGATAGCAGAGTTTTGCGTCTTTTTATGTTATAAAAGTGAAGCCTTTTCTTTCTTGCCGTTTTTGCAAAAATTGAAAGAACAATAAAAATAACGGGTACGCCTTGATAAAAAGTTAGTAAATTTGCTTTTTTTAGGTCATTTCAATCAGCCCGAAAGAAATAACCCTTCCAACTTTCCATTTTGAATGTGTGAATGAAAACTTCAAGATTGTTCGAAGAAGTTGGTTGTTTTATAGGGCGTCATAGTATTTGTTGTTTATGTTGCAATTCTGCAGTGGAACTGAAAAAATGTGCCAGCTAATACAAAGCCAAAGTCGAGCCAGACTTCGGCTGACTGAATTCAACTGAACCCTGACAGGCAGCAGAAGCGTGGCGGAAAAGCAACGAAAAAATCGGCAGCTTTCACGTACAGTGGGAATAGATGATATGCGAAGAACGGAGAAGAAAGGTTGATACGTCACCTTAAAAAGCACTGCGCCGTGGTGGCGAAACACACTACCGCAACTATGATGGGTGGGTGCCGTGAGGTGAAAACGACTTAAGATCCGCACAACGTTACGAGGTAGAGATGAATTATGCAGTACATGACTTCCGTGTCATGATTATCATGCTTGGACGTCTCGTTTACCTTCGTCAACCATTCACGTTCTGTGATACCAAGTTTAGTAGATTTGGAGCTAGCGAAACGGCCGCGATCACGCCATTAGTGTGGTATGTGTTCATGTTCTTACATGACACGCGTGTCAGGATAATCACGTTCGCACCGGTCATGTATTTCGTCCTCCATTGACGTCACGCAACACCAAATTTGAAATATGTGGAGCTAGTAAAACGACCACGAGCGCATCACGAAGAGCCCAATATACTCCAATGTAGCGTTGACGCGCGCCCACGCTGGGCACAGCGACGCTACGTTAACAAATCGCGAGAACTCTATAGTCGGACGCCAGGCGCGACCGGCGTTCGTCGGTGCGTCCGGACGGCAAACCGCGCGAAATTCGCACCAATGCGTTACCCAGGCAACACTGCATCTTCCTCTTTTTGTGATGGAGGGACGCTGGACGCGCTAAAACATGCATGCGTCAAAGCAACGCAGCGCGGCACACACCTGCGATTATATGGCAAAACTTGCGCCTGGCGTCGCAATGCCGGCGTGGCGTGACGAAATGAACGCCGGCGAGCACGCGCACCGCCTGACGTCGAAATGTATTGGCGTCTTGACTGTGACATGTAGTCATGTTCTCACATACCACGCATCCGATGATTATCATATTTGCACCAGCCACACACCTCGTAATCCATTGACGTCACGTAATACCAAGTTTGGCATAAGTCAAGCTAGTGAAACGGCGGCGAGCGCGGCATGTAGTCATGTTGTTACATGACACGCATCTAATGATTATCATGTTTGCACCAGTCACATACCTTCGCCATCTATTCACGTACCGTAATACCAAACTTGGTATAAGTGACGCTAGTGAAACGGCCGCGAGCGCATC
Source organism: Rhipicephalus microplus (assembly GCF_013339725.1). NCBI lineage: Eukaryota > Metazoa > Arthropoda > Arachnida > Ixodida > Ixodidae > Rhipicephalus > Rhipicephalus microplus. The sequence goes on from NC_051169.1 coordinate 73,110,323, forward strand.
ATGAGCGTGGCATGTAGTCATGTTGTTACATGACACACATGTCATGATTTTCATGTCAGGGTCGGTCGCTTGTGTTTGCCATGCAATCATGTCATACCATACCAGTTTTGCAACATGCAATGTGAACGAAACCACCGCAAGAGCTGCAGGACCATGAAATGTAAATCTTGACACTCATGACATCCATGTCATGATTTTCACGTCAGATGGTGTGTATGTCTGCTTTTAGATAGGACTGAGCACAGAAATTGCTCACTACTTCTGGTGAACGAGGCAATAAAATAATCCAATGAGTGCAAAATAAACGAGAGCGAAAACCTGTTGCGTATAGGTTATATGCGCCTAGCAGATTACGTGAACAATTACTCCTCATTGTTTTTTATTCTTTGTTTCTCCTTCTTGCCACCATTGATTGTTCGCAACATTTTCGCCATGATGGAACGATAAAACAGGAAATTTGCTCTTCGTACGCCACATTTTGCCGCCGCACCACATACGCTTGCTTTTGTAATTTCGCTGCATCTCACTCAGCGCGTACTCCGCCTTACAGCCAGCTCGCTTTAATATGCAACGGCTGGTGTCAACGGAGGAAAATATAGGAGCCGAGCAAGCAACTGCGTGTGACGAACAACCGTGTCGTGCCAACGGTAGCAGCCACCGAAGCCTCCTTCGAACGAAGCACATCGCAAGGTCGACGTGCATGGACAAACCGTTGCTTCCCGCGTTAGAGACGGCTGCCGCATAGAAAGTAGAAAAAAAAAGACACAGCCCGAAACCAAGCGTACCGTCTGCTCTGGCGACCACAGAGAAGATGTAGGAGGAACCGAGCCCGGCTCACCAAAATGATAATAATAATAATAATAAGCACACGCTCCGGCGACGAAGGGCAGGAAGGCAGAAATGAACGCTGTGGGCTTACGCACGGAAGCACCTCACGATAATACAAAGTCGATATCCACCTCCCTTGTCAAAGCACCAGCGCCCTCCCTGGCATCGATCAGAGAGCCCCGTATAGCAAGTAAACGTTATTGGTCTCACCTTGCGCGCGCCTGCCTTGAACGCCTTCATTTCGTCGCGTGCCGTATCTTATTACAGAAGAGTGTTTTCGCAACTTTCACACGTATGGTCGTAATGCACCAGCGTCATACCCAGTTTTGATGGCTGTCCCCTGATTCAAACGGCTTCGAGTATACGTGGCTCTCAATGGGCCTGCGTGTCTTGCATTGCTGCGCAGGATCTCTCAATCTCATACTGCTTTGCGTGTTACCAATCAAAAATCTTCATTACGCAAGCTTTAGAACACCATGTGTGGTGAGTAATTCCAGAGGATTGACACATTACGTATTTGTGCAGTCTTGTTTCAATAATCAGAGCGCTAGCTCACCGAAATCATTCCCGGTTACTCGAACTCAATGTTTTAAAGATTCCAGCTCCATCCGCATACTGCTAACCTCGGTCGATAATAACAAATCAAAGAGAAGGAAAATGGCATTTGTGCTTGCGAATTCTTGTCCGCGATTCTTGTGTTTCCGTTACAATATTACCGTTTTTTCTTGGTCGTTGTGTGCGCAGATAGACTTGCGCGAAAAGATTCAAATGTTTCGTTGCACTCTCGCGTAACATGACTGTTCTTATAACGAGACATCAACAGTGGCGCAGCGAGAAATCGCACTTTCTTTCTGCGATGGAGAATGCGATTGGGCAGATTTGCCGGAGTGAGCTTGGCGAAAGCAGCCCCCATTTTTTCGAGAAAGGCTCGAAAAACCTTGTGCACCAAAGCCCTAAGCATAAAAAGATTGTTTGTGCCTCATGAATTATTTAGCTTGGTGCTGTTCTGTTGCCGTTCACGCTGAATAAAAAAAAACAAATCGTGCTAGCATCACTATATGCTTTAGAGATTATGTTTTTCTTTCTTTTTACGTTAAGCGAAGCATATATACAGTATAGAGGGTCTAGTTTTAATACACTAATAAATATAATGAAATGAAAGTGAAGTGACGCTTTTGAAATAATTTTTGTTAAATTGACTTGAATATAACCACACAAAAATATTTAAAGGAAGAAGCAACTGTTTATATAGTACTTCACATGAAACATAATGTATTGCATTGTGGGCCTATTCTAAAGAGCATGAGACCTGAGAGTGTGAGAAAATTCTACATCGAACACTCATGTGGACCAGTGTAGATTTTAGCTCGCCACTTTTACAGAAAGCATGAAGGTCAAGTCACGTGATGGCAATGGCAATGCGAACAGAGCTCCTCAAGCGGTTTCTCCAAAAGTAAAAGAGAGCGAAAAGGAAGAAACAAGTTTGAAAAAAGCGGAAGCGGTAATGGGCCTCGAACAACCGGAAGCCCAAAAAATCGCAAAGCGGATGTTGGCTTGCTGGAGGTTCACAATGAGTGCTCCCGTCATGGAGATTATCTGATTATTTTGCTGAATGTTTGCTCCAGTTACACTGCAACACCGAAAGCACTTCTTTCTTTATTTCTTATGTCTTACTGAAAGTATTCTAATTGTTTTTTTTTCTGCGCATGGCACTCGCATCTGTTGTTTACGCTGAACTTCTATCAATTTATGCCATTCACAACAATACATTAGGTCCTGTTTTTATACGACTGCTGTTCCTGTTTTGCTAACGGTTTTGCTGCACAAGAGCGCGACCTGTCCACCCCACTGGTGGTATGCCAGCCTTCACTAAGAAACAGGCAAATACCCTGCCAAATACGCTCACAATAGACGCTCCTCAGGGCCTATACTGCAGACTGTACGCAAAAAAAAAGTGAATGAATAAGCAGTTCCCACTAATGACTACGAAAGTAGAATCTAGGGCACAAAGACACCGGAATGTCTACTGTTCATTCACTCACTCCTATGCTTGCAGTGCATGCGTAAATACGCACGCACAGCGGAGCTTGCGCCCGAGCACGGATGGCTTCAGAAGAAAAGAGCGCATTCTGTCGACTGCGCTTTAATTTTCAATCTACATTCGTCATTTATTATGTACGTGTTTGAAGCGAAGCTGTAGGGCAGTTTCGCGTCACGAAAGTTCCGGAATGACGAGAGACTGCAAAGTTTTACTCCCATCTACTCAAAAGCCGGCCTTCTTTCGCTCCATTTCTCTTTTTTTTTTTGTCTACCCCCGAATTCTCGGACATAAACGGGGTCGAGCTAGACACTGAGGAGCAAGGCTTGGAATGCGAGAAATTCGCTTCATAACGGAAACGAAAATAAAAATGAGTATGCTCAAATGCATAATGCTGAAAAAGATTTCAAGCTGCCTGCTGAATCTTTTGCAGTGCCATAAAACATGCAAAGGGCCTTCTTTCCGCTAGTCACCTATGTAGGGTATACGCAAGGCTTGCCTACAAAAGCAAAGGGCAACAAGTGTGTGCGTGTGTATGCGCGTGTGTTTTTGTGTTGCACTTGATGGTAAGTACTTTCGCAACTTTAAAACTTTTTAACTTTCTGAGAATGCCTAGTGCAACGTAAAACGAAATTGCCTTTAAAAGAACCTCAAACAGCGTGATCCCAGCGCTATGAATGTGTACGTCTGTAGGAGCATGTAAAGTACCAATGTTAAAATATATGCCGCGGGTTTTTCTATATTACACGAAAACAACAGGGCCATTTTTTTCTATTAATCTATATTGATAACATTTATATGGACGCTCTCGGCGGATTTCCGCATTGGCGTCGTTATCACCGCAACTTTATTATGTCCGAATTCCTAGCACAAACCAGCGCATCATAAACTAGCGAGAGCCAGCAATGAACGCGGCTGAAGCAGAGATGAAACCAGCTGGCTGTATGCGTCTCACGGGGGGCGCACGCGGTAACATCAACCCGCACATGAGGCCTGCCACCGATTGCTCAAAAAGAAACCTCACCCGTCTTTTGTAAGAAGCATGAAGGCACAGGGCAAGGTTGGCAGGAGGGCTGCGTCGCTCGAATGGTGCAGTCTTTGGCGCGCACACGATTTAGACCGGCTGCAGTAGTTGACCTCCACACTTGCACAGTTCTCACCAGAAAGCTGACAGCATAAAAACTGCTTCGGTTAGTGCACCGGCCGGTGTGTATACACAGCTTATCAAGGAATGAAGTTTGGCAGTTCCTCAACAAATTATTCGTTTGGCGAGTCACGCAGGGAAGCCTCAAGACCATTTCAGACGTGAACAGTGTAAAGAAAAAAAAAGAAAAACATGAACAATAAATGAAAGATTTTGAAGAAACTATGTAGAGATGGAGACTTCTCGCAAGTAGACTCAAAGAAATGTGTGTACCGGTAAAGGTTTTCTCATCCCACGAGCTGGACAACACTTTATGTATGCAGTTGTGCTATGCAGTGGGACAGGACTTTATGACAGCACTGGGCTCACTTTGATTACAATAATAGCTGCTACCACTGAAGGAATTGGAGGGACGAGTTACTCGGACACGTACTTCTAAAACATCTAGCAAGGGGGGTATACTTCAAAAAAATTTTGCACCATAGAAAATGTATAGGTCACGCAATTAGGAGAAAATCTCAGCTCGCACATGACTACATTCTAAATAACTTCGAACCCGAGGTGAATAAAAACGTCATTACGTCCAAGAAGTATCAGTTACTTTTTTTTTCATTTCACATGACGGGGAAGTAATTACATTAGGCTTACAATATACGGGCTCTGTACAAAGGTGTGAAATTGACTGTCTTGAAGTGAACGCTAAACCAAAGCAGAATGAGAACAGATGCTTTTAGTGAGCCTCTTTTCGTATCTTTCAAAAAATGCATTGTGGGATGTGAAAAGGATTTAGCCGGTGACGTAATAGTTAGCTTGGCAAACAGCGGCTTAAGTCATCTTAGGACAAAGTAACGCTAGAAGGACGAAAAAAAAGAGATAATATAGGGGTTCTGTACGTCTACCATGCAGCTTACCGTGGCCCTAGTGAACGGCAAAGGTGAGTGGTGGGGAGAAATCGAAAGCAATCAAAAACACACACACGCATGGAGGATTACAGTACAATTTCAAGCGGATTCTGATACAGCTGTTTATATGTTTTGATTCAGCGATAACAGTATGAGAGAGATATGTGTGCGCGTTACACTAGCCTACCAGTATTTATTTACCAGAGCTGTTTATCTAGGAAGCACGCGTTTGCCAATATTTCATCGTAATAAATAAAGATTTGTGGTCCGCGAAGTGAGTGAAGACACGTTAGACTTCCTCTCCCAATGCCTGGTTTTCTACGACGATGTCTATGCAGTGATTTGCAAGGCTGGCACATTAGGAGGATGAGTTATGGTGAAAAATAATATGTTGTCGCTTATACTTCTTAAAATGGTCTCGTTTGCTATAATAAGCCGACATTAAAGTAACCCTTATTGGTGTAAGTTGACGTGCGGGTAATGCGATGCGCTGGAAGTGCACGAAGTTTTTGGTAAGTGAGTTAGACGAGAAGTACACAACACCTACCACAAGCCATTACTCAACTTAGCGACACATAGCTCAGCAACCTCATCTGAGGTAACAAATATTTCAATGAGTATTGCAGGCATACATGTACGCAAAGGGATAGCTAGTCCCACCGCTCTGCTGTGGTCTCTGCCAGGGCCGCAACATGGCTGGTAGTCTTCGACTTCGAGGGGCGTTTTGGGTTCCGTCCAGGTTTCAAGAACGCTCAGTACAGAAGCATGCTAAAGAGTGGGAATGTGATGTATTTACATGAGCATGTACTGCAAGGCAATGAACATGTGCGACAAAGTAGCGCGGAGAGTCATAAAAAGTATAAGCGCTCGATCTTGGCGTATAGTAGTGGGAGACAACGGTTTCGAGTTTGAGACTGCTACTGCAACAGACAGAACTCATTGGTTAGCGTTCCGCCCGAATTGCGATTCCCGTCGTAGAGCCCGAAGTCGTTATCTACATCAGTGAGACAGACCCTGTTAATATCTGCAGCGTAACTAAGTTGTTTCGACCAACGAACATCTTCTCTGCTAGCCCGAATCGTGGGACATACGTTTAGTAAGCCGTTTGACACTCGCACCGGCTGCACAGGGTAGGGGGGTTTCCCGATTCTTGTGGCACTTACCCGTTCGCTCAGTTTGGCAACTGGCAGCGATGCCGCTTAACCCTAATACGGGCACGTAAGAGCTCTTCTCCAAAATGAGTTTAAAGAGAAGTGAATTCAATACCGATCAACGAAAAAGAATTCAAAACGCTGGCTCAGTTTTCAACTTCCATTATTCTGTCCCGAAGGACTCTTCTACTGCTTCTACTTGGTGCTCTTTCGCAGAAAACAGCACAAGAAGCTACAGCAGTGTCGCAAGTTTGTGTCAGCTTTCCCTCTAGCCTTGACGTTTTTTTTCATTGAACTGCTGCATTTTTTTCGTTTTTATGTTGCTCTTGTTTCGCTTTCTTTGTTTTTAAATGTCTTTGCAGAAACGTGACGTTGCAACTTCCATAGCTTCGCTCAGCACTTTTAACTGCCGCCGAAGGTTGAATGCCCTGTTCATGTCACCGCTGCCTTCATCTGCACTTTCAGAGGTGCCTGTGAGCCTCACCTCACTATCGCATTTCGGCCCCTTGCAGTTCAGCACAGTCGCGCCATTTTGTCAGCGTTATGTGCATTTATATTTTAGCTTTTGAAGGAAGGAGCGCTTTTTTTTTCTTCGCTGTTTTTCTAAACACGCAATCAATGTCTTTGACTTGGCTCATGATTCGCCACCGACAATGTTTTTGTTGTTCATTCTTTTCTGCAAATGGCGTGCGTGCCATATAAGGCTTCAAACGGTAGAAAGGGTGCCAATTCGCACGTTTTAAGGATGAACCCTATTTTATTTTTTTGCACTTAAGCTAGCATTTCTGAGACCTTGTATTCTGGGTAATCTAGTATTTATAAGAATGAGTGAGAGAGAAGGATCACAAGCGCCTACAAAGGGTGCTCAAGTTATAGCAGAAGTTTTTGTGTTCCCCTTCATGAACCTGATTAATGAACTCTTCATGCTGTCATTGATGTTTATTAGCTTTTTTAGTTAATAGGAAGTTTACTAACTCTGGTTTACTAACTCTGGTTAATAGGAAATTTACTAACTCTGGTTTGTGTAAGCTGAGTGACGGGCGAAGATATGCAAGTATGTCGAGAGTGACAGCTTAGTATTTTATTAGCGCTCATTACCATACCTTTATTTTTGTTTTCGTTACTTTAAAATTGAAGTTTTGAAGAGAGGCCATCAAATTTCATCACCACCTAATGGTGAGCCTCGATGTGTTGGCAATAAAATTCTCTTCCTACTCTTCGAAATGTCGACAGTTGATTTTCACTCTTGGTGCAGGTGGACATTCGGTGAGCAGCAGTAACTGAAACGCTGTGCTTTTTACTGCCTAAAAACTTTGTCGCATGCATGATTAGTGAAGAGACACTCAGAAACGTATTTCGAGACTCGACGATGACACATATATTGTATGTATTAGGTGTTTTCGCGACAAAAAATTGCCTCACAATTGTCCTGTTATGCTCTCATTCTCATTCGCTTCTTCATCTTTCGTGACAGTAAAATAACATACTGTAAATTTTCTGCTGGTCATAAACCTTTCATTTATGTTTGCTAAAAATAAAATAATATTGGGTTTTAAATGAAGAATTGTGCAAATATCACGGTGGTGCTGTGCTTGGCAGGCATACAAAAGTACCGCTTTTGAAAAAAATCTGATTGAACTAACAGGTGTTTGTTTCGATTAGACCAGGCAAGGCATATTTCTTGAAAGGTACTAGGCAAAGGAAGGCGGAAGTAATTGGGCACATATTGTTTCTTCGATTACCAAGCGTCGCCGAGAAACGCATGACAGTTTCTCGGGGAGAGATGATCCAGAATGATCGACAGGATTAGGAACTACACTAAGTTGTGCCTTAATTTTTTTTGCTCAGTCAAGTTGACAAGCTGCGTATGCAAGGTAGTGGAATGAATCATTGACAGGTGACTTGAGTGGTGGTGCAAGGAAATGAATGTGTTTTCGAAATATACCATGTTTGCGAAAACAGAGATGCAGAATGGATGATATACTAGATATAGTAACACATGTGAAACACCAACGTGCTTGCGGAAACGTGACAAGTGCAGTATTTTTGGATATAAAGAGGGCATTCGATACCGTCAGACACGTACACGTTCAAGTAAATATGTCATAACTGGGAATTTCCGATAGGTTCTCACGATGCAATTCTCTATTTGCGTCAGGTCGCAATACATTTATTCTGACGGGTGAAGGAACGAGTGCAGAACACGACTCCAACAGGGGGTGCCACAAGTGTGCTTAGCCTCGTTCTATTCAACTGCGTCACGGCTGATTTAGCAACACGAATGCCACCCAAACTTACGTTTCTCCTTGTATGCAGTTGATGCATGCATTTGGACATCGGGAAATGATGGTCATTTAATTCAGACGGCGTTACCAAAGGACAAAAAATAACGGCAACAACATTTTACTAGAAAGAATATGGCTCCGTCACATGCAAAGACAGCTGTGTCTCAATCTATATGGCCAGCTTTAACGAGTTGGTATACAGCACCGAGTTATCAGTGAAAATTATTGATCGCCAGCCATCCTGGACGCCACACACAGAGAGAGAAAAACAAACAAACTCGAAAGCAATGCTAATTGAATAGTGAATGTAATTCGCAGATTTGCTAGTACATCAAGGGGCGCATCAGTATTGTCTCTACTCAATGTTTACAATGCTGTAATAAGACAATTATTTGCATACTCCATGACAATCTAAAATGGCGTTTCACTTATGTGGGAACAAAGACTTAAGGCATTTGGGGAATTACGCACATGCTTAGGAGTTCAGCAATCGACTTCCAGTTCCGTTGTAATGGCAGAGGCTCACTTATCTCCGTTTAAATTCATGAGAAGTATACAGGCATGTCGGCCTTTCTCTCGCCTTTACACGTAACATAAAAACCACCCAATGGTTCCGGATAAAGTACAGTGGAAAGCAAGCTGTGTTCATAAAGAAATTAAGAAAAAAGCCAGTACATTGCCAATAAATGAGTATTTCAACTCGTGCGTTCGTTATCCTCAATGGCTGCTCATGCTGCCAATAATCGAAGTGTCAGTAAATGACATGATCTGAAGGAAGGACAGGTACATTAAAGCAGCCCAACAACTAGCGCTTTACCAGTTGTATAAGAGATATCCTGGTTACATGTAGATAAATACAGGTGGTTCCAGTATACCATCATCTTCAATTTCAGCATTTATTGTACCACACCTAACTGTACATGATTCATCTAGTTCGCGCGGTATCTACAACAGCTGAACTATTCGCTAATTTAAGTGCATTAAAATTGGTAAATTCTGTTACATTAGCTCCAAAACTAACAATTTATCATGAATTACAAGTGGCACTAACATTACTCTGTAGAACAAAACAAAAACAATAATTGATAGCCCGATTTATGAGACACCTAGTCAACTCACAAAGGCAAACCAAAAGCACCATGAAATAGTATTTCAGTGGATATCGGGACATTGCAACATACCAGGCAACACAGCAGTTTACGAAACAGCAGTGACAAACACATCACAAAGATAGTTTGCTTTCTATTCCAATATTAAAAAATGAATTGTGCACAGTGTAAAGAGAGAATCTTTCAATATGTGTAAAAATACGGGTCTTGACCAAAAATTCAAAAGATCTGATTTCTACCATATATACCCACTAACTGAATTTGAAGTGCCATTATCCCTAAACAGAATCATGGAAACACTCATTCACCAATTAAGATTAGGCACTTCCTACAAGCAGTTCTTACACGAAATTGGGCACGCTGAAACTTGCGAATGTGATTGCGGATTTGTAAATGAAGACATAAAAACAACTCCTTTTAGAATTCCCGCAACATGAAACACCAAGGTGCCTGCTAGGGTAACGCCTAATGACTTCAGATCTCAGGCCATTGAGCTGCTCTTTTGGCTTATTACCAAGACCTGCGTACGCCATACCACTCTTGAAAACAGACGCCGGGAGGCCACTACAATCACTTGCTCACCATATAACTCTCCTACAATAAAATACGCCGGGTTTCTCCAACGCGCGCCTGTATTCGATCGACCCAAACTTGCAACCTTGTTTGCCATCCGGCCTCTCACGATGCGCTGAAACTTTGCTGTGTGGCGTGAGGTTGGGCGTGGCATTTACGAATGCGTATTCTCGTCTCCTTGGAATGGCGAGCAGTTCGGCATGCAACATGTGCACCTGCGAAAAGACACATGAGCACATTCTATGCCATCGCCCAGCATACCATTCTGAACGACGTATTATGGAAGCCAAGAGTTGTCAGCTGGATTCACGTCAGCTTACAGAAAAGAAGATCCTAGGACTTTGGTCGATGATTTCGCATATGCGCAAAGTCACGAAAGCTCTCTTGTACTTCTTAATGACCACCAGACTTCACGAACGCTTGTGAAAGAACAGTATAAAATCGTGCTGTGCAGTCTCGAGCTGACTATTCATCTTTGTCTTTCTTATTCCTCCTTTTTCTATCTCTTTCCTTTCTATTATTTTCCTTTCCCCCACCCCAAGTGTAGGGTTGCCAACAGTGCCAAGACTGGTTAACCTCCCTGCCTTTTCTCGCTTTTTATCTCTCTTTCTTGGGCCCATGGCCTACAAAAAGGCAAAAAGTGCGCAGTAAAAGCATCGAAAGTTTTTCCTAAAGACAGAAACTATATAAAACCATCATATGGCAGTTTTGGGACGTTAAACTCTACATATCATTTGAAGACTGTGGCATTCCTGGCCGACAATAATGCATTTAGGTTTTTGTCTTTCTTTAAGGCGACAATGCAGATTTACGTGACTGTTGTCTATTATGTGGACATTTTTTGTGACTGTTTAATGTATGCACCTGTTGATCTTCGATTTGTTACCATCCCCGCATATGTCTAGGTGATTCTTCGATACGTTGTTTTGAAATCTCATCTCCTGTTATGCTGAATTGTGTATTGTATGTGATATATATGCATGGCAACTTGGACATGTGTTCTCTATGTTAGATATCTCTAAATTCTAAGGAGTAGCTGTCGCCCTATTTGTGTGCCAACATCTCCTTACATCACGTCAATAAAAAATATCGCAATACATTCGAAAATAATACCCACTAGTTGGGAGAGCACGTAAGGGTGCTCTCTTTTTAGGCATCCCCCTAAATTCTACGCCGAGAAAGACAAATTTTTACGGACACTTCTTCGTTTTAATCTAATGGTTGATATAACCCTCTAAAACAGTCCGCTACGACACAGATTACTCACAATAAAATTTAGCATTGTTGTTCCTTCGTCTGCACAACCAATTCAGTGCTCTGAGCAAGACCTACAACTGTATTGTCATGAAATCTAGAGGCTTGCAGCACCGCCGGAAGGTGTATCACATTTTTGAGAGAGCTATGAAGCATAATTACTGAAAATAATGGCGCATCAGGACTAACATTTAAATAATGGCATCCAATATCTTTTACGTCTCAACCCAGTTCTTTCTTCAATTCATGATAATGTGGGTCATACACTATATGGCCATGAACCTGAGGCTTATTTGTTTGTTATGACTACGCCATATACTTGCGAGAATTTGATTCTTGCTTTTTTGTTGTATTGACAACGCTGAAAGATCTCTATTCATTGCTCTGTTCAGTAAAAAAGTGCAAAAGTGGAATACTTGGCTAATAAGCAGGCTTCATGGGCACCACTGTGGCTCAACGCATAATTTTTATTCTTGTTTATTTTACACAGACCGGAAGCATCGCCAACGCGTGCACAGATTTTTCACCGACACAAACTAGTTCACGCTACCACGTTAAGGCAATAAAATATTGAATTAATATATACTGCGAATCGTATGTGGCCCGTACTTGCATATTAAGGGGCACGGTTTACGCGGATATGTGTCACACACGACTGCTGCAGTTAATTTTATGATGTATGCGTAAGAGAAGCCATGTTGTTGATTTCATAGCCTGCTTCTTGTGTTCGTCATACAATGATGTCCTGAAGTGCTGATTTTGGTAACTATCAAATTGAGGATATCGCCATGGAGCAGCGTTGACGTAGGCGCATACATAATATTAACCAGAGGGGACTCTGACGCTGCGACCGTTCAACGACAATGCGAATCATAGAGCTTCTTAAATATACACTGAAGGGAATCTAGGGCCGCTACAACGCATAGTGCTTCAGCGAGCATGGGAAATATGGGTATGACATAGATTTGCCTAGACTTCGTACTTTACGTTCGTTCTGACTGCGCGAGGCTGGAAGCTGTTTTGTCACGAAACAACAACTGCTAAATATTGGGAGGTTACGCTTCACCACCTAAATATTTTAGCCTTACCGCTTCAAATCTAGTCACGAAGTAAAAAACGGTTTGTTCTAGATAGATAGATAGATAGATAGATAGATAGATAGATAGATAAATAGATAGATAGATAGATAGATAGATAGATAGATAGATAAATAGATAGATAGATAGATAGATAAATAGATAGATAGATAGATAGATAGATAGATAGATAGATAGATAGATAGATAGATAGATAGATAGATAGATAGATAGATAGATAGATAGATAGATAGATAGATAGATAGATAGATAGATTGAACGAGCAGTAGCCAAGCTGGTCGATTTGAACTCATGTTTATCTAGGTACTCGAACAGAAAGGAAGCCCAAAAACTTGTGACACCATTCATGTATCCGCTAACAGAGCCACACAAGCAAGAAAAAAAGAATTTTATGGCATTTACAGACTTCGAATGCCGCAGGGTGTACTCATTTTAACAAGTATTTTCATTGGTCAATATAGGCCCATAAAAACCTCTTGCGGCACGTTCTTCTCTAAAATTGACACAATGCAGATTTATAGTTGAGGATTAAATGTTAAGAAGAAAACTTGTGATTCATAATCGCAGGTCCCAGTCAGCAAGGCGTGAATAAAGTAAGAAAAATGTTTTTGTCTGTACAGTAAAGAAAAAAAATACACCATCTCCCGCTAAAGGTAACCATGTGTGCATGCGAAGCAGTTGGGAGATCAGCGAATGCACCCACAGAACCCACAGAGAGGGAAGAGCGTAAGAGAGGAAAGAGAGTAAAGGAACGCGCATGCGCTTTATGGGTAGTGACGCCGCGCACAGGATCGAACTCCGCCATAAGCTACTTCACTTCTAAAATTAAAAATATACAGCATAACTATCGCAAAGACTGCGGACTATGCGTATACAAAAAAAATTGTGTCTGCGAATATTATTCGGCGAATTGCAAAGAAAACCATTATTGCTGTTACTTCGAAAAGTTGGTCAGTTCAAGGTGTTTATGAACTGTTATATTCTCGAGGATTGTGTCCAGCTTTGTACACAGACTGTGAACATGTTCGGGGAAAACAAAGACCCAGTTGAAGGCCAATGGTTTTTTTTCTATCGATAATTTCGCCACATTCATGTTATTTCATATGTGTGGGCGTGCGAGGAAAATGCTTTGTATTTACGTTGGGCAAATTTTGTTGACGAGGCTTTAAGTGCTAGGCCCAAGAGAAGGGACTATGCTCTTCCACAACAGACTACAAAGCATTAAAATCATTCAACACTTTTTGTAAACAAAACTTGAATATACAGGATGGCTTTATGCTCTGCAATGGTAGCGCACCATGTACTCTAAATAATCAACCACTTTTTCAACTCCCCCTCCCCCAGATGACCCTCATCGTCTCATGATGCTGGTTGTCCTGCATAAACAGCTTATGGTTCTCTCATATTGGCGGGCGCAGAAATCTCTGAAGCGTTCACAATTTATTCAGAGCTTATGTCAATAATAATATTCGTCTTACGGGGAGGGAATTCCGCTAATATTGGACAAAGATAGAACCAAAAAGAAAAACACGGCACGGTGTGTTTTTTGAAGCCGTGGTGTGTGAAAGCTGATCCAGGCACTATTGATATAAGCTGCCCATCTAGAGAAACCGCAGTATACTGGCTTTGGGTAAATAAATGGCTTCCAGGCTTTTTTTTTTCGTTTCCGTATGCGACATTTACTTCTGCTGCGTTGTAGATCAACCTATAATATATTTTTGTGTGGGAGTGGCAGTGTACAAAAAGAGATTTTTCTAAGGTAATAAGACAGAGATGGCGAGGAAGACATGAACGGTAACCAGTGGTTACTATCTGCTATGTTACCCTGTATAGGGGGGGGGGGGGCGAGCAAGGAATTAGATAGCGAACAGAAGGAGAGGCAGTAACAATTAAAAAAATTGCGCCAGCTTCGTAGTGGTGGCTCCAATCATTTAGAAAGGACCGAGTGGGGTGACTTTCCTTGGGTTTCTTCGTTTGTACTTCTCTTTATTTCACATTGTATCCGTTATTTGTTTATTTTTCGTCGCAGTTGAAATATAATGCTTTCTTGCTCTACAATATCAAGTGAACGATGCGGTTTTCAAACACGAGTTTTTCGTTTCTTCTTTTGCGTGTGACTGCCAGCCCTGCACCATACACCAGCACTCACTCAATCTGCTGAAGCCAGTTAAAAAATACAGGTTGTGTGCGCAGAAACTATTTTCGTCCTATATTCGACTCGATGCAAGCCTTTCGTTTACACAGCCTCGGTTTTGTTCGGAAGCGGCTATTACTCTTCATTCTTGCCGAAAGGAACTGGCTCATCGTACTTGGTCTTGCGCACACCATGTAGCCAAGGGTCAGTCAGGCACATTATATCCTCCCGCAATATGACTCCATTCAATCCTGAAGGCATGCTCGCTCTCTAGAGGCCGCAGCCTACACCCGCTACTGGACTTGGAAACAAGTGTAGTAAAAAAAGAAAAAAAATGCGTTTGAGAGAGGACAACAAAAACGTAGGAGGCTACGTTCGCCATATGAAGTGGTCCTTTTCACGATTCATTTACTTTATGAAGCCGTAAATCTCGAAGAAATGAGCTGGAGTACCGCTCTCCAGTAACGAGGGCTCTGGTTTATGTTGTCGGACATCTCGAGGATGCAGTAAGTGAGTGGGTTTTTTGTAGATGAATAGTACGTTCGCCTTTATTAACGCTCCGCTGCATCCTTCTAAGCGTAAGGCTTGTTCTGATATTACGTGCGTCACACAAGATGGCGATAGGCATTGTGGAGGGCGATAGGCACTGCCAACGAGGCATTGTTTTTGAAGCGGTCGACGTGGCATACCACGAGTATATGCCTGCGGCTATTTATACGACTGTACGGGTTGCTGTAAACAGCTGTTGATAGGAACGGCAACGTTCCAAACGAGCAACAACTTCGAAAACAGCAACTAAAATAGTAAGCAATGAGATCATTTGTAGTTCAACAAAGATTTTTTTCACGTTAGTTTCTTGATAATCTACATGAATCAATGGTTTACGAGTTGTCCAGACTGCAGAAAGAATTCACAAGCAAAACTGAATTTAGCACGCAAATATAGCAAGCAATCATTTTTGGACACAGAAATGAGAAAACACATTCTTTGAATTGCTTTCTGTAATGATTATAGTTGAGGTTATATATTTATACTCTTAACAGGTTTCGTAGGAATTCTCACACTCACCATCATGGTTATACGAACGGCTCTGGCCAATCTTCCCACGTATTCGCACACATATACCCCATGAAAGGAACGAGAGGACGATAATCGTCTTAAGTCAGTTTATAGAGTATCGGACACGCTACCCGAAGATTGCGGGTTGGGTTCCTGCAGGCGGCCAGTTTTATTTTCGTCCTGTTTACATCCTTCACATATCGTGGCATTACCTAGGATAGAGCAAAAAGAGTACAAGTGATGCCGTTTGCACCTTTTTTTCGTTTGATTGCTTGTTCACTTCTCCATTATTTTAAAGACAAATTAAGCACCTCTTAAAGTACCTTTTGTTTGGTCTAACCACAAGAAGCTGCTTTTAGAGAAATCTAGTTTAAGAAATACACAATAGTGTCCTTTTCTTGATTTATATAGCTGTCCTATTGCGTTAAGCTTAGTTGAAATGTTGTGGTTTAGACATGTCCCGGAATACGAAACGCCTGCATTCGTAAATACACGGTCATTGATGTAAGCTTGCCCAATTTCACACTGACGTCAAAATAACTGGTTACTGAGTGGCAATGATCATTATTGTGCGCCCATGTGGCTAAGGTAAGCTGCCCCGAAGGCAGTAGGGTGCAGCTGCGGTCGATTGCTTTTTAAATAGTGCACTTGGTAATCAGCTGCGCATGGTGCGAAGTGTATCAACTGGAAAGTGCATTCTCTTGTCAAAGAGGCGTGTGAGTGCGTGACTTTCGGGCTACATATGGTGCGAACATGCGTGTTTTGCATTCGGAGATCCTTCTTATTTTTGCCTGTCTTTTTTTAATTGTTGCGTAGGTCTAAAATTCGTACTCAACAGTGACGTTGAATGAAATGTCATCACGCGAGCGGTACAATCAAAAGAAAGCTACACTTCTCCTGCCTGATTCTTTGTGTCATTCTAAGATATTCGTACACGCTACCAAACAACAAACAAGAAAAGTCATACGTAAAGCTCAAAAATTAAAAATATATGTTCTTCAAAGCTAGGCAAAATGGCGGCATGCATCGTTTATTTTGAAACTCCTTTCAATGACTCGTGTAGAAGAACTTGAGAAACTCTCAGAAACGAATCTCCTCGTCCTTTACAATGCGGCGTGGGCACGACCTACAAAGTAGCAGGAGTTAGACAAGTGATGTGCACAATAGTTTTTTAACGAATGGGTGTCAAAGAGCTCGTTTAGCAGAAACTCCAGTGTCAGCGTCGGTGACAACATTGTTCGTTGTGAGTGAAAAACGATCGTGTTGTCCATGACCGAAAAACCCTAGAAAAAATCAAATAAAGTAACACTAAGCTTCAGGTCTACGTTAGAATTAACCTGGGTGGATTGCCTGGCATGTAAGTGTTCTGCCACGTTGTAGCGCTATTTATTTGAGCTGCTTCAGGAAAAAGCACTGTGTGAATGCCATGTGGTGCAAAGAGACTCCTTAGCGCATGTAGTATCACTGGGCACACGCTTACAATCGCCTCCGGTGTCGAAACGTGTAACGTGCGCAACGAGGGGGTGTATTGCAGCCCTCACCATCCCTCATTACGAAGCACAAATAAATATTTATACATCAACAGCAGAAGCATAAACAAAGTGAATAGCTGCGTAGTCTCGCGGGTGCTTTTACGGATGCGTATTTGGCGCATTAGGACATAGTGGGCACTTGACGACTGCACTAGCATTATGCGTCCTAGGTTACTTTAGGCCGGCCAATGCTGCGCGCACCCTCATTTGTTTCCTTGTGGCATGGGTGAGGCATGCACCGAAAAACGCAGCGAGGCTAGCAGTTGATTAGGTAATGTGCACCAAGCTCGAGTACACTATCGCGTTCTGCTATTGAAGGTAAACTGAAGCGTCCTCTATCTTTTCTTAATTTTTTTTACACATGTCTGTTTTAATATAACGAAGATTAGTACAGAGGGCGAGAAATATTCAGAATTTCAAAAGGACACTTCTTCTACACTGTCGGTGGTTTACTGCGAAGAATAAAGAACAGGCTCGTGAATGCTTCCTACTATCTTTTGCCTTCATTTGTGTGGCAAGCGCTCGACGCAGCTCGAGTGAACTTCTCCATAAGCCTTTCAAACTAAGCTCTCGAGCGGAAGCGCGTGAAGTGAACTTGACTTTGTTCTTGTTGTTTTGCTTTCCTAGCTTTTAACAGACTCCCAGGGACGCGCATTACGTGCACCTAAAGTAATTTTCTTCGAAACGCGGACGAGTTGGCGAGTGTGTAGCAGCTTGGAACGATCCCCTGAAGCAGTGCCTTGGGAATGGCCTACAGGCAGGTCTTTCTAGGCCGTCCTAAAATGAGGTTAGGGAGCGTGTGCAGTGACCGAGGTGACGAAGCGAATTTGACTGGAAGTTAGGCAGCTTGGGCTATCACGGAACTTGCGCGCAACACTCTACGAGTAGGTTGAATAAAAGGTATTCCTATTTTGAAAGTATTTACCGAGACACAACAAGCTTAGGCTGAATCAACTTCAAGCACAATTTTTCGCAAGGAATTCAACATGAAATGCTCTGGCTTGATAATTAGAAGGGCGAAAAAAGACATAAATGTAAACTACGTCATTGTGCTAGTTGGCATCGCACGCATTGGTGGAAAATAATTTGACGATGAATGGATGAACTTTATTTGGTCCTAAGTAAAGCGCTTCAGCACGTTACGGGCCGCTCCCACGTCGGAACAGAAAGACCAAGTCTCTCTGCTACGTCGCGGGTCCGTTTAACTGCCCATAAATGTTGTTCCGATCCGGTGCTTGTAATAGCATTCTTCTATTTCAACGGCGTGATGCATTCTATGAATGACCCATTCATTCTATCAATCACCCATTCAAGGTTTACATCACTTGAGAGCTTCTGAATGCAATATACGTCATCGTAAGGAGGCTATACAGTTCCTTACACTATAGAGCCACTGTACGTTCCACTGTGCGTCAGTATATCCACACAAGCTCAAAACACCGCCTTCCGTATAGTCAACAAAATATAAGTACTACGCCTGAGGGAGAAGGCATGGTGTATGTGCTTGAACTTGATTGATCACATTAGCCTGTACGGTCGTTCATTAGCACTGAGCTGTTTCGCGCTGCGTTGCGCGGATACCTACACTGCCTTTCACGTTACCACCATCGCAAGGCAAGCGAATAATATGGCAGCGGTCATCGTCACTGGCAAATAGATGTTGCAGTATCGTCAGTGCGTGTAAAAAAGTTGTCGTATTTCTGAGACTGACGTCACGCAATAGAGTTAAGTAGTTTGCGCCTGTGTACGAAACATTCTGTCTAGCATCGGTCTCTTAAACGAAGTCATTCACGCGGAAAGTAAATCCGTGGGAAGTTCGAACAGCCGAGACTGTTCATTGCAGTGTGCGAGTGAGGCTTTACGTGGGTGGCCATAAGGCTCGAAGCTGAAGTGACTAAACTGTTTTGTATAGACATGCCTATTACTGACAGTGGTCTCTTTGACGTGTTGACCACACAAGGATGTGCAGGAAACTGGCCGTTAGTTTATGTGTTTGTCGTATAATAAAGAACTCGTCGATAATTAGGTGAGATTGTTTGATGACTTTAGAGCTTTGTCTCAAAAGTTGAACGCGTGGTCAGGAAGCGTTCACATCCCCTTCACAATCACTTGCCTAGCTTCCCTCTCGGTTGGCGGCTAAACCAAATGTCGTGAAGAAAGAGCGTTAGTGCGAAATACAATGGTCGTGTAACAATATTGTAAACGTCTATCACAAGCACAATTGCGAAATGTGCACTACGCAAACATACGCCATAACACTTCGTTTTATCACTTCGCAAAGTGCCCTCAACTCCGGTGCAAACCAAATTCATGTCGTGGTTTTAGAATTCAAGGCCCTAAGAATAATTATTGGGAATCCGCTTTCTCTAGAATTCTTTAGCACACCATAAGTTACTTTTTTTCTCGCCATTTATACTCAGCGGTACAAACGCATTATAACGCCAATTGAGTGCCACCTTTTCCCGTCTTAATCTCGTCTTTACCTCCATGTTCATGCTCTCGTAAAGAACAGAGAGTAAGAATATGCTACGAAAAGCGCAGCGAAGAAAGTTTATCTGATGGATCATCGCGCCACGCCAGTGTTCGTTTGAAAGCGCGTCTTTTTCTCTCTCACCAATTGCCTGCAATATTAACACAAAATTGTTTTATGGGGGGACCACCACGGCTCCGCTGACGTATTTCCTTCACGCATATGACGTCGTAATACACATAGCAAGAGATTACAAAGAAAAAAAATTGGCCCCGTATCTGCATGTTACATCGCAAATGTCGTCGAAAGACGATAGTCTTTCGCCTGGAGAGAGTAAACAAAACGTTTATATGATGTTCTGTGCAAGAAAATCGGTGAATGGTATTCTGGAGGCGCTGCGTTAGAGTGCCTGGAGCGTGCAGCGGAGGCGATTGAGCGCGTCAAGTCACGTCAAGCGTGAGACATGAGCGCTATCTGGCAGTTATCCTGTAAAATGGGGCGCTCGCGATGCGCTCCCGTCTCTGAGGTGATAAGGTGTAGAACGCAAGGCGACGGGTAGGTGCCACCACCGTGTCGTCTTAGCAAAGCGTTGGCAACACTTGCCATTTCGTGCAAGCGTTGCATGGCCAGTGCAGCATTATAAAGGCTACGATCCTTAAAATTACTTATGTATGCCTTTTCTAGTAAAAAATACACATACTTAATATTGGCGTGTTGCTATGGTGCCTCAGATATGTGCAATAATTGCTTTTTGATTGACAATCGCGCAAGTATGAACGCTGAACCTTGAGCAATATTGGTGGGCGGTGCGGAGGAGGTCGGCCGTTTGGAGTATCATTTGGTCACTTTGGTGCCGTTTAGAGTACCGTTAAGGGTGAATATTCACTACAAGTACAAGCTTGAATTCTTCGATTGAAATCCACGGAGTTTTCTGAACATTCTCTTACCTTTTTGGTGTGCTTTGTGCCACCCGGGCCTCATCAAATGTGACGCCTATGGGACGGCTTTAAACCCTCCCATAGTAGAGTACCTAGTACTCTAAATCATAACCCTATTTCTCTATGGTTACCCACTTCTAGGGACGAGGCTTCTTATAGCGACACCCATTCGTCCCTCGTAGACGTTGTAGTAGTGTGTAACAAGTATAACATTTTGACCTCCAAGGTGGTTCCGGTGAAAGATTTCTTCTGTGCGTTGTTGAACAATAAAAGTTAGTGCTCAATGTACATGACAATGGCTGCTAAGGGGGAAAGAGAGACAGGAGAATTCGGCTTTTAGTTAACGCGCACGCTGCGAATTTTTTATTGTTTAACAACGCACAGAAGTCAAGAAAGGGTTGCTACGTTATACTCGCTGGACGTAACCTCCTTGGTTTTATGAAGGTTTAGTGAGTGTTGGACCGCAGTGCCATGAGTACAGTGAACTGGTATATACCATGAACTTGAGGTGGTTAAAGGTTGGAAGTAGACACGAAGCGCAAGCCGTAAGAAAGTGTGCGTGTGCCTCCTCTTGTTCAGTCCTTGGAATGTCCTATGGATGTCGGTGCTTCTATATGAGGAATATATGATGAAAATATGCGAGATGGTGATACTTGGAGGGTTGAATAGGTGGACGAACGGACACACACACAGATGCATAGACGGACGCACGGATGGCTGCACGGGTGGATGGACACATGAACGGACGCAGGAGCAGATGCATGAACGAAAAAAGGGATGGACGCACAGAAGAATGTGCGGACGCACGAACAGATGCACGCACGGGCGGGTGGATGGACGCACGGGCGGCCACACAGACGCACGTATGTATGGACGGAAGCAAGAACGAATGGACGGATGGATGCTTCGCGCCACTATCCATCATTCAGTCCGTGAATATGCTGCCATTTTTTTTAAAACACAGACAAATGTGCAGACAGACCAAAGACCAAAGTCAGACCAAAGACAGACCAAAGACCAAAGTTTCTTGGGCGCCGAAGGTCCCCAAGAAAGACTATTGTCTTTAAAAAACAAAATGGCAAGCATCTCTTGCGCGGAATCAAACCGGCAACCTCTCGATTCGCAGCGCGGTGATAACAACTACCCCACAGAGCGTATCTTGGCGGGGTCGCTAACGGCAAGCCATATATATACACCATACAACGTTTGGCAGGTTCAGAACTTCGAAACGTTAGCGCATTTTCGTTATTAGTGCTGTGATGTCACGAAGACCTCGCGTTGGGCGCGCTCCACAAGTCATCACCTCCACAGAGCGTGATTTCTGCGGCGTGCGCGCTTTTCAGACAAGTAATTTGCGTGTAGACGAAGGTCACATTGCTTGCTTCCTGGCATGGCAGCGTTCATAAAAAGGGCGCGCTGCTGACACACAACGCAGAAAGAAATGTCACAGTTGTTCGCACTTGTCTGGTTTATACTTATGCGCTCGTTTCATGTGTCTTTCTTTCTGTTTGAACAGTGCGCCTAAAGGGACGCAAAGGCAACTATTAAGTCCACGTAAATTGTTGATATGGCGGTCCAGAAACCTCGTAGTGTTACTTTTGTGCGAAGGAAGGGCCTATTTTGAAGTAAAATCACGTTTAATGGTCCGCATCGGGTTAGCGCACTTCATGTTACCCGCCTCAAGATGCGGACCGACCGGACCGACTCACCTCACAGTGGCCGTGCACAACGTTGCCCGGCTTTACTGCGCTAGTTGCAGCAGACCGAAAGCAGCGAGAGCCACAACAGCCACAACGGTCATTGATCAATTTTCCATCATTGGCTCCGAGTTCGCAGACGTTTTTTATTAAACTGCGCCCCGCTAGATGGTACCACTTGTTCGGTAGAACTACGAAAAATTGAATTCTTGAACCACTCGCGCCATTCTCCATAGTAACGTCCGGTGGTTCTTTTTTTCCATGAATCAAACAGAAATGAACAGGCAGCATTTTATTGCGTCTCTTGATGCAGGGAAGGTTCTTTATTTAGTGCAGCTAGATTGATTACTAGTGATTATTTGCAGGTGGTCCGTCTGATGTTCGAGGGATCGTTTTGAGAATGTCCTACTGTGGCGCATGTGTTCCTGTGCGTTCACCTCGATTTCTCGGTAAGTAGGGCACTGTTGTGATAATATTGTCGTTTTAGATGTTGTCATACATTGAGCTTTCACTCTGACACAAATTGTTACTTGACTTCAATGTCCCTTTACGGTATCGAGCTGTGACAATTGTAAGTGCACGCTGGTCGTGCGTATGCTAATCTTATGCTTGTTTCTGCATTAGGAGTGCACTGCAAGTTCGGAGCTGCTTCCTGTTCTTAACGTGGCTTTGCGATTTGTAGCTGTTGCAGAAACATTGCAGAATAAACACTCAAATACTTCTGTAGAGAGACAGTGTTCACTTTAATGTTATACCAATTCCTGCATAGCAGGGTCAACCACGCGTTTTTGGAAGTTCTTCCGGTCTTTTTATTCGTCTGTGCAGTCGGACGTTACCACGCAAACGCTGCTTTGTAGTTTATAGTATTACATTCTTTCGGTTTGCGCTGCTCTTCTGTTTGCCCTTAAATACTGGCAAAGCCTTTCCTCTTGTATGCTGTTTCTCGTATGCAGCAGATGTGCACTGCTGAGTTCACTCATTTTGCGTGCTTTAGTTGCCGTCGGCATTGTTTATTCCGAATATTTGGGGAGTACTATCACACTTCAAAAACATGATGGCAGGTCAGCCGCAGTGCTTTTTTTTTAATTGGAAGCACTTCATAGAGAGCTTCGGCGATATTGAGCGTATCTATCTATCTATCTATCTATCTATCTATCTATCTATCTATCTATCTATCTATCTATCTCTATCTATCTATCTATCTATCTATCTATCTATCTGTCTATCTATTTATATATCTATCTATCTATTTATCTATCTATCTATCTATCTATCTATCATTCTATCTATCTATCTATCTATCTATTTAGCCGTCTACGACTTTTAGCTCTCCTGGCCGTTCCTGTAACGGTATCAAAAAATTTGCAGATCCCCCGTACAGTGGGAATCGATGATATGCGAAGCACAAATAGGAAATGTCGATATGTCACTTTAAAGTGAGCTCAATGTTACGAGGTCGAGGTAAATCATGCTGTACATGATTTCCGTGTCATCGTTATCATGTTTAGATGTGTCCTTTACCTTCGTCATCTATTCACGTCACGTGATACCACATTCAATATATGTGGGGCTAGCGAAACGTCCGTGAGCACGCTATGAGCGTGGTATGTTGTCATGTTCTTACATGACACGAGTGCCAGGATGATTAACTTTGCACCAGTCACGCATTTCGTCATCCGTTGAAGTCACGTAACACCCAATTTGGTATATGTGGAGCTAGCAAAACGGCCGCGATCGCACCATGCGCCCAATATACTCCAACGTAGCGTTGATGCGCGCGCGCACTGGGATCACTGATGCTGCGTTATTAAAACGCGAGCTCTCTATAGTCTGATAGTCTGCACTCTATAGCACTCTCTGAGCACTCTATAGTCTCTATAGTCTGATGCCAGGCGCGACCAGCGTCCTTCGGCGCGGCACGACGACAACCGGCGCGAAATGCGACATGCTGCATTTCGGCATTTTGCGCTGATGCGTTACCCTGACAGCAATGCGTCTCTCTGTTTTTGTGACGGAGGGAAACCGGACGCGATGAATCGCGCATGCGTCAAAGCAACGCAGCGCGGCGTGCGCCTGTGAGTATATGGCAAAACCGGCGCCTAGCGTGGCAACGCCGGCGTGACGCGACGAAATAAACGCCGATGAGCCCACGCACCACGTCACGTCAAAATTTATTGGCGCCTTGACTGTGGCATGTATTCATGTTCTCACATGACACGGATGTCATGATTTTGATGTTTACACCATTCACATACCTTCATCAACCATTCGCGTCACGTAATACCGAATTTGGCATATGTGAACCTAGCGAAACGGCCGCGAGTGTGTCATCGGTGGGGAATGTAGTCATGTTGTTACATGACACGCATGTTGTGATTATCATGTTTGGATGTGTTATTTACCTATGTCGTCCGTTCGTGTCGCGTAATTTTGTTTGGTACATGTGAAGCTAGCGAAACGGCCGCGAGCGCATCATGAGCGTAGCATGTAGTCATGTTGTTACATGACGCGCATGTCGTGATTATTTTGTTTGGATGTGTGATTTACCTATGTCGTCCATTCACGTACCGTAATACCAAATTTCATATATGTGACGCTAACGAAATGGCCCCGAGCGCAACATGAGCGTGGCATGTAGTCATGTTGTTACACGACACGCGTGTCGTGATTTTCATGTTAGGGTCTGTCGCTTGTGTTCGTCATGCAATCATGCCATACCATTTCAGTTTTGCGACATGCGATGAGAAAGAAACCGCCACAAGAGCTGCAGGACCATGAAATATAAATCTAGACATTCTGACACACATGTCAAGATTTTCATGTTATGACTAGTCAGATATGTTCTTCATACAGTCATGTTATGGCATACCAAGTTTGGTATCGATACCATTACCCAAACCGCCAGGAGAGCTAAAAGTGGTAGGCGGCTTGATAGATAGATAGATAGATAGATAGATAGATAGATAGATAGATAGATAGATAGATAGATAGATAGATAGATAGATAGATAGATAGATAGATAGATACGCATGAAGTCGCCGAAGTTCGCTAAGAAATGCTTCGCATTTAATATGAAAATCGTGGCATGAATGTCGTGACTTCATGATTTGAATTTCATGGTCTTGCTAATCTTACGGTGCTTCCGTTCACATGACGTATTGAAAAACTGTTATGGTATGACGTGACTGAATGGCGAACATAAGTGACCGACCCGTCCGTGAAAATCATGACATGCATGTCATGTAAGTGATGACTACGCGGCTTCCCTAACATGATTACCAGTCTTCGTGAGTAGTAAAATACCGTTTCAATTTAGTATTTCTGCGGCACTTTATAGTGCTTGAGTGAGCTGGTGAAATAGCAGTAATTTTACGTTGGCCACGCATGACAGTGCCACTTTCCGGTAAAAAAGCACCTATTTTGGTTGCTACTCTATAGTTTAGTCATAGAATATGTGTACCCATTTGTTACGCCCTGCAAATATACCATGGAAGTTGTGTGAATCAAGGTTTAGTATACACTTTTAGGTAAACGAAAAGAAAAAGGGGCAATTTGTAAATGAATAATGAAACAGTTTTTTGTTGTAGAACGTTGATGAGCAACAAATACATGTAGATGGCATTATACATAATCTCTGGTAAATAAAACAGACTTTCAACAGCATGTAATGTTGTGTATTACTCGACGTGCAAACTGACAATAAAATTAGCTAACGACATGGTTCTAGTACTACTTTAAGGTCTTCACTATTACCAAGATTTTTAACCTACGTACGTTATCTTGATTGTAAAAGATTGATTTGTGGGTGCAAATGAAATCAGTAACCCTTCCAATACGTCAGTTTTCATGCTGCCGAGCGTTCGCTACCTGCACGGGTGCATTTGTAGACAGTTTAGTTTCGAATATGTATATCTAAACGCATTTCATTGGTTAGACTCCTATTCCGACTCCTGGTAACCAAAAACCAAGTGGCTGATTGATGGCTCTACGCGCTTATTTGCAGTCACTCCCGGCCGCCTGATTTGTTGAATAACACACGCGCCAACCTATAGACAAAAACTATCAAAAGAATGTGCTTGATTGATATTTGGGGTTTAACGTCCCAAAACCACTATATGATTATGAGAGACGCCGTAGTGGAGGGCTCCGGAAATTTAGACCACCTGGGGTTCTTTAACGTGCACCCAAATCTGAGCACACGGGCCTACAACATTTCCGCCTCCATCGGAAATGCAAAAAGAATGTTCTTCATACTCATTTTACTTCTGATCATATAAACTAAGGTCCATCTCACCGTAGCTGTCTAGCTGTCTTTGCCTCTGCGTTCGGCATGATCATAGTACCTTTCCCTCTTGATTACGAATAGCCAAGTAACCTTGATCTGCAGAAGTTCTTCCCAAGATACCTAATTTGGCCAGATATGTGCAAAATATTGCACAGAAAAATAAAATACACAAAAAAGCAAACACACAAAAACGCCATGCACCCTAAGAAAAATAAAAGATCATAGAAATAAGAGGTCTTGCAGCAGCAACTTACTGTGCAGAGCAGTCGGCTGAGTAACGGTGGTCGAGCGTCAACCAACTGCGCTGGCTTTCACCGACGTGCCCCCACGGAAGCCATTAACGAAAGCCGGGGGCCAATGCAACCGCAGCAACTATTGGGGATGATGAGCGTATGGAAGGAAAATAAAGAGAAGAAAGCATAGCACTCCACTGTCGTAAGTAGGAGAGCTCCTCAGGCGATTCATGTTTTACTGATTACGCAGTAGTTACCGCAGCAGTAACGAGGAGTGCAATACCCCAAGAACGTTAGAAGGGAAAAAGAAGACCAGAACTTTGAAATACAAGATTTTTAGGCAAGTCTAAAGAAGATAGCAAAAAATAGAACGAAGGGGTGAAAAGTCAATGCTCCCTTTGGGGAATTTTTTTTGTTTGCGCTGTATCTCGATCATACATAAAACACATACAGACGCATGACTGCGTAGTCACAAAATATATTGCATAGGTCGCCTGCAAAGTCGAAGTAACAGAACGACATATTCAGTTTTCGTAACCATGTCCAATTTTCGACGCCGCACTAAATCCCCTGAAACACTGGTAAACTTCGACCTCGGATCTCATATGCTTATTGAAGAAATAGAGACCCGGCCAACATTGTTACTGTTTTAAATTCTTGTTGGTGTCAAGGCAGGTAGGCAGGAGCCAGGAGGTCATCCCCATCACAAGCCCATAGCTCGGGCGATGGTCCCGACCTTGAGTCTTGCGGGCAGCTTCCAACAGTGCGAGTGGCCATAGTTGAGCATCGAAGAACGCGCACAGCGGATGCTCCCACGTATCAAGCATGGTAATTTCAATTGTAGGGTTGGTTCTGTGTTAACAGTATGTGCAACACCAGCCAGACAAAAGGCGTGCTTGTCAAAAGAGCTCCGCTTTGAGGCACACTCTTTCCTGCC
Organism: Rhipicephalus microplus; assembly: GCF_013339725.1. NCBI lineage: Eukaryota > Metazoa > Arthropoda > Arachnida > Ixodida > Ixodidae > Rhipicephalus > Rhipicephalus microplus. The sequence goes on from NC_051169.1 coordinate 73,137,989, forward strand.
TTCATTTGTCATTTGCGACTGTTTGGCACTCGTAGTAATATGCATGTCTGCCTAATTATTCCAGTTACTGATTGGCACAAGTAAGGTTTCCTTTACTGCATGGATCACATACGCAGCTAATGTGTGAAAAAATTAGAAGACCCTAAGGCTTCACTTTTCGGAGTTGAACGCGAATGCAATATTCTGTTCTTCGTGCGTACTGCAGACACTTAGTGCATGAAACTTTTTTGAACTTGCTATGGGACCACAACGTAGCTCTAAGGAAACAGGCGCAGTAGCATGTATGCCTTTTGTGCTGCGTTACCGGCTTTAAATCACGAAGTTCTTATGGTAATCACTTGTTCTGATGCCCGATTACAATGGGCGCTTGTACCATGCAAAGTTACTGCAATATTCTATGTTGCGTTCTGAAGCATGCATTCAGGACGTGGGTGTTTGTAAGGAATTTGCTACTTTCACTGTATTTCCAAGCAGAGAAAGTTATTTTCAATGTTACTTACAAGCAGACGCATGAGGTATAACCCCCACTTGCCACTCAAACAACCCTGGTTTGATTCCCACTCGGACTCAAACGAGCCCGGTTCGATCCCCATTGTGACCAAGAATTTTTTTCTTCTTCAATTATTGGCATCTTTCTTGATTTTTCGGTCAGCATAAGATGATGATTTTTCGCTCACAGCCAACGACGCCGACACCAACGCCAACGCTGGAATTTCTATTAAACGAGCTTTTTGGCGCTCTCGCGTTAAAAAGGTAGGACTATCACCAATGCTTGAGGAAAGATATTAGGAAGATTTAGAATAGCGCACCGCAAGCCCTTATGGTGTGGTCGCTGCCACAGCACATGCATCGTAACGCGAACCGCCGCTCCCTCTTGCAATCCGCCCCGAGAACATCCGAAATAGCGGCCCGCAAGGGCCGCAGAGCGTGGTTGTTGAGGCTAAGGTGTAGCTTCCATGCATTTGGGTTTGCGGGGAGGCTAAATATTTTTCCCCGTGGGGGCAAACGCTATTTTGAAACTCATATTGTCACGGGGTCGTGACGTGGCCGAAGACAGGAGACTTCGTGTTGGGATTTAACTGTTTATTTGGGCGAACCTGGGCCTGGAAAACGGAAAGTCCAATCACAGCAGCAGTCTCGCACAGATAGCAGTCTCGGACTGATAGCGGCGAACGGAGCGTCGGCCTTCGATCAACCACTGACAAGCGGCGAAGCGCGTCGGCATTTATACTCTTGCCGTCGAATGTTCTAGCGTTATCGCTGGCGGTGGCGTAGGTTCCAGAACAATCTGTACCGTTCGCACAGTGGGCGTGATCTTATCGAAATGATCTACTACAGTCCGGAATCTTCTCGAAAACTGCAGGCGCGGTTTGCGCTGAGAATCGTGTCGTGTTTTGGGACGATAACAAAAACTTGGCAAATGGAACGTGGCATTGCCCCCCTCTGAAAAAAGGCATCGTCCCGATGCTTTAACTAAAGATGAAGGTACAATAATGCAAGAAAATACAATGAATAAATTACGATACAACAATACAAAAAAACACTGTTTCAGTTTGTTAACGCGCATGAAACGGCTTGAGGCGCGCGACATGGACGACTTCAGGTCGCGATCGGCGTCGTTGAGAGTTCGTGATGCCGTCAGGGACAACCTCGTAATCAAGTGGGCCGAGACGTCGAACCACCCTGACGGTCCGAAGTACCGTCGCAGAAGCTTTTCACTTAGTCCACGTCGGCGTATCGGCGTCCACACCCAAACACGTTCACCGGGCTGGTATTCCACGAAGCGTCGTCGAAGATTGTAACGGTGGCTGTCGGTCGTCTGTTGATTCTTGATACGGAGACGCGCAAGTTGTCGGGCTTCTTCGGCGCGTTGAAGGTACTCGCTCACATCGAGGTTTTCTTCGTCGGTGACGTTGGGTAACATAGCATCGAGCGTCGTTGCCGGGCTCCTTCCGTAGACCAATTTGTATGGAGATATCTGCGTCGCCTCCTGCACCGCCGTGTTGTATGCGAAGGTCACGTACGGAAGAATGGCGTCCCACGTCTTGTGTTCGACATCGACGTACATCGACAGCATGTCGGCGATCGTCTTGTTAAGCCGCTCAGTGAGGCCGTTGGTCTGTGGGTGGTACGCTGTCGTCCGGCGGTGGTTTGTTTGGCTGTATGCCAAGATCGCTTGAGTTAAGTCGGCAGTGAATGCCGTTCCTCTGTCGGTGATAAGGACCTCCGGGGCGCCGTGACGTAGGAGGATATTTTCGACGAAGAACTTAGCTACCTCGGATGCACTGCCCTTTGGCAGGGCTTTTGTCTCGGCGTAGCGGGTGAGGTAGTCGGTAGCTACCACGATCCACTTGTTTCCGAAAGCCGACGTCGGGAACGGCCCCAGTAGGTACATACCAATCTGCTGAAAAGGTCGGCAAGGTGGATCAATTGGCTGCAGAAGTCCCGCTGGCCTTGTCGGCGGTGTCTTGCGTCGCTGGCAGTCCCGGCATGTCCTCACATAACGAGTGACGTCGGTGGTAAGACGTGGCCAGTAGTACCTTTCTTGTATCCTCGCGAGCGTGCGAGAAACACCGAGGTGCCCTGCCGTCGGATCGTCGTGCAGGGCCTGCAGGAGTTCTGGTCGCAGAGCTGAAGGCACCACAATGAGGTACTTAGCTCGAAGCGGTGAAAAGTTTTTCTTTTGTAGAAGACCGTTTCGTAGAAAGAACGACGCAAGTGCGCGCTTGAATACCTTCGGGACTTCGGCGGTCCTGCCTTCGAGGTATTCTATTAGTTCCTTAAGTTCCGGGTCGGCCCGCTGTCGTTCAGCGAAGTCGTCGGTAGTTATCGTTCCCAAGAAGTAGTCGTCATCCGGGTCGTCGGGTAGCGGTTGGTCGACAGGCGCACGAGAGAGACAGTCGGCGTCGGAGTGTTTTTTGCCGGACTTGTAAATGACAGTAATGTCATATTCTTGAAGTCTCAGGCTCCATCGTGCGAGGCGACCTGAAGGGTCCTTCAAGGTGGCTAGCCAACACAAGGCGTGGTGGTCGCTCACAACTTTGAAGGGCCTGCCGTAGAGGTAGGGGCGAAATTTCGACGTAGCCCAGATGATGGCGAGGCACTCCTTTTCTGTTGTGGAATAATTTGCTTCTGCTTTGGATAGCGATCGGCTGGCGTAACTAATAACCCTTTCAAGTCCGTCAGCCCTCTGCACAAGAACGGCGCCAAGACCTACGCTGCTTGCGTCAGTATGTATTTCTGTCTCGGCGAATTCGTCGAAAAGGGCAAGTAACGGAGGCGTCTGGAGGCGATGTTTAAGCTCCTAGAAAGCGTGTTCCTGTGGCGTTTCCCACTTGAACTCCACGTCGGCCTTGGTAAGGTTAGTGAGAGGATCGGCGATGCGGGCGAAGTTTCTCACGAACCGCCTATAATAGGCGCACAGGCCCAGAAACCGGCGCACGGCTTTCTTGTCATTGGGCGGCGGGAAGTCGGCGATGGCGGCTGTTTTCCGTGGATCGGGACGAACTCCAGACTTGCTGATAACGTGCCCCAGAAACAAGAGCTCCTCATACGCAAATCTGCACTTTTTTGGCTTCAGTGTGAGTCCGGAAGTCTTGATGGCTTGAAGTACAGCTTCAAGGCGCCGAAGATGCTCGTCGAAACTCGAGGAAAACACGACGACGTCGTCCAAGTACACAAGGCAAGTCTGCCACTTCAATCCTGCCAGTACTGTATCGATAACGCGTTGGAAAGTTGCAGGCGCTGAGCAAAGGCCGAAGGGCATCACCTTAAACTCGAAGAGGCCGTCCGGTGTTATAAACGCCGTCTTCTCTCGGTCTCTTTCGTCGACTTCGATTTGCCAATAGCCAGTCTTGAGGTCCATTGACGAAAAGTACTTGGCGTTATGGAGCCGATCAAGGGCGTCGTCTATTCGTGGGAGAGGATACAAGTCCTTTCTTGTGATTTTGTTCAGGCGGCGATAATCGATGCAGAAACGTAGGGTCCCATCCTTTTTCTTCACAAACACCACGGGGGATGCCCATGGACTCTTGGACGGCTGGATAATGTCATCCCGCAGCATTTCGTCAACTTGTCTCTTCATGGCCTCACGTTCTCGCGTCGAAACCCTGTACGGACTCTGACGGAGTGGTCTGGCATTTTCTTCGGTTATGATGCGATGTTTCGTGATTGAGGTCTGCCGAATTTTCGATGACGACGAAAAGCAATCTTCGTATTGCAGGAGCAGGGCCTTGAGCTGTTCTTGCTTATCGTTCGGAAGTCTGGGATTGACGTCGAAAGCTATGGAAGGAGCTTGGTTCCTCTGAGCAGGTTCCGCAGAATCGGCGAGGGCGAAAGCACTGGTGGCTTCGACAATTTCTTCGATGTATGCGACCGTTGTTCCTTTGTTCACATGTTTGTACTCATTGCTAAAATTCGTGAGCATAACCGTTGCTTTGCCTCTCCGCAGCTCTGCAATTCCTCTTGCGACGCAGATATTTCGGGTGACCAACAGATGCTGACTGCCTTCAACGACGCCTTTTAAGTCAGGAGATTTAGGAGCGCCGACTGAAATAATGACGCTTGAGCGAGGCGGAATGGTGACTTGTTCTTCCAGCACATTCAAAGCATGGTGTCCTGACGGCGTGCGCGGCGGTAGTGCTTCTTCTGTGGATAACGTTATCGACTTTGTTTTTAGGTTGATGACAGCACCATGGAGGCATAAGAAGTCCATGCCAAGGATGACATCTCTCGAGCAACGCTGTAGGACAACGAAGTTTGTAGGATAAATACGGCCGTTAATGGTGACTCTCGCTGTGCAGATTCCTGCAGGCGTTACGAGATGACCTCCGGCTGTGCGGATTTCAGGGCCTTTCCAAGCTGTCCTAACTTTCTTTAACTTCGCGGCGAACGACCCACTGATGACAGAATAGTCGGCTCCAGTATCGACGAGAGCGGTCACACTGTGGCCGTCGATAAGAACGTCGAGGTCGCTAGTTCGCCGTCTCGCATTACAGTTAGGGCGTGGCGTCGGGTCACGGCTGCGTCGGCTTGTTCCGCTGCTTCCATGTTGCGTCGTCAGGCCACCTTCGGTAAGTGAGCTTTCGCCATCAGGGCTTTGCCTGGTTGGCATTGTATTCGGAAAGCTCTGTCGCGGCGTCGTCGTCGTCGGAGGATCTTCGGTAGTTCGTCGCACAGCAACCGCACCTCCACCGGTTGCTGCCCTTAGTTTCCCGGATACGGGCTAGGAGACCGGCCCCACGTTGGGCCGGAGTACTGTCGGTGGTGCGGTGACGTGTGGCGGCTGGGCGACGGCGAACGCGAAGGGCTTCGTGGTGTCCACCGAGTTCCTGTCAGGTAGTCGGCGATGTCACGTGGTCGTTCTCCTGGCTGTGGACGCGGTGCATTGACGGCGAAGCCACGCAGTCCCATCTGTCGGTACTGGCAACGGCGGTATGTGTGTCCGGCGTCGCCGCAGTGGTAGCAGAGCGGGCGATGGTAAGGGGTGCGCCAGACGTCAGTCTTCCTCCTTGCACTGCGCTGGGCCGCTGGCGAACGGTATGACGTCGGTGGGGGTGGTGGCGGCGGTGGCGTCTGTCGACGGAAGTGCGATGGGGCGGCGTTTTGGCGTGGACGGGGAGGAGCGTTGTGGCGCAGTGCAGCGGCGTAGCTCATAGCTTCCGGCTCGGGCAGCGGTGCGTGGGGAATTTGAAGCGATTGCCGAACTTCTTCTCGCACAATGTCGGCGATTGAATCCACTTGAGGCTGCGCCGAAGGCAACAGCTTGCGCAGCTCTTCCCGCACGATCGCTCGGATCGTTTCACGCAGGTCTCCGGAGTTACTGGCTTGAGCAACAGCGCAGTCTGCAGTCAGGCGACGATTATACTGTCTGGTGCGCATGTCCAGGGTCTTTTCGATAGTGGTCGCTTCGGCTACAAATTCTTGGACGGTTTTCGGTGGGTTTCTCATCAGTCCCGCGAAGAGCTCCTGTTTGACCCCTCGCATGAGGAAACAAACTTTTTTCTCCTCAGGCATGTCTGGGTCAGCGTGACGGAATAGTCGGGTCATTTCTTCTGTGAAAATGGCGACATTTTCATTTGTTAGCTGAACCCGGGTCTCTAACAAAGTAGCGTCCCTCTCTTTGCGAGCGACGCTCGCGAACGTTTGCAGGAATGCGCCGCAGAAAACATCCCACGTTCGGAGCGTGGACTCCCGATTTTCGAGCCAAGTCCTTGCGGTGTCTTCCAAATAGGAGAACACACGACGCAGCTTTTCGTCATGGTCCCAGTGGTTGAGGGCGGCCACACGGTCGTATGTTTCTAGCCAGGACTCCGGGTCTTCGAACGATGACCCATGGAAAATTGGTGGTTCCCTGGGCTGATGCATGACCATCGTGGGCTGGGACGCTGCGGTTGTCATTGTCGCTGCAGTCGCGGTCATGGCCTTGGTCTTCCGCGCCTTGTCTTGTAGAAGCCCGTACTCCGGTGGTAGCCCTTGCTGTCGGCGGCTTGTTCGCTGCTCCTGGTTGGCGTCGGTGTCTTCTCCGCGACGTGGGCTGGGTTCACGGCTTGACGGGGGCGTCCGGTACATGAACGAAGCAGCACCTCCACCAGATGTCACGGGGTCGTGACGTGGCCGAAGACAGGAGACTTCGTGTTGGGATTTAACTGTTTATTTGGGCGAACCTGTGCCCGGAAAACGGAAAGTCCAATTACAGCAGCAGTCTCGCACAGATAGCAGTCTCGGACTGATAGCGGCGAACGGAGCGTCGGCCTTCGATCAACCACTGACAAGAGCGAAGCGCGTCGGCATTTATACTCTTGCCGTCAAATGTTCTAGCGTTATCGCTGGCGGTGGCGTAGGTTCCAGAACAATCTGTACCGTTCGCACAGTGGGCGTGATCTTATCGAAATGATCTACTACAGTGCGGAACCTTCTCGAAAACTGCAGGCGCGGTTTGCGCTGAGAATCGTGTCGTGTTTTGGGACGATAACAAAAACTTGGCAAATGGAACGTGGCATTATGGCGCCCACGACCCCCGAAACGCCCGCAACGCCTGCTAAATCTCCCTATTATATTTCAGCGGTTGACGAGTAATTGCAGAATCATCGGCAGTGACTATGTCGATGTAGTTGCACTATTCGCTCGTGAAGTAAGACTTTCAAATGTGCGTACCACGTTCGAAAACAGGTGCTGTGCAGCAACTGCAATCTTTCGCTCGCCGCATGCACCTTAATAATAATAATAATAATATTAATAATAATAATAATAATAATAATAATAATAATTCATCATCATCATCAGTCTGACTACGTCCACTGCAGGACAAAGGCCTCTCCCATGTTCCGCCAGTTAACCCGGTCCTGTGCTTGCTGCTGCCAATTTATACCCGCAAACTTCTTAATCTCGTCTGCCCACCTAACCTTCTGTCTCCCCCTAACCCGCTTCCCTTCTCTGGGAATCCACTTAGTTACCCTTAATGACCAGCGGTTATCCTGTCTACGCGCTACATGCCCGGCCCATGTCCATTTCCTCTTCTTTATTTCAACTATGATATCCTTAACCCCCGTTTGTCCCCTAATCCACTCTGCTCTCTTCTTGTCTCTTAAGGTTACACCTACCATTTTTCTTTCCATTGCTCGCTGCGTCGTCCTCAATTTAAGCTGAACCCTCTTTGTAAGTCTCCAGGGTTCTGCTCCGTAGCTAAGTACCGGCAAGATACAGCTGTTATATACCTTCCTCTTGAGGGATAGTGGCAATCTACCTGTCATAATTTGAGAGTGCTTGCCGAATGTACTCCACCCCATTCTTATTCTTCTAGTTACTTCAATCTCGTGGTTAGGCTCTGCGGTTATTACCTGCCCTAAGTAGACATAGTCTTTTACAACTTCAAGTGCACTATTACCTATCTCGAAGCGCTGCTCCTTTCCGAGGTTGTTGTACATTACTTTCGTTTTCTGCAGATTAATTTTAAGACCCATCTTTCTGCTCTCCTTGTTTAACTCCGTAATCATGAGTTGCAATTTGTCCCCTGAGTTACTCAGCAATGCAATGTCATCGGCGAAGCGCCGGTTACTAAGGTATTCTCCATTAACTCTTATCCCTAACTGTTCCCATTCTAGGCTTCTGAAAACCTCCTGTAAGCACGCGATAAATAGCATTGGGGAGATTGTGTCCCCCTGCCTTACACCCTTCTTGATTGGTATTCTGTTGCTTTCTTTATGAAGCACTATGGTAGCAGTTGATCCCCTGTAGATTTCTTCCAGAATGTTTATATATACTTCATCTACGCCCTGATTCCGCAGTGTCTGCATGACGGCTGATATTTCTACTGAATCAAACGCCTTCTCGTAATCTATGAAGGCTATGTATAGTGGTTGGTTATACTCTGAGCATTTCTCTATTACCTGAGTGATAGTATGAATGTGGTCAATTGTTGAGTAGCCTGTTCAAAATCCTGCTTGTTCCTTTGGTTGATTGAATTCTAATGTTTTCTTTACTCTGTTAGCAATTACCTTTGTAGTAATTAGCTTGTATACTACAGAGAGCAAGCTGATCGGCCTGTAATTCTTCAAGTCCTTGTCATCTCCTTTCTTATGTGTTAAGATGATGTTAGCGTTCTTCCAAGACTCTGGTACCCTTCCCGTCAGGAGACACCTCGTAAACAGGGTGGCTAGTTTTTCCAACACAATCTGTCCTCCATCTTTCAGCAGATCTGATGTTAACTGATCCTCACCAGCAGCTTTGCCTCTTTGCATGCTCTCCAAAGCTTTTCTGACTTCTTCTATCATTACTGGTGGGGTGTCATCTGGGTTACTGCTAGTTCTTATAGTATTAAGGTCGTGGTTGTCTCGGCTACTGTACAGATCTCTGTAAAACTCCTCCGCTATTTTAACTATCCTATCCATATTGGTAGTTATTTTGCCTTCTTTGTCCCTTAGTGCATACATCCGACTTTTGCCTATCCCAAGTTTCCTCTTCACTGCTTTGACGCTTCCTGCGTTTTTCAGAGCGTGTTCAATTCTCTCCATGTTATACCTTCTTACATCGCATACTTTACGCCTATTAATCAACTTCGAAAGCTCTGCCAGTTCTATTTTGTCTGTTGTACTTGACACTTTCATGCTTTGACGCTTCTTAATTACGTTCTTCGTTTCCTGGGAAAGCTTGCCAGTGTCCTGTCTAACTACCCTGCCTCCAACTTCCACTGCACACTCCGTGATGATACTCGTTAGATTATCATTCATTGTATCTACGCTAAGGTTGGTTTCCTCACTAAGAGCCGAGTACCTGTTCTGCATCGACACTCTGAATTCCTGTACTTTCCCTCTCAGTGATAGCTCATTGATTGGCTTCTTGCGTATCAGTTTCTGTCGTTCCTTCTTCAAGTCTAGGTGAATTCGAGACCGTACCATTCTATGGTCACTGCATCGTACCTTGCCAACCACTTCCACATCCTGCACGATTCCTGGGTGTGCAGTCATTATAAAGTCTATTTCGTTCTTATTTTCGCCATTAGGGCTCCTCCATGTCCACTTGCGGTTTTCTCGTTTTCGGTAGAAAGTATTCAAAATCCGCAAATTATTGCGTTCTGCGACTTCTACTAGTACCTCTCCTCTGGCGTTTCTAGTGCCGATGCCATAATCTCCTACTGCCTGGTCTCCAGCCTGCTTCTTCCCTACCTTTGCATTAAAGTCGCCCATCAGTATAGTATACTGTGTTTTTACCTTACTCATTGCCGATTCCACGTCTTCATAGAAGCTTTCAACTGAAGCGTCATCATGGCTGGATGTAGGCGCGTAAGCCTGTACTACCTTCATCTTGTATCTTTTATTCAGTTTAATTACAATACCTACCACCCTTTCATTAATGCTATAGTATTCCTCTATGTTGCCAGCTATGTTTCTGTGAATTAGGAACCCCACTCCCAGTTCTCTTCTGTCTGCCAAGCCCCGATAGCAAAGGACGTGCCCATTCTGTAGCACAGAATAGGCCTCATCTGTCCTCCTAACCTCACTGAGCCCTATTATATCCCATTTAACACCCTCTAGCTCCTCGAATAGTACAGCTAGACTTCCCTCACTAGATAAGGTTCTAGCGTTAAACGTTGCCAAGTTCAGGTTCCAAAGGCGGCCTGTAGTCCAGAGATTCTTAGCACCCTCTGCTGCGTTGCAGATCTGACCGCCGCCATGGTCAGTTGCTTCGCAGCTGCTGGGAACTGAGGGCCGTGAGTTATTTGACGTATGCATGTGGGAGGTAGTGGCCAGATACTGCACCAGGGTGGCCAATCCTTCTCTGGTGAGGCAGTGCGTTCCCGGCGGTGGTTACCGGTGAGGCCGCACCCCAGGCCTCTTAATGCAGTTCCATCAACACGCGGATTTTTTTTTCCGGTTGGGAACTGCGCGGCACCGGGATTTGAACCACGGACCTCTTGCATGCGAGGCGGATGCTCTAACCAATAATAATTCATTGTACATTATTATTATTATTATTAGTGTTATGTCCCAAAACCATGATATGAATATAATAAACATCGTAGTGGAGATCTACGAAAACTAAGACCATCTGGTGTTGTTTACCGTGCACTGATATCGCACAGTACAGGCAGGCGCCCTTTCAATGAACCAAATGAGCCAGGCCACCCATTTGTAGACGCTTTTTTTAGTGTTCTACATTTTTTTCTGTCCAACTCATCGTCACTTTTTCTTTCATCTCATAACTGGTTTGCCCTCTGTCTTGGTGTCTTCCTTTCTTTTATTTCCTTCTTCACCCTAAAAAAGTAGGCAAGCGTTGTGCAAGCTCCATCCCTTGGTGACAGGTGCAAACTCGCCCTCTCCCTCTTTTCTCTGTGCTCTTGTGTATCTGTGTATGTAATTAATTAAAGAGGATAACTTATTTTCAGCGCACACTGACACACGGACAAAAAGAGGGAACGACCCCAGGATCATCTTTCAGCCAACCGTACATGTTTTATGTACGCTCCTCGACCTATTAAGCCCCTTCTGAGCTACCGCTCTTTTCATTCCAAGTTAAGGAAAAATGGAGTAGCCATATCTTCTCTGAAATCCGAATTTACCAAATTATGCCATCATTTGGCACAGAAGAGCTTCAGGGAGCAGGTTAATAGGCTAAAACACGCCGGTTTTCATGAGTCTGTTTTGCAGGCAATTCGCAGGTGCCCTATTAAGCATAATAAAGGCAGCCGATATCACCAGCAGCAACGTGAACGAAGCAGAGCAGCGGTGATACCGTTCGTACATGCGCTGTCCCACCGCATTGAAAAGACCGCCTGTAGGTATTTGCTAAAGTGTTTTTTTTACGGCCATGAATAAACTAACTAAGCTGTGCCCCATGGTTGGGAAAATTTTGGATGCGGTCGGGCGAGGGAGCGCACAAACTTGCAAAGTTACGGCAAGGTTGGTTTTGATCCATGTGCATCTAACCTATTTAACTGTATTTCTCTGGGATATCGACGATCGTATGTGGGGTAGACTGGTCGCTGCATAAACATACGCTTTCGTCTTCACAGGGCAAGCCGCTAATGCATCTGGCCATACACTATGCAAAGTGTGTGTGCGAGGCACGCTTTTCGAGTACAGTAATTTTGTGTAAGCTCCATGACCGCACCGCACGAGAGAATGTGGAGGCATTTCGCTTCAACGTTAGGCCATCGTCTTTTATCAGCCACCCGTCAGCGGCTATTTTGGAAGAAAGAAGTGTCGCTGCTGGATGGGGATAATGAGTACAGCAGATATGGCGAGATAACTCCGGACTTTGCAACTGCGATGGTGCGCATGGGCAGCGGCTGATAGCGTCGGTATATATGTTTATGTTCTCCTTTTATGAATAAAGATTTCAGTTGGTGGTAAAAAGAAAGGAAAAAGCCGTGGTGTCGTTCACTCTGTTTGTCTGTGTGTCAGTGTGCGCTAAATATAAGTTATTATACATTCATACCAACCATAGCTCGTCTTCCAGTATAACTCCAATTAAAGAGCCCCTTCATCAGCCTTTGAAAGCACACAAAAAACAAGCGAGCATTATTCTCTGTTGACGTTTCTCATCTTTTTTTCTTCGCACTTTGTGACGCAGACAGCGATTTCCACTGCGTTTACAGAGTACATGCTCTCGATTGGTTCATATACGCGAAATATCAGATGTGAACTGTTGCCTTCACTGCTTTGCTACAAAACCAGCCATCCGTTCTTCCTTGCCTCACAGCACTATCGTATGCGATCAACTGATTTCACTTCATTTTTTATTTTCACGTCTATGTGAGCGGCGCTGACTTCGTGCAGCAGGGAAGTGTGAAATCCTGCTTGGCTCGAGTGCTTGTGCTGTCGTTGTTCACGGCGCGTTCAAGAAATCAGGGGTGAGGATGCACTAAACGAGTGGCCCTTCTCAACCACAGCTCTGCCCCACGTGTCGGTGTTGTTCGCAGTAGTCCCGGCGTGTTCTAGCGCTTCGCGGCGAGTCAAGGAGCCATCCGAGGAGTCGAGTTGACAGTGGCCTTAAGCTTGACTTGCCTAGACGGGCAGCGTGGTGGCCTTTGCAGTCGAGGCGATGCGGGCGCTCTGTGGAGTACGCCCCGGTGGCGGCCGAACGAACTCGGCAACCACCTCGCCCGCTCCTACGAGATCGCCGGCTCGCGCCGACTACACCAGCAGGGATGCAGTGATTGTCGGACTTCCTGCGGCCTTACGTGTTGTGCTTGTGCTGATACCGACGGAATATCCGGCCCATGAATTATGTACTGCGTTTCTTGCCACGCACGAAGCCATCGCCCCACCCCTGATAATAGGCCAAGAATGCTCCCACTAAGAGGTTCTCAGAACTTCAAACCGTGAGTACAACAAACCTCTTTTTCCCGTTCCTCAACTACGTGCCCAGGAACGCTATTCTAAAGGCACCGTCCCAGCTCGTTTTGCTTTTATTACAAGGCGACAATTTTCTCCGGCTTTCCTAGTGGCTTTCACTAGGGGCTGCTCGGTTCGCGTGAAAGCTTACGCTTTTGGGCGGCAAAGGAGAGTCCTTATTAATTTTTCTCTTCCTATCTTCTTTGTTAGCTTTCATTCCCCATCGTCATTATCTGTGCCGACCTGTTGAGGTGTCCTCGTAAGGCGAGACAGTTGCGGGTCGGTATTTTGTTTTCCGTACTTCTACCCTTCATAACCACTTGGAGAGGAAGATACATCACCCGTGGGAGAGATAGCGATGGTGAGGAGAAAATCGATCTCTCGTCTCGTAACGCGGGGTGGTGGTGGGTCATGGAAGAACTATTTAGTGGAATACAAACGGTTGCAATATCTAGTGCTCATCTTCTTTTACCCTATTTTCTGACTGCGATTACCATGCGGATGCTCACTACATGCTGCAACTTCGCGGTGTTGCATGTGGTTTGGCGTGGCATAGTTGAATGCTTATTTGAATCGTAAGTCAATGGCCAACACTACAGCATGCAACTTTGAAGCACCAGTGAGGGGGCGGTTCAGCACATTACATGTCACTGCTTCTCCTACCAGACCCAATTACATTGTCTAGAAACCAAACTTCGTTGTCTTTGTGCGAGACAACTGTCAGAAAGAACTATCCAATGAGCTTAATCTATGGTTTCATGCATTCACGAAGGCACAAAAGGCCTGTTGTGCTCCTTGAATACAACCAGACTTCATGAGTATTTGTGAATTACCAGTGCGAGTTCATCCTGCGTGTGCCCACTAAATTCTGATTCCTACTATTTTTTTTCTATTCTCTCTGTGGTATATAATATAGCACTTGCCCTCATTTGACTCTTATATATGAATAGTTCAGCGCAGTGAGCCTGTTTGGCATTGCGCGAGCTGGATGCTACATGCTAAGATCGGGGCGTCCTGCCGTTATGCTGACGGCCTGCAGTGCGCCTATGCACGTGTCGATATTGTTGCGTGTGCGGGCTGGCTATAAAACACCACCAACTACCTGTATTAGTTGTCTTGTCTTTTGTGCCTTGCAGTGACACGCCACTGATGTGTTGAATGAAGTCTTCAGTTTCTTCGGTGAAGCGCATCTGGTTTCTGTTCTTTCTCACACTCACACATCGGGTAGCGAACCGAGCCGAAACTCTGTTAACCTTTCTGCATTTCCTCTTCTTTTCTTTTCTTTACTTCTACCAGCTGACGCTAACGTTGCGCGTTCCATCGCATAAGGACCATTGGTGAACAGGCTTGCGGTACTCATCCGCGGGCAATGCAGAAGAAATTTTTCAAAGTCTGGCATCGACGATCGCACAAAAATGTCGTGAAATGTGTGCGATTGTGCTTTGTGTTACGGATCGCGCTCGTCATGAGGCTGTGTTGCGTGCATATGTGTATTAGATGTGAAGCAGTTCTTCGGATCACGTGTGTAATGCCGTACGTACGTGCATCCATAGGAACGCACTGCAACGCGTTCCCCTTGCCGCAGATGTTGGAGCGGTGCCAAGTAGGTCACGCAGCAGGTGTGCATTGACGTTACGCTCCCTTTCGCAGTGCACCCTGACGTCACCTTTCTCCCTCGCCTGCCGCGCGCTCGACGCAGCTTCTGCAGCAGGCAGCCTTGTTCTTTCACCCGAAACAGCTTCTGCTATCGCGACCACCACTCGCTACACCACCGATTCGCCAGTTCACGCGCAATAAATTTGACGCTGTGCCTAACACTTGCGTGGAAACATGTTGGCACGTTTCACAAGACTTACCCCAGCCACCGCTTCAAACAAAACTTCCAGCGCTCACCGTAGCACCCACGTTAGCGCAGTTCAACCAGTGACGCCACCCGTGCGCAACGCTGGAGCTTGGCATCCCGTCAGGCTTTTCCTTTGGAAAGCTGGTCCAAATTTAGGAAGTGTAAGAAACTAGGATGCTGGATCATTATTTCAATGGATTGCTAGCGACGTCATTTGGTGACAGCAGGGCTAATAGTAAAATCAAGAAATAAGTAAGGGTCGATGACAAGATTGAATTTCTCCGTTGATTGCAATAAGTCCCTTCTTGTCACTGATTTCGTAGTTCGGTTCTAATGAACGTTAGGAATATTTTTTATAAATAAAGAAAATGGAATTGCCCATTAAATAAGTCATAGCAGCTGTTCACTTCCAACAGTCCCCGGGAATCTTCAAATCCCTCGACGTTTATGTGTGAAACAGAGTCCGTGAAGACAGCAACAGCACAAATATAACAGAGAAGAATGAAAGCAAAAAAAAAAACTTTCAGAAAGCCTTCACCTTAAAGCGTATTTCTAGAGCAGTTTCGAGCCGTATGAGCCATAATGAGACCTATAAAAGTAGAGTATGGTGGGAAACAAACATTACCTGAATAGCATTCAGTCGTGGCTATAGACTTCGGGAGAACACACTTCACAAGCCCAGCATGAAGCAAGGACAAAGAAAAGTTGCGCGCAACGGAGAGCAAAACGAGCACAACAGCAAGACACAGCAAACCCAGGAGCCACGGAGCTTCGAAAGCTTTGACGGACGAAGGTGGATAGCAATTGAAGGAGAATCATTCGAGCGTGCACTTGCCTCTCTACGTGCTCCCGGCAAACCGTTAACGAGCAGCTGAATCACTGCAACCACAGCTATACCCCGGGTGCTGATAAACACATGGTGTAGAAGCGGAAGGTGCGGAAGCCACACACACGAAAAAATGAAGAGAAAAAACGAGAATGCCAATTCACAACTTTGCTGAGAAACGATGTTTTTCTTTCTTTTTCCGTGCTTCATTATTCTGCGGCAGTTTCGTGGTGCAAAAGAGCCTGTACGTACTAGTTACCAAAACACAATACAAGAGAAGCTTGTAAGAAGAGAGTCTGAGGAGAGACTGCGGAGTATATAGCAAAACACACACCACACGCACAAAAAAAGCGTTCGGTGATTTAGAAGCGCATCAGATATCTCGCAAATATATTTAACTGACCACTATGTAAGAGAGCCCGTATACGCAACCTTTATATTTTTAAGAGTTGTTTCCTACTTTTCGATGAATGTCACTAATATTATGGCAAGTACGGGATAACATATTTCTCTTGAGTGATACGTGAATAACAGGGTTTTGTAAATACAAACCATGGCTGATCCAACGAAATCGGGCACCCGTATATCTTAGTAAGGTGGTGTATTCTCGCCTGAATGTATTTCATTTGTCTTTCGTGTGCTTTTCCTCGTGTATGTTGTTGTTAGACCAATGAGCTGCAGGTATTTCACTGCACCTTGTATACTAGAGCAATTACCCACACCCACACAAGATTAAACACATCAAAGATGAGACAGCCGCTGTCAGGCATAGAAAACGCCCACATATTCTGCAAAGATTTTTCTGCAGTGTTTCTTTCTGTCTTTTTTTTTCAACTTACCTTTTATTTTACCTATGAAATGAAGAATGACAAAAATTAAAAAAATGTGTGTTTTTTAAAGACTTCTCCACAGAGAAGATCCCTGAAGCATAATTGTTGATTATTCGATTCCGTTTCACCTACAGCCTATAGAAATGATAGGAACATATTTGAAGTGAAATTATGCCAGTCACTTCGTTGTTCTCTATGAAAGTTCAAAATAATGCAACTTTACTGTTTATTTGATGCATAACAGTTGCGAACTGTGCTCAGGCCGGATACCATACACTCAAGTTTGAAAACAAGTTCAATGAAATTAACAAGTTTATCGAATACTTAATGTACGTGGACGTGAGGCAGGGTTGGAGGGAGACGAGGAGGAAGAAGAAGTTAGAAATAAAGAAGATGGCTGACACCCCAGCCTAGTACTGTGTACTATTACAAATTGGCGCAGCCGCGTATACTTTCTGTGCGGACATTCAAGATGTGGGTGGACTTCACCATTGGAGCAAATCAACGCGGTGGCATCCGGATCTTGACCGCAACGCCTCAAGATGAAGAGAAACTAGCTCTTCCGGAAGCAGTAAGCACTGACGCATTTGTTTGCTATATAAGCACTAAAATGAAGCTCACTCCAGACCATTTACTTGCTAAAAGAACTGTGAGGATCAACATGAAACTTCAGGATTATAAAAATTTCGTGCTGACTCCAGTTAGAAACGACGCGAAGCCTGCTACCGCTGCTTCGCCCGACAGTTCCGTCGAGCTGATAAACAAGTTTCTTGAACTGCACCAAGAACAAAATAGGCAGCAAAATGATTTATTGCGCTTGCTCGTAAACGCGACGGAAAAATTAAGCAGACCGAGTCACGAACAAGTGAAGCCAGACATGTTTGACGGAGAGTCCAGTAGTCCCGAGTCCTGGCTCACGTTTTACGAGTATGCATGCAATGAAAACTACTGGCACAGCGACGAAGATAAAGTGAAAAACATGCGACTATTCCTATCGGGCATAGCAAAGAGTTGGTACGAGTGGCGTCTCAACGCTCACAGCAACAAACCATGGACAGAGTGGAAAGCAAGCTTTCTGAGCTCCTTCAGCGAGAACAAGGTGTTGCTATGGGACAAAGCAATCACGTTCAAATACAGGTCTGGATCTGCACTCAGCTATTTTTATGAGAAAAGGCGCTTGCTACAGCTGGCGGACTCATCTTTGCCTGAGACGTCTGTGGTTCCGCTTATCGTTCATGGTTTAAGTCCGGACCTCCAGAAGCAAATACAAATGCGAGGACCCAAGACGGTCGAAGAACTTCTGCAGGGAATGCGAAACCTCTACTTCCAGGACCTAGGAACCCAGCGTCAACCCATGACACCTGCTGCAAGGAATACCGGGGCCACACCAGCTGAGGAACGACGCCCGCTTGCAAGCTGGAAACCTACTGCAACACCCATATCCTTTGTCAATGCAACATTGTTGTGGGAGGGAAGTGAAGAACTTAAGTTCCATAACGGAAAGTTCACAGTCCCAGAAACAATGGTGCCTCGAATTTTGGAGCTCTATCACGACTCCCCGCACTCAGGTGGACATGATGGCTTTTGGAGGACATATTACAAGATTCGTCAGCGTTTCCAGTGGAAACACATGAAAGAGGACGTGCAACGGTATGCTCAGTCTTGTCATCAATGTCAAGTTCACAAAGCCAAGTACCTTCAGAGAACAGACGAGATGGTTTTGCCTCAACATTCCGACGTACCATTTGAAGTCATTCATCTGAATTTCGCAGAGCTAGAGAATAAGGCTGCAGGAGTAAGAAGAACGCAGTCTTTTCTAGTGGCAGTAGACCAGTGCACAAGAATAGTGGCTGCACGGCCGGGAAGGGAAGACGCAAATAATGTGATCGCTCTTTTGAGTCGAGAGATGTTCAAGAATACAAAAATAGTAATATCAGACAATGGGCCAGCGTTTCTCAGTCAGCGTTTGCAAGATTGGGCGAAGGAACGAGGAGTTGTTTTGCGACGCTGTGCTCCGTACCATCCTGCAGGAAATTGCATGGCTGAAAGAATCATTCGGGATTTGAAGCAGTTCTTTCAATGTATCCAGGTTTTCAGGGTGGATGGAAGTGCTGCTTGGAGGCAGCTGTCGCTCATCACAATCGGTCGCACACTGCGAGCATCGGCTGTAGTCCATATTTTGCAGCTTTCGGAAAAGTACCAGTGCTTCCTGCGGATCAAGAACTTTGCATTGCAGACCGCCTGCAATTGTGCGAAAAACGAAAACATTCGGAAGCCTACCAGCGATACCGGGAAAGTATGAAGAGGAACTATGACCGTCGCCACAACACGCGGATACCTCAGTTACAACTGAACGATCTGGTGCTTGTCAGAAAAGGCCTTCCCGGCACAAAGCAGTTGTACATGGGACCTTATCGCGTGGTGCAGATCGCAGTGCAACATGGCGTTCTCAAAAGGCTCGGTTACACCAACGATGATGGTGTGCTGGAGTTTGCGACCATTGGAAACGTTTTCAAGTATCACCCCAGGAGGGATGAGTCTTCAAAGAGGGGGAGTGTACGTGGATGTGAGGCAGGGTTGGAGGGAGACGAGGAGGAAGAAGAAGTTAGAAATAAAGAAGATGGCTGACACCCCAGCCTAGTACTGTGTACTATTACACTTAAAAGAGAATCGCTGATTCGCATAAGTCTCAACTAACAAGACATGTTTGCACATTTCGAAAAAAAATATCTCGAAGCTTACGTTCTACATCTTAGACTCGGCTAAATAGAGAGAAAAAAAAGCAAAACTTGGTTTCAACACTGGTGGAGTGAATTGCATGACCGAATACGTAGGCTAAATCAAAGTAATCAGTTAGCCGCATGAGTCATTTTATCACGTAATAGTGTGTGACTAATCTCTATTACTGTAACACTGGTAATCACCGCCACAAGATTCAATATCACTGTGGTTGCTTATCACCAGGTCACGCAGCAGCGGTAACTGATGAAGATTACTCAGCTATTCAGCGTCCTAAATAGTCCTGATTCACTGTCGATTATCATACAAGAAAGCTACGTGATGCGGCTCTGGAATTCTTGCTTTCCTGTAAGAAACCATCCTACCAAGCTAATGTTCTTGCTTTTCTGAAGTATTACAAGCTTGTTCAGCTGCTGTCAGCGTTTCTTCGCTCTAGTCTTGGTCTCGTACTCAGCCAACTTGCAATCAGTGCAGCGATGTCTCTCACTCACCACATCTGTGCTGAGTGCTCAGTTTGTTTTTGTCCCCGTCCATCCGCCACATTCCTCTTCCATTCCGAACGTTAATCATTAGACCATATGCTGCAGCTAGATCGATCGCGTTCCTCGTTAGTTGTGTCGTGGGCTCGTCGCAGGATGGATGCACGCCCCACCGCCATTTCATCAAGGGCTACCTGTTTTATGTATTCTTTTTCTTCCTGCGCAACTGCATGGACAAATCTGTCCTTTGTGTAGATCTACTATTGTGTGTGCCTGCAGCTTTGGCGATCGCAAGGCACTTTGTCGACGCACTTTAGGTAACTTCGGGTAATGCAGTCATGGTACTCGAAGTTCTCACACGTGGAAAACCAAAACTCTGTTGGATAACTATTGAGTGCATTCGAAAGCAAAATACTAAGCAACGCACTTAAAGACGTGATTGTTGCAATAATACCTCATCACTCATTGCAGGCAAAATCAGTTCGAGTTAAGTCACAAATTCGAGTTAAGCTTTCGCAAAAATTCAAAACCAGTTTCCTACTTTTTGTGTTGTCTCACTCATTAACGAGAACACAAAATCGTTACTACGCTATGACACTACTACGCTATGACACTACTTATGCTTCCAGAAAAATAAATAAATATGTTAAGTGTTAAAGAAAACGATGGAAGAGCAAAGCAGACTAAGACTAACCGCCGCATCGGGGCTCTCTGCAGAGCCGAAAGATGAACACTCAGAACTGTGTTAAAGTAAAACAAAATACAACAAACACAAACTTTTATCGTGCAGTGCACCGTTGTGTGTATCTGTCGTAGGTTATTTAGCAGCTCTGCAACAAAGATGATTCAAATCATGAGGTTAACATTGCAGAAACAACGCTAAGTTTGCTGGCCACATGACATTATCGCAACTGTGCAGAAAGAATCAAGTTGAGTTTTGCATGCTCAGGTCTAGGGGCATATTGCTACAATCATCCAACTAAGTTATTGGCGTCTGCATTGCTATTATTCTATGCGTATTTTCATATCTTCATCTAAAACGGAGCAGTATTCCCCGTAACAAATATGTGTTAATTCGTGCGTTTCGCGTTTTCCCATCTGCTTCATTCTTGCAATTAACGCGTTCATCATGGTGCCGATGATACATGTAGTTGTGGTCACGCAGGCTCAGCCACTCGTTAAGGCTTTCCCGGGAGGTAGCACATGGATTTAGGTACGCTTCATGGAAGTGCTTCTCTTGTGCAACACATCTTCCGGTCTGTGCTGTATTTTCTGCGTTCCACAGCACAACAGCGGGGTCTCCAGTCCCCTACATTGCGGTGTTGCATGGACAATCTCCGGAGATCACGCCTGTTACCAGTTCATCCACGGGCATTGCTTCAAGAAAGCATGCTAATGCATCTAGCGAGAGCGAGGACGCGGAGCTGTACATCTGCATCAGACGACGAGTCCTCGGAAGACGGCTTCGAACCTGTATTCTACCGCGAGGCCAAACGAAGTATCATGAACGCATCACCGGCATCAAGTACAGCCACTATGAGGACAGCGCCTCAACGATGGCCTCACTCCATTCTGTTTGTGCCGCAGACCACTACTGCCAATCTACGGATCCTCAGCAGGCAAGCACTGTCCTTGTACCTTGAAAACATTGTGCCTAACGAGATTAAGGACATCAGGATAAACACTAAGAAGAATATTTTTGTAATCGACGTGATGAACCCGAGTGCACTGAACACGCTACAGCATGTGTCGGAGCTGGGAAACATCAAAGTCCGAACCATCATACCAGCGAATGGTGGCACCGTAACAGGAGTTATCTGTAATATAGACACTGAAATCTCCAATGAAGATTTTCCTGTACTGATAAAACCAGTGAGTGAAAACAACGTCGTTGTGCATGCTGGTTGCCTAGGCAACTCTCGTTGTGTGCGAATAACATTCAAGGGTGACTGTCTTCCCTCTTACGTGAAGGTTGGCCATTTTCGTCACCAGGTTCGCCCATTTATTCCGAAGCCTATGCAGTGTTTCAAGTGCCAGAAGATTGACCACGTGAAGGGCGTTTGCAGAATATCCACAGTGTGCCCCCAATGCGCTGAACACCACTCAGAAGACGACTGTAGTGCAACTACGTTGAAATGCCCCGACTATCACGGCGCTCACAGTGTTTTCTCCAAGGACTGTGCTCAGATTAAGAAAGAGATTTGTATTCTGAGGCAAATGGAGTGACACAACTCGACTCACAGAGAAGCTGCGCAAAAAGTTAGGCGAAGGCGCCGTCATCGTCGAAGGTCCTAACGAAGGACAGTGCAAAATCTAACGAGAAAGTCTGAAACTCAAGTGAAATCGACAGGCGCGGCTCCTAGCACGGCAAACATCTGCGCTGAAAGAGAAGATGCTGGGAGATCTCTCTCACCAAAGGAATGGCCACCCCTTCAGCCTAGACGATCTGTTGCGCCTCAACAGGAGCCACCTACACGACCTGTTGAGCCTCAAAAGTAGCCGCCTCAAGAACAAGCACGGCCGGGAAGCCAGATCATCGCGTGATGGTGATGCTAAGATCATTAGTGGACACCATTCGCGTGTTGTTAAGCGACATGAATACACCGTCAGCCAAAAGTGCCCTTTAAGTACTGTACACGCTTAGTCTAGTGCTAGCAGCCCTAGAGTAGACCATGGCTAACCTACCACTGTCTTTCAGGTATGAGGTTCGTAAAGCAGCAATACGGCAGTGGAATGCCAGGGGACTGAGATCGTGCATTAGTGACTTTCGTCGATTTGTGTACGTCAATATGTTTCCTGTAATCGTCATCTGTGAGCCGAACTTATTGAGTGCAATACTACTCTCGGGATACAAACCTTTTATGTCGTCCACTGTTACTGAAAGCAGCAAGGTTTTGGTGTTCATTCGCCGAGAAATCACTGACATCCTGCAACCTGTACCACCTCATGACGGAAACCAATACGTATGCTTAAGAATGAAAAAGAGGAGGCTCAACATCACTGTGGTTGGCACTTGCCTATCACTATCAAGCCGGTTCGATCAAAAGACTATGAGACATCATAGCGTTAATTCCTGACCCGCGTGTTATCATCGGGGATTTTGACGCTCATCATGCATCATGGGGAAGTCAGAATACTAACATGAAGGGCAGAAGCTTGGTGTCTTTTGCCTCCGACAACAAACTTTGGTTACTGAACGATGGCAGTCCTACATTTCTACGTGGCTCCACATACAGTAGCTGTTTCGACTTGGCTTTTGTTTCGCGAAGTTTAGTGAAACATACTGAATGGTTTAGGAATATAGAAACGCATGGGAGTGATCACATTTCAACATACGTCAAGATCAGAGGATTGTCGCCTCCTAAAGTGCACAACATGGTTAAATGAGTGGACTGGAAAAAATTTGTGTCTCGTATGAAAGACCAATGCCAAGAACACATATTCGATTTACAAGAAGCCATAAAGAACACTGTAAAATAGACTGTGAGTACAATCCCATGCCCTGTAAGAATCAAGGACATCGACATAGAGCTGGAGCGGCTTCGTGCCTAGCGACGACGAGCAGAAAGAAGGTATCGGCACACGAAGGACATACAAGATTAACGGACTGCTAGACGTATGCAGAAGAAGATCAAACGTCGGTTGGACAAGCTCGAATTCCAACGCTGGATTACTTTCTGCGAGTCACTCAACCCTCGTAAGCCTTTATCACAGATATGGAGGACGGTAAGAGGTTTCCATTCAGAAGTCACCATTCAAGTCCTTAGCCTTTTACGAAAATCGACCAGACGTGGACGCTGCTGAAGAGTTCTGCGCCGGATTATCAGGGCAAACTACAGAACGTAGCAGCTCACCACTTTCGAGCAGTTGTCCGCGACCACGTAATTCCTGTATGGACCTCCCGTTCACCATTCAGGAGCTCAAGGCAGCACTCGCTTCATGCAAACGTATCTCCGCACCAGGACCGGACGACATCTCCTACAGAGCCCCGTGTCATCTGGGTGAGCGCGCGAGAATAACTCTTCTTCAGCTATTTAAAAATTGTTGGCTAGAAGGCACTGTCCCCTTAAGTTGGAAAACTAGTCGTCTTGTACCACTGCTAAAACCTGGCAAATCACCTTTGGAACTCTCCTCCTATCGCCCTATCGCATTGGCTAGTTGTGTGGGTAAAGTGATGGAGAGAATGATTCTCGGTCGACTCGAGTGCTACTTGGAGTATCATGAGATCTACCCAAATGCCATGGCTGGCTTTTAACGTGGTCGATCATCGATCGATAGCGTCATCGACCTAATCACGTACGTTAAACACGAGAAAGGCCATAAGCGTCTTTGCGCCTCTCTGTTCCTTGACGTCAAAGGAGCCTATGATAACGTTACACATGAAGCCGTCCTTACCGCACTATAAGAGATTGGAGTGGGTGGCCAAATGTTTAAGTGGATACGCAGTTATCTCCAAATGCGATCCTTTTTTTGTGAGTGCGGAGGCCGGGAACACGTCTGCACATTTCAGTTGTCGTGGCGTCCCTCTAGATGGTGTACTGAGCCTCGTGCTATTCAATATAACACTAATCGCTCTCCATACGCACATACCAAACAATATTTATCTATCAACATACGCTGATGGCATCTGCATGTGGACATCTGCGGTAACTCGCCTGCAGTTACGAGCGAGAATACAGAGAGCTGCTACTGCAACTGCTTTGTATCTGCTTTGTATAAATTTCCTCCGGAAAGTTTGCTCTTCTGGCATTTACGCGCAAACCCATGTAAAAATACAGAGTGTCAATTATAGATCAAAACATACCATATCGTCTATCTCACAAATTTCTGAGCGTCATAGTCGACAGAGACATATCTTGAAGCCCTCATGTGTCGTACTGGTAAAAGCAATTGACAGGCATATGCCATCTTTTATAGTTTCTCGCTGGAAAGACTTGGGGAATGCAGCCTAATGCTATGTTACGACTGTACAGGGTGCTTTTCCTTGGCTTTTTACGATACAGTCTGCCTGCATTATCAAACGCCAGCAAAACAAGTCGACGCATGATACAAAGCGTTGAAGTACAGGCGCTTCGAATGTCTAGGTCTGCCTCAGGGTGCCTCAACAGTGGCGACTATAGCTTTAGCCAAAGACCACCTCGTGCAGACCCATACTGAAATTAAAGCTTTGAGGACACACATAAGGCATGTGGGCCGGACTCCCCATCACCACCTAGCCTCTCTACCAGCGGATAGACCTCATACTTCCTTTTGCCGAACAATAACTACACATAGTTACTCCCTACCAACTGGTTTTACGCCCACCGCGAGACCTTCAATTCCTTCATGGTGCCTCAAACAGCCAGTCATCAACCTGACAATACCAGGCATCCAGAAAAAAACGAGATTTATCTACCAGCCTTCAACCAGCTCGCCTTAGTTCAGCTGTACGAGAAGTACCAAGACTGCACCCACGTCTACATCAACGGCTCTTTCCCGTCAAACAGCTCAACTGTAGCGGTCGTTATTCCAACGCACGCCGCAACCATCAAATTCAGGACAGCTTATGCAATCACAACAACTGCAGCAGAGCTTTCCGCGCTTCGCGCTGCGCTGCGTTTCATTAACGACCAAAGCTCGCAACGGTTGACGATTTTCTGCGACTACAAGGCGGCACTGCCATCACTTCTGTCAAATCTACGCCGTGGTGCGCACGAGCAGTTGCTATTTGAAACAGCAGAAATGCTATCATATAACAGAGAAAGGGCACCACGTTATATTTCAGTGGTTGCCAAGCCACTGTGGAATTATCGGTAACGAACGTGCTGATCAAGCTGCCCGTTCAGACCATACAGAAGACAACAACCAGTCAATACCTCTCTCAAGGACGGACGCTGCTAGGAGGCTCCGCATGCTTGCTCGCCAACGCTCCATGGCTCTTTCGAATGAGCCTCTCTTTACGCCTGCAAGATCACGATCCCTTGATCGAACGTTAAGCTTACAACTTCCAACAAAAATTCGATGAGGTGACGCTATTGCTCTGTGCAGACTACGGTTGGGAGTCGCGTTTACCCGTGCGTACGCGTTCCGCATAGGAATGGCCGACACCGCTGACTGTGCACACTGCGGAGATGAAGAAACAATTCGACATATACTGTGTGACTGCCCGGAATAAAACCCGGAAAGACAACACCTTTCTAATACACTAAACAGGTTAGATGACCAGCCGCTGCCAGAAGAAAGTATACTGAGCCATCGTCATGACTCATCGTCACAGAAGAAAGCTGTGCAAGCGCTACTTGGCTTCTTGCGAACTACTGGCCTGTCGGAACGCCTCTGAGTGGACTGAGTTTGTGTGTGCGTGTGTGTCGGTGTTTTTCTCTTATTTATTTTTAACTCTCTCTTTCTCTTTCAACCTCCTATTCCGCAACCCTAGTATAGAGTAGCATACCGGATACTAGCATCTGGTTAACCTTCTTGCCTTCCTTTTTTCACGTTTCTCTCTCTCTTTAAGTACGGTTCACAGTATCTCAATGAACCCTTCGTAAAATCTCGACTGGCTTGCAGGCTGTTGCAAAAAGCAAACACTGACTACGTTGTTTTACAGTGAAAGCTGTCATAAGGTACCAACAAGGGCCATTCTTGGCGCCATACTGATGCGCCGCCGCCACTACCAGCTTCCGTGATTACTATCACGAGAAATACCAGATGCAATAGAGATAGAACTGGGGTCCTCTCTATGGTAGACCAGTGTTCTCCCATGAAGCCATGCGATTTTGCAAATCTTCTTTGTAAGAAGACTCTATACAGGCATCACGTCGAAGGAAAAACATATAAACATAGGCAAAATAACTTGCTAGGAGAATAAAATAAAGAACCAGGCGTCAAACAGTGCGAGTACTGTAACCAGGCGTCGCACATTATGAATTGCATAACGAGTGGGTCGTTGAATGACTCCTACCAATTACAAAGGGCCCTGCCATAATTCTTCATCGTCATCAACGACTGCATTAAGTTCAGCTATTATTGAGCCGACATCCTTTAACGAACAGTGCTCCAGATTAAGGTGCCCACAAGTCATCGTCCTACAGAAGCTCTTAAAAACATTACATGTAAACTTTCATGAAATATTGGTAATAGAGAGGCCTATTGAAACAATTACAATAGAATTTACAGAATATCCTAAAAAAACTGCAAAAATCTCCCGATAGGTAGATAAATGCTATTTTGAAAGACGATCTGGTAAGTTTAGACATAAACATTGCAATAGCAACTGATGCTTCAGTTCGTAAAGGAAAGGCGGGAATGGCATTGCATCGTCAGTTTTGAATTCGTCTTTTTCAATTCGTTTAGCAGATTTTACATTGATTTCTGAAGCAGAACTGCTTGTATTTGTCTTAGCATTTCGCGAATTATCTCTATGAATAACAGACGCTGTTATTTTCACAGACTGCGTGTCCTCTTTCCTTGCCTAAACGTTGCCTAATATGTCGAATGCTTCAGCAGTTGTCTTTTTTCCAATTTATCTACGTCTCATTGGCTTGGTATCAGCTCGAGCTCGCCATGGTTAAGCCCTCAATGGATATGCAGATGCACTTTTAGTGAAATCTCATAATGGCCCGTAATTTCTATACTGCTAACGCCAGCTTCTATCTACAAGGCACGTTTCAAGGAATTTGCCATATTTGATAAATTCATCTCGTTGGGGAACATCTGAATTTCCGCATTTTAAGTATTCTTGTAAAAATCGATGGTGCTCCTGTAGAAGGGCCAAAATATCAATTACAAGACTACAATTACAAGTCCCTCACTGAAGTTTCACTTAGACAGATCTAGTCTGGTACAGTCACCCTATGCCTCCACTTCAACAAGAGTGAATCTCTGCATCATTTTCCCCTAACATGCAGATTATTGGCGAATTAAAGAAAAATATTGTTAGAAAAACCTCTCCGTAGGACTACTTTAAATGTAGGCCTTCCGGTGGTACTTCCATTTTAAGGTACTAAAAAGGGCTTTAGCCAAGGTACGTTTGCGAAGCCGTATTCGATGTCCTAAGGGAAACAAAGCGAACATATTTGAAGCTTAGGCATATGTTGACTTTACTTTCAACCAAAATAGCTTGTTGGGTTTTCTCTTTTATTTCCTTTACTTATTCTAATTGAATCCATGTTTTATCAATGTGCTCTCGTTTAAAGCAGTCATATCTAAACGTATTTGGCTGGTAAAACAACTTAATCTCCACATTAAGGTACCTTCTGTTTCATGGCTGACCCAACGTAGTGGTATGCTCCAGGATTTCAAGGAACAACCAACCAACGAACCTAATCATTTGCAGTTGCATTGCGGGTACATCGCTTTTTTGCAGAATGGTGAATAATTGTGCAGTGAGTGCTTCTCAACTTGTCAAAAAGTATTATGTAAAACGCAGTGGGTACGTTGAAAGCGTGCTTGAATTAGTATTCCCGACATTGTTTACATCGGGTTCTAGAAATGGCGCTTTTGCGGCTTTTGCTGTTATTGTGCTGCACTTTCGACGCAGGTCCGGTTTTGTTTTTAATGCCGCATTTAGTGCTTAGCGGCTATATGTTTTCAATTTTGTTTTTCTAGTGCTAAGGGTGCATCTAAAGAAATTGCATCCGTCCAGCAAACGTTTTTTGACTACGGAATGGATCAGCAGGATGGTTTTGGAAGGTATTCAGTCTACGCAATGGTCCAACAGAATACCAAAAGGCACGCAAGAGTTGCACGAAAACGAGACACTACACGTGAGCCTGGAGTTCATCAGGGAAGTCTGCTGCCCGACCAAGCGGACACAGTGTTTACAAGACGGGCAGCGCCACCACTGTTGACCTTTCCGATTGGTCGTCCCAGATGATGCGAGCCGAAGGGGTCCTGAAATGTTTTTCTTATGCTTGAGTGTGGCAAGGAAAAGAAGCAGCTGTTGTATTTCTGGATCGTAGACGGGTTCACAGAGTGTGCTTTTAAGGCAACAACGACAAAGGTTTATAAGAAAAAAACACAAGAAGTAAATGTATCGCAATACTAATGTGTCGTGCAAGCGTATGGTATGGGATATAATCGTGTTATTAGGCCAGGAAGAAATAGTGATGAATTCTAATACTTGCTTTACAGTTTTGCACGCTACAGTCTTCAGGCAATCGTTAAGAAAGGAAAGGAAGACAACTACCCGTTCGTAACTGAAAACCACAAGAATATCCATGCGGATTTCTCAGAAAAAAAAAGGTTCTTAGTTGCCGAAAAACTCACCCTGGTACCGGGTTTAAGCCCCGTCTTGGTCCTGGTCCCAGGTTTGAACCCTAGTTATTAAACTTCTCAGTACGAAAACTTCCGACAACTAACACAAGAGACGAGGACGAGCGCAGACTTTCAAGTAATGTAATACTACTACGAAGCACGTATATATGTTAAAGAAAAGCGATAAGATCACTTCCTTAAGCGGAAACGAAAAAGAAACGAAAACCAAAAACACAAAACTGAAAAGTAAAAAGAGACTGCGAAAGAACCACGTGCTCTCACTGGACCCTCAGGTGCTGAATTTAAAAATGCCAATTCTTTCTCAGATAACGCTATTGATGGTTTGCTGATGCAGCTGCCTCGAGGGATTGCTGCAGCTTCGATTACAAGTCTTGTGCCTTCGTTAGGGTCGGACGCGAGAAGCCATTGTCTTTTCAAACAATGGCTGGCACCTACATCGGAACAATGAGCGACCAAAAAACCGTCCCGTTCTGCATTTCTTACTTTCTGGCAATGTTCCTGAAGTCTTACATTAAGGTACCAACCTTACTGACCCTACATCAGGACTAATTTCTCGGCAACTAAGAAGCCTTTCTTTCTAAAAAATCCTTGCGAGTTTCTTGATGGCATCAGTCCCGCAAATAGGTTGTTGTCTTTTTTTCCTTTCTTAAGCCTTACGCCCCTTGCGGGCTTCCGCAGAACTCATTTGCAATAGCAGTAGTAATTGCTGAATTAAAATAAGTAACTTTGGTATTTTTTTACTTACACTGCAAGCAAAAATAAGCCCAGATGAAAGTAAATGAATTCCCAGTTAACCACGAATTGGAGAGTCCACAATTGCGGCATCTGTCGTCCCCGTATCACCATTTCGGGAAGAAAACCCGTAATGTATGATTATTTCTGCATTTATTTACAGTAACATCGGCTTCTGACTTTTACCTCAACGGGTTTATTTGTTAGCGCTTATTTTTGTGTTGACATTTTTCTTTTGTGGCATTGCTTCTGATACTTGGTTGAAAATTTTGCATCGCACACAATAATATCCCATTGTACAATGCGTAATGAAAGCAAGCAGGACGCCATGCCGACGCGGAATGCGCGACACAGTCCCAGTGAAAGCTACAAGAGCAGCCTTTCAGAGCCTTTTCTAAGCACTCTTTGGGTAACTGCTACATGCACAGTTGCTGGGTGCCTACAATGACAGCGCCTCTCCTTGGGGGCACCGCCATGTTGACCACGGTTACCCCGGCACCAGGTTTACTCTCTCCCTCTGTCCTCTGTGTCCTTGTGTATCTGCGTATGCAAATATAATAATAATAATAATAATAATAATATATAATAATAATAATAATTAATGATAATAATAATAATAATAATACCTACCAAGTTATAAATAATCATGTTTGTGTAGTAGGCCAAGATTCATTATGCTATCCTTCGCCATCATTTGGAGAATTTGCTACACACTTTCTACACTCCGTTTGCTACACACATTACACTTGCTACATTCTCCTCTAAGCACTTGCTAGGATATTTGTGTAATATTTAGGCAGTGGGTGACGACAATGGAGAATTATGCCTGAAGTGGGCATAGCGCCACTGCTAATAGGTGATCAAGAACTAGTTTCCTAGTGGATTGGAGCATTGGACGACCCACTAGTTACGCAATTTGTATTGTGTGACGTCTGCTTTTTCTTTGATATTCTAAAACAGCTTTATTACTCATAATAACGCAATTTCTTTTTGACATGAAGCCTACCTAAGGCCAATATAGCAATGAGTTCCGAGCACCGGCATGGCTCAGTGGTAGAATACTGGGCTGGTACGCAGCGGAACCGGGTTTGAATACCATTGTGTCCTTGGTATTTTTTTAGTTTTCTGAGTTTTTTTCCCTTATTTCATGCAATACTGGTCACGGGCTGCGGCGGCGGCGGACAACTACAGCGCCGCGCGTGATTCGTGTTCTGATCTCATAACAGCTGTCACTGTAAAATGCATAATTTTCACATAAAGGGGTCATGGCACTCAATTTCAGACCATAATTTGTGTTGTGTGGGTTGGTCCTTGAACGTTCGCAAACAACCTGGTGAAATTTCAGCGCACTCGGTCGTGCCGGTAATTTTCAATCGATTATTTTTTGTAAACGAGCGAGTGGCCTAGTGGTCGGGCAACACTGGCGCGCTCGCTAGTCATGACGTAACCAACCGCTTGCTCCGCGAGCTTCTGCATGGATTACAGTACGGAGGGTGATCGTGTTTCATTGGCAGCTGGGCTTGCAATCGAGTCGTTTCAGCGTTGTGCAACGCGCCACTGGAACCGAATGACTTGCAGTGGTTGAAGCAATGCCACCGCGTCGCCCATGCTGCGCTGTGGGTGCCAGAGCATACAGAGCAGGGAGAGTATTAGCGTCGCACTGAGTACATGCCGTTCAGTTCAGGTAATGGATACGTATACATGCCGCACGTATGCCAAAAGACGCAAAAGCAACGGTCAGTACGCGCAGCATTGTTACCACCACTTATTAGGTCGTGCATGTACGTATTCAAGCAAACAAAAACTTGCATGCTTTATCAATTCCATTGCGCAAAGAGTGCTCGCGAATGCAGCGTCTCCTAATCGTTATGCTTGCTCGTCAACCAGGCACGCTGGAAACAAAGCTACTTACCATTGCGAAAGGCCGTCGGCAACGTCTGCCACATTACCGAGGTCGTTGGCATCTGGGTTTGCACCGTCTTGGACGCTTCCTTCGTCGCTCGGGCTGGTGGCGACGGGGTCTAAATTGAAATGCGCAGCGTACACGACGTCGTCCCCGCTTCTGCTGCTCGATGAATCATTGCGCGAACCTTTAGTTGATAATGGTGCCGACAACATAACGATGGTACCGGTGCCACTTTGTAAGACTTGGACACGTGCGGACCACGCGGCAAGCGACACTCGCAACACACTGACCACGTGCTGAAGGCGCTGTTTGGCAGCAGACGACGACACTGCTCTCATTCGGTTTGTGATGTCATGCACTCCATGGCAAAATGGCAGTCGCCGGTGGTAGGCGGAGTTTACAGTCGAAGACTTCTACGGCTTATTTTGGACTTAAATAATTTTTCACAGTCCAGTTTTTACACGTGTACAAGTATATTCGACCATCTACCTTCGTTTTTTTTTTGTCGAAAACCGCAAGTTGTTGCGTGAGCATGTCATGACCCCTTTAAAAACGAGAGTGGTTTGGATAGGAACAAAAGAGAGGGGGAAAAAGAGGAGCGGGAAATGAACAGCAAGTAGTGTAGAGAGATAAAGAAAGAGAATGGAAGGAGAAAAGATAAAAAAGAATGAGCAAGGAAACCAGTATAAGCACTGGAGAGAAAAGAAATAGAAATGAAAATAGAAAAAGCATGAAACGATAAAAAATAGGGAAGAAAAATAAATCAATGAAAAAAACACAAAAAGAAGAAGAATTTAAGACAAAAAAAGAGAGAAAAAGACAGAAAAAATTGGCCCCGTATCTGCATGTAATCTTCAAAAGTTTCCGAAAGACGATAGTCTTGTGTGTGGAGAGAGTGAACAAAACATTTATTTATTGTTACTTGGCACAGGATGTTACTATCTCAAACTCTGCATACTTCAGCGAAACCCCCGGGCCACGAAAGGCAGAAAGCCTACAGAGTCGTGTCTTATTCACGAGTTCATTACACTCCAGCCAGTTGGTATAAACGCTTCTGAAGGGCTGTTGAAACCATTCAGTATTGTGACAAATACACAAGAAAGCCAGTGCGAGTTAAGCCCTCTGTGAATTTCAAACCATTCATTGTTAACTTCTGACAACCAGTTGGACAACTGGGATCTGGCGCAACATGTCCAACCTTATTTATTTTGTTTCATTATATTTCATTACTCCTACCTGAACTGTTGACGTCAGTAAACCTTTTACACCTCCTTCAGGCTCTCATTAATTAAATAGGGTTATTTTATGCTTATTTGTGGCTCATACCTCCGAACGAACTCCCTAGAGAGCGCTCCTGCTGGCCCCCCATCTCTCGGTATAGTGTATATGTAGAAGTACCGAGAGATGGGGGGGTAAATTGCATAAGTATAAGTGGCTACGCAATTCTTTAATGGCTCAAGGGCCGTTAAAGAATTGTATGATGCAAAAACTATTACTGTGCACGAAAATGAAATTCAAAAGAAGTTGCATTACATATCGTCTTTTTGTAATTTTTATAAACTTGACACAGCAGTGCAACAAAAGAACGAAAAAAAAACCTCGCCATCATGGCTAAGCAGGTTTCAGACATATAGCACTGTCAATAAAAAAACTCTGAGGTGTGAATAAAGTTTTACCACGCAACGATGTATGCGTTTCCTGTAGCGCAGCTTAAGTGAGAACAAAATCAAAATTATGGCGTACTTTAAGACAACATACAAGAATGAATAAAATAACATCAGCCTCGATGACTCAGAGTAATTCATTGTAGAACCTCAAACTGTATTGCATCTTATATTACCTGAACAAAGAGATAGTTAAATGAATGAGGTTGAAATTGGAAATGCCTAAACTACTCCCTCACTAGAAAAGGAAAAAAAAAGAGTAAATTTAAGGACCCGTTATTCTTTGTAAGAGAATATTAGTGAGAACTAACGTAAAATTGTGCCGAGGAAATTGCAGGGGTTCATATTATCAGTGATTCATATATAGTTGTGAAAAATAAAAAAAGTGATTGAAAACATAACTTCCCTTGGGCAAGTACTGAACCTGCTACCTTCAAACAACGCGTCTGATGCTCTACCAACTGAGCTCCCACGGCGTTTCAGACGTTGTGAATGCTGAGTTATTGACGAGTGATTGTTATCAATTAAATTTTACGCGAGATATGAAAATTATAACTGTTTTGCCACCTTGTTATACGAGCCATTTTTCTAAAAGAGCACTTTGGATTGTTATATTTTATCGCGCCTGCTGTTTTAAATATGCTTAAAGTAATAATGTGCGAGTGCTTTAATTTTTATGTTCTCTTCAGTCACAGGTGTTGCGATTGCTTACCACTTCGCAGAGACCATTCGAGTGGAAGGTGTTTTCCCCGCACACATTGAATGACTAAAAAAACTCATAGCATATCCAAGGACTGAATAATGATGAGTGGGGCGATGCATTCGTCCGTGTGTCAAACCATTCGTGCGCCCGGCTATCCGTCCGTCTGTACGTCCCTCCATCCCTGCTTTCGTCCATCCATGCTTCTGTCCATCCATCCGTGCGTGATTTCGTCTATCTGTGCTCCTGTCTGTCTGTCTGTCTGTCTGTCTGTCTGTCTGTCTGTCTGTTGTCTGTCTGTCTGTCTGTCACTCACACTAGCACCACCAGATGAGTGAGTCATCCAACTCGGTGGTTACGAACCGGTCAAAAGAGAGATGCACGGACAGACCCACGGCTTTAGGAGCTTCGCCTCTAAAAAGCAGCCCGCTAGCCAAAACGTTAAAGGTATGTGAAAACACAAAAAATGACGACACTGCAGGAGGTATGTAAATCGCACAAAGCTCTCGTGCGTAGCTCGCCAAGCGCGTTGGATGCCCACAAAGCGTTCACATGGTTCTAAGAGGTGAATTTGCGTGACGTTGTTATGAGCTATGATTTTGTTTCATCGAGCCTTTCTCTCACCAAGAAGATGGCAGTCCGGTCCTGTCAACGCTATTAGGAATGTCATGATTGCCTTTTAAGTAATTAGCATAAATAATTACATAGCAGTGGTACCGCGTTTTCTTTTTCAAGTGCTGGCGCCCGTTCTATCTCCCATGGGTAAAGTCTGTGCTTTCCTTTCAGCGTACGCGTTCATTTCTTCTGTACCAAAGTGGCTAGTTCTATGTGTTCCTTACTACTTTGCTTCCATCGTGTCTTGACAACTTCCTTGTGCCCCCTAACTTCCCTTTTCTACTCCCTTGCTTCACTGTACGGCTATGGTATGCTCGACAGTCGCGCCCCTGAAGTGAGCCCAGCTTTTGAAATTTATCTACCATAAATGATGGTCCCCTTTTAAGAAAGATGCTTCCGCCTATCCGGAAATCACTGTGCCAATTTGAGGCTCCTTAGCGGTGCCTATGCATCTAATATTCTAACAAAAGCAGGCTATTCTTCGCCTTTAATGAAACACACAACGTTACGAAGTGATTACAGCTTTGATATATTTTTAAAATGGCCAATCACTCTATGCATTTAGCTCGTTGCTTATATATTGACGCAAGGTAGGCTGGCAACTATAGTAGCCAGCCTCTGAAGAGGACAACGAAGTAGTTCTGTGTGCACAAGCTCTGGTGTTCACGTTTCTGGCCCTTGGGTTACGAAAGTAAACGCCTTATTTTGTACCTGCGTGCTTGTGTCTTTGTGACATTTTCTGGTGGAAGTGCTGGGTACGGTAGATGATACGGTCCCCTTAGAGCACCCCTGACGCAAGTCCATCGAGTAGCTCAGCCGAGCTTACTCTGTGCACGTACGTTGCAGCCGTGGTCTCCAGGGACTCGAGCCACAGCACGGTTTGCTGCCTGAACGTTAGAGGACTATGAATCAAACACCGCCTAACTTCACCGTGCCAGCACCAGTGCACCTGGTTATCAACCTGCCCAAGACGCTGAAGACATTTCACGGAGCTGCTTTTGAAGATGCCGACGACTGGCTCGAGCATTTGGACCGGGTCGCCGTCATCAACGATTGGACCCCAGAGCATAAGCTACGCTATGTGTACTGCTTCCTGGAGGACTCCGTGAAAACATGGTTTGAGAACCACGAAGCAGCGCTTAAGTCATGGGATGAGTTTCACCGGCAGTTCCTCAAGGCATTTGCCCGAGAGGACAGGAAAGAGACAGCGGAGCGTGCTATAGAGGCAAGGGTTCAAGGCCCTAACGAAAGGGTGACGACTTACGTAGAGGACATGGATTGGCTTTTCAGGCGTGCGGAGCCCTCTATGTCCGAATCCAAGAAAGTTCGCCTACCTAATGCGTGATGTTACAGAAGAGATTTTTCGCCGGCCTGATTCGGAAATCCGCATGCGACACTTGCGAACTTCCATGAGGAAGCCACTGCCATGGAGAGGGCCCTTCAACAGCGTGCCAGGCAGTATAACCGTGGTGTACACCAGAGTGAGGTCACCTCTGTCACTCTCGGCAATGACATCAGCGCGTTGCGAGAGCTTATCAGAGCTCTCATTAAGGAAGAGCTACAAAAGATGCAGGTGACTGCTTCACCTGTAGAGCAGCTCTCCATTGCGGATATGGCACGCGCCGAGCTTACGGCAAGCCGTTCACGCTCCCCAACCGTGCGAGGCGCCACAACGGAGGCACTGCATCGGGATGAGCTACGCGGAAGCAGTGCGAGCGACATCCTCCATCGTGCAGTTCAACCAGCGTATTTTACCCCAATGAGCGACACGCTCAGCAAATGGAGGTAGGCTTCCGTCCTCGCAGCTCACCGTTGATCGCCGAATGAAGACCGAGAAAGAGTGACGTCTGGCGTACACCCGACCACAGGCCCCTTTGTTTCAACTGTGGGGAAGTCGGACACGTCTATCGAACATGCCCATACCGTCATGTGGGTCTCCGTGGAATTTTCGCCTAATGCCCCTCGTCCACGACCTGGGGAGCGACCACAGGAGATAGAGAGTTTCATCTCGAATCGTCGCGGTATCGACCATCGGTTGCAAGAGCCTCGCTCGTCGTCGCCTGCTCGCTACAGGTCACTGAGCCCAGCCTGTTTCACGCGGCGCTCCGAGACGCCGTTCACCCAGTCCTGCAAGTCGGGAAAACTGAGTTCAGCGACCTCCTGAGG
The DNA here is from genome assembly GCF_013339725.1 of Rhipicephalus microplus. NCBI lineage: Eukaryota > Metazoa > Arthropoda > Arachnida > Ixodida > Ixodidae > Rhipicephalus > Rhipicephalus microplus. The sequence continues at coordinate 73,174,577 of NC_051169.1, forward strand.
TGAGGCCACTGAGGCTGACTCTACGGAACACCCTCCACTACGACGACAGCGACAGCAGCAAAAAGACGTACATACGCAGTCAAACGTGGTACGAAGAGTGGTGACATTAAACATTGCGGTAACTGTGGACGACGAAGAAGTAATGGCACTTTCTGACACTGGAGCAGACACTTCCTTTATGAGCATGGGTCTTGCCTGCAGGCTGAAGAAGGTTTTTACCCAGTGAGCGGGATTGCAGATACGTACGGCAGGAGGCCATCTTCTCACTCCGGTGGGGCGGTGCACAGCGTGAGTAGGTATTCATGGATTTACGTATCTCGGAGATTTTGTAATACTGCCGAGTTGCTCGAGGGACCTAATTCTCGGACTGGACTTTCAGCGTGATAATGGAGCCGTGATTGATTTGCAAGAGTTGCAGGTGACGTTTTCTATGGCACACGCTTTAGCGCGCAACCCTCACGGCAGTTACGTCAATACTTTAAGAATTGTTGACGATGACGTCACGTTACCGCCGAAGAGTAGCGTGTTCACCTTGGTAGCCTGCGACGTTTTTGACGAAGTCAACGACTATGGAAGTATTGCAGAGGCAAATATCCCGCTGCTGCTCAAACGAAGCATATGCATAGCCCGATGTCTTGTTCGGTCAGAGAATAAACACTCTCGAGTTCTGTTGACCAACTTCAGCAATGAGTTTCAGCACATTCCTAGAGGGACTACTGTCGCTTTGCTCAGTGAAATCGACGACTTTTTCGATATCGGCACATTAGATCTGACTTCACCAGCATGCAAAAGCTTGCGCTGACCTGGGAAGCCGCATTCACGTTAATCCAGACTTGCCAGATTCACGAAAAGAGCAGCTGCTAAACCTTGTGAGGGAATTCTCGGACTGCTTTTCCACAGCATCGAAAGTTCAGCGTACCACCGTTACAAAACACCGCCTTGTTACCGAGGAGTTGGCGCGGCCTCTTCGCCAACATCCATACCGTGTGTCCCCGAAGGAAAGAGAGGTGATCAAGCGTCAAGTTCAAGAAATGCTGAATGATGACGTCATTCAATCCTCAACAAGTCCGTGGGCGTCACCTGTTGTCTTAGTAAAAAAAAGACAACACGCTACGCTTCTGCGTCGACTATCGACGGCTTAACAAAGTCACAAAACGTGACGTTTACCCTCTGCCACGAATTGATGACGCCTTAGGCCGTCTACGCCACGCCCAGTTTTTTACATCATTAGATCTCAAGTCAGGGTACTGGCAAATTGAAGTTGACGAGGGCGACAGTGGGAAAACCACGTTCGTGACGCATGACGGGCTCTAAGAATTTAAAGTGCTGCCTTTCGGTCTCTGTTCCACTCCCGCCGCGTTTTAACGCATGATGGACACTGTACTAGCTCGACTAAAGTGGCAGACGTGTCTTGTATACTTGGATGATGTCGTTGTGTTTTCAAGCACGTTTGGCGAGCATCTTTCAAGGGTAGAAAGTGTACTCACTCCAATAAGGAGAGCGAACCTTATTATATCAAGCACGAAAAGTGCTACTTCGGCTATCAGGAACTCAAGTTTCTCAGCCACGTGGTGAGCCCGGGGGTGTTCGACCAGATCCGGGGAAGTTGGGTGCCGTTGCCAATTTCCCTCGTCCTGGAGACAAAAAGGCTGTTCAGCGATTCATTGGACTCTGCGCGTACTACCGCCGTTTTGTCGAAGGATTTTCTATAATTGCGGAACCTCTTATAAGACTGACACGGCCAGATGTACCTTTCATATGGACGGAAGAACAACAACAAGCCTTCGTAGAGCTGCGCAAACGACTGCCGACAGCTCCAGTGCTGGCACATTTCGACGACACTGCCGACACCGAGATCCACACAGACACCAGCAACGTAGGTATCGCAGCCATTCTACTTCAATGGCAGAACGGCGCAGAGCGTGTGATCGCTTACGCGAGCCGCGGTCTCACAAAAGCAGAGGCTAATTACTCTACCACCGAAAAAGAGTGCCTAGCAGTCGTTTGGGCCATTAGCAAGTTTCGACCCTACCCATACGGCCGGCCATTTAGAGTGGTCAGTGACCACTATTCGCTCTGTTGGCTTGCCAGTCTAAGGGATCCATCAGGCCGCCTCACCCGCTGGAGCCTCCACCTTCAAGAGTACGACATAACGGTGGTCTACCGATCAGGACATCAGTCAGCCTAGAGATGCTGACTTCCTGTCTCGTGCTCCTATTTTCCCGACGTCATCTGACACTGAACAAGATTTACCGTTTCTTGGCATCGTCGATGTGGTGCGGATGGCTGAGCTTCAACGTGAGGACACTGAGCTACTTCCTGTTATCCAGTATCTTCAAGGAGAAGACGTTGTCGTCCCACGCCGGCTCTCGCGTGGTTTAAGAACTTATTGCCTGTGGAACAATGTTCTCTATAAGAGAAATTCTGAGAGCAGCCAGGAAACTTTCCTCCTCGCCGTTCCTACGGTACTGCGTGAGGAGTTTTGCAGGCGTGCCATGACGATACTTCGGCCGATCACTTAGGCTTCGCTAGGACATTAGCGCGCATCCGACAGAAGTACTACTGGCCACAGCTGTATTCGTTCGTTCAGTGCTATGTACGCACCCGCCATGGACTGTCAGCGGCGTAAAGTTCCACCCGCAAAGCCCGCCCGTTTCCTCCAACCTTTAGATCTACCTCGAGCACCATTTCAGCAAGTGGGAATGGATCTTCTTGTTCCCTTTCCTACGTCATCCTCAGAAAATAAGTGGATAATTGTTGCAACCGACTATCTGACTCGCTATGGCAGAAACCAAAGCTGTGCCTAACGAAACTGCAGTTGAAGTCGTCAGATTCTTTGTCCACGACATTGTTTTGCGCCATGGTGCACCTGTTGTTCTTATAACCGATCGCGGAGCAGCATTTACGGCAGAGTTATTGCAACAAGTCACCAAGCTGATGCACACCAACCACCGGAAAACAACAGCTTATCATCCCCAAACGAATGGCTTGACGGAGAGGTTAAACAAAACACTTGCTGACATGCTATCTATGTATGTTGATGTAGAGCACAAAACGTCGGATGAAATTTTGCCGTACGTCATGTTTGCTTATAACACCGCTGTGCAAGAGACCACAGGCCTAACACCATTCAAGCTTGTTTATGGCCGTCGCGTCACAACACCGTTAGACGCTATGCTACCCGTAGACCAGGACAACAGCGAAAATGACAGCGTTGATGACTTCGTCGAGAAAGCCGAGGGAGCCCGCCAGCTTGCACGGAACCGCATTTGCGCGCAGTAAGATATCGACGCTCGCCGTTACAACCAAGGCCTAAGGAAAGTCCACTATCAACCAGGTGACTATGTATGGGTGTGGACACCAGTTCGACATCGTGGGCTTTCGGAGAAGCTATTGCGACGCTACTTTGGCCCTTACGAAGTTGTGCGCTGCCTCAGTGACGTGAATTACGAGGTAGTTCCCCAAAGCTCCGACACCAGTTTAAACCGAAGACGTCCACGTCCAAAAGTAGTCCATGTATAACGGATGAGACCGTACCACGCCCGCGAGTTATGAACACTTCGAACTTTTCCTTATTATCCACAACAGCGTGGGCTTTTTTTTTCATGGCCACCTCTTGCATCTCAGTCAATCGACCGGGACGCTCGCTCTTGAAAAGGAGGAATTGACGCAAGGTAGGCTGGCAACTACAGTACCCAGCTTCTGAGGAGGACAACGAAGTAGTTCTGTGTGCGCGTGCTCTGGTGTTCGCGTTTTTGGCCCTTGGGTTACGAAGTAAACGCCCTATTTTGTACCTGCGTACCTGTGTCTTTGTGACAAAATTACCCATATTCACTTTACTACTCTTGCCTGAAATATGAATAGTTTTCCAAGCTTGAAATGGACACGGGGAAAACAAAATACAAGATCTCTATAGCTCAATACAATATGAATAAGAGCCAAGCACTCGTAGACGTATGAAACACTTTTTTTTGTTCTGAAGGGTACAGGTGTTTTACGAAGAAAAATAGGAGAAACATAGAATACTGTTATCAGATCCGGAGTTGCCATGACATTTTAGAGGTGATTCATCGTATACCCCTCCCACATAGCAAATCTATTTTTATTGACAGCGAAAAGCGAATGTAAGTCGTTTTCAATATCACTCAGAGGCCAGGCTAATGAGTCCTAGAGTGCTTTGAGTTATTGGGTATCTCCTTAAAAAGGATTACCTAAATACTTACTACGTATAGACGAATACGCGAATTGGCTATCTGAGGGCATTGTAAATGACGATGGCAGATGCAGGCGACCTCTAAAACATGCTTCTAGCTCATTTTACAGGCATTAAAGTTGCAAATGAAAAAAAATAGATGCTCTAAATTAACCGACAAAAGCCGCATTTTTCTGTTTTTCACCTATGTGTAGTACCGGCATTGTTTCAGAAGACACACCTTCCTAATGCAAAATCAACATGACCTAGATGTCAGGATACAAACGAACAAAACTTGCAGGAACCCTTGGTTTCAGGAATGCAGCAGATGCGTATTCACTAAAAAAGTAATACTATAAAATACGTTTCACTTCAACATATATAAGGGGCCGGAAGTGACATGGACTACATACCGTTTTGTCGTCTTTTTTTTCTATATACCTCAATTTTTATTAGGTGCTTTGCACATTACCCCATTGTTACCTGATTGAGATGAAAGTTTACGAAGGACAATATACCTGGGTGCTCATTAGTTGGCTTCCTATTTAATGGAATGAAGTTTCTATAGCCGTTGTGCACTGGTCAGGTGGGTGAAAATGTCAGGTTAAATTATTCTCTGCATACGTGCCATCGATCCAAAGCATTCGGAGCAAGAGAAAGAAACGAAGAGAAAAGGCAGGGAGGCTAACCATCTTTTGGCTTGGTTGCTACCGTGCACGTAGGGTGTGGTAAAGTGGGGAATGATAGAAAGAAAACTTAGAAAAAGGACAAGAACAATTAGTTTGAAAACAGCCAACTCCCGCTGGTAGTGCACATGTGCTGTTGTAGTCTGGTCATCTTTGCATAGCTAAACAGGGCTATCGTGGCGTTGTGCATGTGCGAAACAGGTGGCCATGGTCTCAGTATCTTTTTTTTTTAGGGGCGAAGCTCCTTATGGCGTGGCTTGTGCGTCCCTCGTAGTACGTAACCACTAAGGGCACATACCCGAAATAGCGGTCCTCACGATTTTGACCTTCAAGGTGGTTACGGTGAGAGTATTCTTCTGTGCGTTGTTGAACAATAAAAGATAGTGCTCAATGCATATGTTAATGGCTGCTAAGGGGAAAGGAGACGCAGGAGCATTCGGGCTTTAGGTAACTCGCACGCTGCGATCCCCATTAGCAGCTATTGGCATGTACATTGAGCACGATCTGACGAGAAAGGGTTGCTACGTTATACTCGCTGGGTGTAACCTCCTTGGTTTTAGCAAGGTTTAGCGAGCGTTGGGCCGCATAGCCATGAATACAGTGAACTTGTATATACCATGAACTCGAGGTGGTTAAAGGTGGGAAGTAAACCCGAAGCGCAAGCCGTAAGAAAGTGTGCATGTGCCACCTCCAGTTTAGTCCTTAAAATGTCCGCTGGATGGCGGTGCTTCTATATGGAGAATATATGATGAAAAGATGCGAGATGGTGGTACTTGGAGTGCTGAATAGATGGACGAACGGACACACAGACAGATGCATGGATGGACGCATGAACGGATGCAGGCGCGGATGCATGGACGAACGCAGGGACGGACGCACGATTTAGACGCACGCATGGACGGGTGGATGGACGCATGGACGGTTACACAGACGTACGCAGGAACAGACGGAAGCCAGAACGAATGGACGGACGAATGCTTCGCCCCACTCCCCATCATTCACTCCGTGGATATGCTGCCATTTTTTTCTGTCGGTGGTCTTGCACCCGGAAATTGAAGCTTGCCAGACAGCTACCCAGTGTCCTCATAGCCGCATAAGTTACGTTTTGTAGTGCTGCCGAATCGAATGAGATGCAATACGCATTCGTAAAAGCCATGCAGAGCCAGCAGTCCTGATGGTAAACGACGATGCCAACTAGATTGATTGATATGTGGCATTTAACGTCCCAAAACCACCATATGATTATGAGAGACGCCGTAGTGGAGGGCTCCGGAAATTTCGACCACCTGGGCTTCTTAATATTATTATTTTAAACTTTGTTCGTTCCATTTAATTTCATCTTTTTGTGGCACTGCCACGAACACCAATGCAGTTCCTCCTGCTTGAGCCAGGATAGGGCCTGTGGTATTTGTAAATAAATAAATACCTATGATAATCCGGTTTTCAGCATTGATTGATAACTGGAGTTAAACGTCCGAAAACCACCATATCATTATGAGAGACGCCGTAGTGGAGGACTTCGAAAATTTTGATCAACTGGGGTTCTTTAACGTGCACCCAAATCTGAGCACACGGGCCTACAACATTTCCGCCTCTATCAGAAATGCAGCTGCCATAGCCGGGATTTGAACCAGCGACTTGCGGGTCAGCAGCCGGGTACCTTAGCCACTAGACCATCCGCGGCGGGGCGCCATGCCAACTAGGGTTTCTTGAGTGCTAATACGAGTCAGGAAAACCCTGCGTTTTTCATTGCACTAGCATGATGCGGTGAGCAACTGATTACGGTTGCCACAGAGCCTCTGTATGGTCCTCTGGTATGGACATGAGCATCCGGAGAACGCTATAGGAATCCGCAGGACTTCTTCATAGTCGAATATTGAGCTTCATTGGCGCGGTAATTGGCGCCAATCCACAATTCCTCGGTCAATGCTCAAATATGTTATGTCAATGTTTGAGAACTTGGTAGTTGTTGTGTCTTATTTCATGCACCAATTGCTGTTGTTTTCTATGCCTTAAGGTAAACCATAGGTATTTGTAAGGCCGACCTCAAGTCATAAAAGATGACCAATTGAATACGCGGCTCCTCAAGTACATACTAGACAACCCTTTGTAGCGCTATGAGTTCTACTGTGTCGACGTCCTAATGTGAAAAAAAAATCAGAATCACTATTATACGTCCACTAGTGGAACAACCCGGGAAAACTGTTTGAATGAGTGGAGCCATAGGTATGAGCATGCATGTGGTCAAAGTATGTTTCATGCAATACGCGCAAATACAACTGCTTCAGAGCAGGAGGTACCATGCGCGTTTTCTTAACGATTCTAGGAAACGATAAGCACACGTCAGGTTGACGCCGACACCGCCAAGCGTATGATAGGTGCATCGCGGGCTGCAAGCGAAGATGCTAATGTGGCGCGGTTCTCGTCAAAATACCGCAGAACGAAGCATGTGGCCGAATAACGAACATACAGAGATTGGTGAATGCACAGAACGGTCAACCACTGTGCTGAGTTTGCTCTAGGCGAACTTATCATCCCCCGCAGGGGAAGTGGAGACGAGGGATGTCCAGGCCGCATGCCCAGCCTTCGCGACTGAGTGCGGCCACTAATTGCGTTTCGCCCAATTTGGCGGGGTGCTCACGAAATGCGGAAGCCACGTTCATAAATTATATGGGTGATGCCGTCGCCCGGAAAGCTCGCGTAGTTCGCTTTGACCCAACGACAGCTGGCACAGAGTAACTATAAGACGGTTTTGTTTTGCATCCCGGGAGATTTTGTTCACGTGAAGACACGAACACGTGTGATGTGAACAGGGGGCGCTGATCGCGAATACACTGCAGCTTTCACAATGAGATGAGTGTAGATTTCATAAGCAGTAAGCAGCTAATGTTGTAGTGGTCGTGTTTATTTGATACCTTGCTCTGTTTTTCGCGAACTTGAAAAAAGTACCTGTAAGTGACCACCATAATAATCAGTTAAGTTTTCTTGACCTCGATTTTTATACTAAACGAATCATGATGCCCACTTCAAACTGACCTGGTTGCATGGTTTAGACGAAGTGCTGCCAGGATTTCCTGCGTAAAGAAAATACAAGTGGATTATGAATAGGTGTGCTTTTATAGGCGAGTATGGTCTGTCACGTACACTTCTGTGGTGTATTGGTTCTTTCTGCTAAAAAATATGACGAAAGCACTGGAATGAGAATTATTGCTTACCCCTTTTTTTAGCGGAGAATCAAAATAAGAGCAGTGAATAAGGCTTTACTTTAGCATAAAAAAATCACCGCCCAAGCATTTCGTACAAATGGTTAACCAGCGAAAGCTGAAACGTGTGGCCCCGATGTTAAGCATTAGGTTCAACCCGATATGACACTGAAGCCTTTCACAATTATTGGTTACATGTTTGTGCTCCTTAATGAGGGTAAACACATTTGCCTTGGGTTTACCACAGTCTTTATTTCGGATGCCACACGTGGTGCCTCGAATGATCACATTCATAGAGCAGTGTAATTGCGGTTAAATGCGTTTCGCAGTGCGTTAATCGCAGTGGTGATTCTAGAGCCACGTGCGCTCGTAGACTTCTTCGCCGAAGCCAATGTGCCATTGGAGAAACTATCACAAAGAGTGGGCGTTCACTCCAGTGAACGAGCTTCCACAAGCATCCCATTGAAGCCACAACTCTGTGTGCTTGCAAGCGTTTGACATTGCCAGCTGACTTGGCGTTGTCGTTGTCAGGATCCATGAGCCACCGGTGCTTGCATTGACATTCGCGATTTAGCGCGGTTCAGAAGACTGGCGGATCATGGGTACGCAGCTGCTGCCGGTACTCGACCTCTCGGGCTTGTTTTTGTGCCAGGACTTCCATCGGCACGGCAAATGCGAGTTCTCTCACGTTTTCATTGCCGCGCTCTTCTAGAGTTGTCCGTGGCATACCCATATAGAATGTCTCACGAGAAAACTCATGCGCGTGTGCTCAGGGCCACGGCTAAGACGGCATGAACGACGTCAGTCACAACGCAGCCAACGGCACGTGTGCTTGGGTATGACGCTGTGAACGACGTAACTGATAACGCAGCCAATGGAGACCGCACGTGACACCGCTTCCGGGCGGTTTTCATTTTTCCTCGCCATATACAGCTTTCGCTGTAAAAAGAGGCCTACAAACATCAGCGTTGTGGTTGGTGATCATCACTGAGAATCTCTCTTAGTGTTTGCCAAAATCACAGTCATCACAGACTGCATATCTTCGGTGCCAACGGTAGAATCAATATCAACCTATAATAAGCTTTCAGATGCAGGTAGTATTATAAGAGGATTTGAGGGGAGGAAAGTTGTTGCAGCAACATATTTTATATTAAATGAAGATCTCAATCATTAAAGATAAGCTAGAAGCAATGATGAATGAAATAGAATTTTGTGAGTGTAAGCGTAACGTTATATTGCCGTTCTTTTTTATTTGTAAAATTGGTTACATCAATGAATCCACTTTACGAAATGGTGGCAGCAATGGTTGAATTTCACTGCGATTGTGCTTCTGCATCCGCTCTACTAAGTGAGTGCGCTTAAGTCGTATTTTCAAATATCTATTTCATTGTGGCTGGAATTTCATAGACACTATAACCGCGTTTTCACCATCGCCGTGATGTCCCGTGTAAGTTTTGAACTGATAATATCCAAGGATCGCATGTTCTACAATGAGTAAAAGTGTGCGAGCAGGGGCGATAAACCTAGCCGTAGCAGAGTTCAAACAGACTAGCCCATCTCTGTCACTTGGATGGCGTATGCAATAACGTCCCCCCGCTCGGGATGCCTGGCGCTGAAGCAGGCAGCAAACATCCCACGCGTCCTAAACGAGTATAAAAAGACTCAAGAAAGGGGGGACTACCTTTTTTTGAGTGGTTTCTAGATTTACGCGAGATTAGACCCAAAGGAGCTGCCAGCCTCACTTCGTATAATATTACAATTTGTTGCTCTCGTATCATTGCCTCGCTGTTGCGGTGACACTACGACTTCTGGGGGTGAAATAAGAATTCTCAGCAATCAAAGTAATTCAATCAAATATATGATGAAGTCTTCGCAAGTAAGCTTAATGACCTCTTGATTTTTAATGGTCGCTACAAAATGGCGAACGTGATCACGGCCGTGTTTCAGTTGTGGTGGCAACTTAGCTGGGTATTATGTGAAAGAAAATAAATTTCTGAAAGCCCGAAGCATTTGGTAGGAATTATGGCAGACAATTTGGAAAACCTTGAGCAAACAAAATTATCACTGGTGGGCAAGCTGAGGTGGGTAGATTTGAGACTGATACTGTTTTTGGCTTGTGACTGCCAATACTGCCAAACGAAAGATGTAGGGCCGAACATGCTAAGGCTGTAGGCAGGGTCCTCATCGTCTATCGTCGTCTATAATAACCTCTCATCATCTAAAATAGTCGATTGACAACTTTTAAGTAGGGGCCAAGAACTATTTTATTTCGTAAGCATATTGTGTACAGACACTTTACAGGTGTTCTGTAGAAGCGCATTCTTCACAATACGAGCCTGTTTGTACGGTCGATAACGTGTAGGTGGTGCATAGTTAACGCTATACCTTGGCGCAATCTGTGTCCTAAGCTTGCACGGTACTTTCTCATAGTTCGTGGTACTCTTACGAGCATGTGTGTGAATGAATATGCAGGTGAATATGTGGTGGCATTTTGGTATAAGCATGTATCCTCATATGTATTAGAGTATGGTCACAAATAAGGTAGCTCTGGCCTCAAAAGCAGCTTGAAGGCGGTAGACGTGTCATACACTAAGAATTGTTGTCTTTCGCATTGTATACATTTGGAACAATCTACCAGAATGTATGTATTTCCTACGGGATGTGGCTGATTAGTGTAGGCCTCCATGGTGCCTCAACAAATCAGAAGTAGACCGGAAACATTCTTTATGGGACCACTGCAGCACTACAGTATTCTTGAACCTTAAGACCAACTGTTTGAGCAGCCAGCAGAGTTATCATTGCCCTCGCTCTTCAAGCTGTGCGTTTTGAACATTGCTTCTTTCTATTTCTCTCATTAGTCGAGTAATTTATTAGGGTGACATCCTTAAATGCATTCAGACGATCCTTTATTGTCGAAAAATGTTCTGTGGGAGTAATTTTTTATGCTAACCCTGGCAGCTAGCGTTAAGTATAAACTACCTGTCGATGGTAAAAGTACGCATCCTTTTATTGTATTTTGGCAAAGTGATTTATTCTACTGCTGTTAGCACACTGAGACTATACTCGGTCGATATGACCCATTACCATCACGCCTGCTCACAAGCCCCACCCTGGTGGTCCAGGGGCTGAGGTACTCGGCTTCTGACCCGCAGGTCGTGGGATCGAATTCCGGCTGCGGAGGCTGCATTTTCGATAGAGGCAAAAAAGCTGCAGGCCTGTGTGCTCAGGTTTTGGTGCACGTCTAAAAAACCCCAGGTGGTCGAAATTTCCGGAGCCCTCAACTACCGCGTCTCTTTTGATCATATAGTGGTCTTGAAACGTTAAACCCAAGGAGGTATAAAATTTTTTTAAAACTCCTTGGTTAAACCCCACATACCGACCAAATTAATCAACGCCTACTCATGATTCAATAGTATGGAATCTTTACCGATGCTGTACCAGGATTGCGATACCAACGATTGTCGGCGTTATGACGCTTGTGATAACCGACGCTTGGGATAACCGGCTTGTGATAACCGGTCTTGGTGTTCGGTCACCTTACCAAGAAGGCGTGAATACGTGAGCCAATCTCAAAAGACACCAAGACAAAGTGCATAGAAACTTCATTCTGTATAGCAGAAAATGTATGTGTTGTGTATATAGATTACCTGACTATTGTATGTGAACAATGCTCCGGACAACTTGGATACCACTTGATTTTAATGGAATATCACGGGTGGTGCAAACTGCATGAATAGTGAAGCTTCAAACCGAACGTGTACATACGCGTCGCTTCTTGCTTTGAGAACATTTTCAACTTTACGTGTTTCTTGCGGCTGCCTAACTGAAAATTACCTCTGTCTCAGTGGACAGCCAGCCCGAAAAAGCGCATATGTTTGGCTTTTCTTTAACCACTTGAGTAACGAAGTACTCAAAATTCTTCAACAATTTTTCCAAGCGCAACAAAAGTTGCATTTCTTTATATGTGAAGAGAAAAGCGACCAGCAGTTTGTTTATTAGCTGTGGTCCTTTGTCTCGTGCCATAGTGCAGCTGTGACATAGAGCCGGTCGTATTAACTAAAGTTACATCACAGGCTTTTAAATGCCACTCTCTAACTGTAGCTTTTAACTTTTTAAACAGAGTCGGTAACTTCAAAAAAAAAAACATAACTGCGCATACCTACCTTGAACACATGTTCACATTGAATTTTCCTCTGTAGCATCAATAAAGGTGCAGCCTTTTTCTTCAAAATTCTTGGTTTGTCCCTCAAATATATGAATCGGTAAAACACGAAAGGTAAGCGTGTCTTTACAGAACTTGTTTATTGTTTACTGTTTATTGTTATAAGCGAGCTTGCGACATATCTGTTGGTGTTTGAAAAACAGCGCACCAGCTGAACGTGGATGCATTCACGTTGTCGCTTGGTCACACATACATCTACAACCCTGCGGTTAACGTCCATCGTTAACGATTAACAAATCATTTTAGTCATACTGGCTTGTAGTAGCAATAGTGTTAGTGGTGAGAGTGAAACCAGAGAAAGCGATGTACTGCCGAAAGAGAGTGGCTGATTGGATGTCAAACTTCGGCTAACCTGGCCTACTTGTTGCACGTTGGATTTATTTAACATTCTCGGCCCGACCAGAGATAACGCAACGCGAGCATTGTCGTTCCTTTGGCCTGCCGCGATTTTTTTGCAGCACTAGGCGGAATGAGCGTAGGTAAGTGAGTAAGGCGGAGTTAAAGCCATGCGAAGCCGGCGGGCTTTGCAGAGGTAGTCTGGCTATGCATGAATACTATGAGTAGCGCCGACTCTTGGGGTAATGCCGCCACCTGAATGTTTGTTATAGGCACCGTGAAGTCTAGTTTTCCAGGGTGACTGCAGCGCCAGAACGCAATGCCTAGCGGAGAAAAAACGAAATAATAGGTTGGCGTCAGTCAAAATGGAACGTGATGCCCGCGTGTCCTCTGGCCGCGTGCGGATTCCAGCAGGGATGCACGGGGACGCGTGCACGCGCCTGTTTTCTGCGTGCCCCTAATGGCCAACGTCAGCGAACTTAGCGTAGGCTAGTGCCATTCAGCACACGGCGCCTATACAAAATTGCACTTCTGTTCAAAACGCAGCGAACGGGACCGGCACTTTGAAATGCCGCGTTGAATAACTTAATCATGGATGTCTCGGTCATGATGCATTACTGCACCTCAGCAAGAACACTGTGAGAAGACACTTGCAGGTAAAAAGCGTATATTCAAACGTCACGAAGCATATGAATATGGCTTGGCGGATAGCATACCCGGCATCGGTTTTCGCAGACCCAGAGGTCATCGATTTGACTCCGGTTGACAAAAACATTTGCTTTTGTCTTGCAATTGTGCGTACTTTTTCAATGTTGTTTCCGTGACGGAAATATGTCACTGAAGTCTTGGTGGACCCCAGCATAACCTGTATTCATGGCTATGCGGCCCAACGCTCGCTAAACCTTTCTAAAACCAAGGAGGTTACACCCAGCGAGTATAACGTAGCAACCCTTTCTTGTCCGATAGTGCTCAATGTACATGCCAATGGCTGCTAATGGGGATCTCAGCGTGCGCGTTGCCTAAACGCCGAATTCTCCTGTCTCTCGTTCCCCCTTAGCAGCCATTAACATGTACATTGAGCACTATCTTTTATTGTTCAACAACGCACAGAAGAAATCTCTCACCGGAACCACCTTGGAGGTCAAAATCGTAAGGACCGCTATTTCGGGTATGTGCCACTGGTGGTAACGTAATGCGAGGGACGCCCAAGCCACGCCATAAGGAGCGTCTTAGCGTCTCACGTCATCGTTAGCGTCTCACGGCGTCGCTGGGCTGGCGGACGCCCGTCATGACAAGCCAGCCCCCGAAGAAGGCGTTAGCCTTCGACTTAGTCGTCCCCGAGGGGACTAGTCCCGAAGACGTCGTTGACGCGACGTCTTCAATAGTAGGAATCGAAGAAGTATACTGCGTTCAGCACTTTGGAGGCCGGAACTACCAAGTTACCGTCAACAGTGAGGCCGCACTGGCCCAAATCGTAGACGCGTCGCACCTCATCATCCGAGGAGAGCGCGTCGCCGTCGTACCCCTGGGACCCCAAGTGACCCAAGTGACCGTCCTGTTCCTGCCGTGCCGCGTACCCAGCGAAGTCCTTGCACAAGCACTCTCTCCCTACGGGAAGGTGCTGCACATCACCAGAGGACTCATGGGATCGCGCCCAACCGTGACTACTGGGACGCGATACGTCCGCATGGAAATGAAGGCTTCGTCACCGGTGCCCAACTACCTCAAGGTCGCGGGCCATCGAGTAACCTGTGACTATAAAGGCATCCAGCGAGTGTGTCGTCGATGTGGAGACAGTGGGCACTTCCGCATGAACTGCACTGCTCCGTTTTGTGGAAGGTGCGGCGTTTATGGCCACGACGGGAAAGGCTGCTCGCTGCCGTGTCGCCGTTGTGGGGACCCGCATGCCACCGTGGCCTGCACCATCAGGCCATCGTATTCCGAGGCGGCATCCAAGGATTTCCCCCACTTCAACCAGGAACGCCATCTAAGAACAAGTGCGACGATTCGTCAACGTGAGCCGTGGTAACCGATCACGACCAAGCTGTGCCAATCGCGACGCTGCACCAGACGCCCACTGCGTCCCCAACGATTCCGGGCCTGGTACTCCCTCCAGGTACTGAAAACTTAAGTTCCCCGCGTCCCGTGGCCATTTCTGAGGAATCGCAGGCCAAACCCTCGTCAGACGAAGCGCCTCGTGAGGACGGCGTCTCGGATGGGAATATTGCATCTGAGGCTCCTCGCGTTGCTGCTCTGTCGACAACAAGTTCAGGTGTCATCGAGGAGTCTACACCTCAAGACGACGACGCCTGCATCTACGGGGACTCCAACAGTACCACGAGTGAGGCGCCCCTACAAATTGACGAAGACACCAGCTCCAGTGACATAAGCCAGGACAGCGGAGACGTCTTTGTACCATCCTCGCTCAAAAACCCGGACACCAAACGCCACCGGATAACTACTCGTGACTTAGAAGCCCCCACCAGAGACAGAAGTCCCCTGCGGACTTCGACGCGATCCCGGAAGCCCCGAGCCTCCGGTGGATCGCCTGGCCGGAAAAAATGACTCAGCCACTTGCGGGGCATTGGCTCCCGCACCTGATTAAGGTGCCCCTGCAATTGCGTGATCCTATAGTATGTTTTCATTTTCCCCATGGCTCTTACTCTAAAAGTTATTACTTTTAACGTTCAAGGTTTCCGAAATCCACAAAAACAGGCTGAGGTATTGGCTTTTGCACGTTCAGTGCACTGTGATTTGCTGTTCGTGCAAGAAACAAATTTTTTCAAGCTTTCTGATGTACTCGCTTTCAAGCGCGTGTTCAATATTGATTGTTTCTTTTCGTACGCCAGCACGCATTCGACTGGCGTCGGAGTCGTTATTTTTAACCGAGGTCTTTTACGTGACCATCATGTTTCCTTCGATGCCTTCGGACGCGTGCTAGCGTTCGACTGCACCTTTTTCTCGTTAAGAATAAGATTTGTTGCCGTGTATGCCCCAGCGGCACGCGAGAACTCAAATGCGTTCTTCCAATCTCTTGATGCGTTTCTTTTAAATTCCCGACATGTGGTACTTTTAGGGGATTTCAATTGTGTCTTAGACTCACACGCAGACGTTCGACGTCCGGGTCGTGGCCGGTCAAACTGGAATGCCAGAGAACTCGAACGTCTAGTGCAGCAATTGGCATTGAGTGACATTCATCAAAGTGCACATGGCAGTAATTATGCCTATACTAGGCGTCGAGCAGCGTCGAGCAGCCGAATTGATCGCGTGTATGCATCCCCCAGTCTCATTACCTACGTTCATGACACCGGGGTAATGTCATTGCCACCGACACCAGTATACATTAGCGACCATCGGCCGGTTATGTTCTCTCTCCGCCTGCCAGTGGGGACGCCAACTGTTCACAGACCATGGCGTCTCGATTGCCGTGTCCTCCAGGACTCTCAGGCTACGGAGAAATTATCCCGAGCGTTACGCGCATCGCTCATTGGGGCGGATGTAGCTGATTGGGATCGCCTCAAAGAACAGTGGCGACATCATTGCAGTGCGTCGGGCAGAGGACTTTGCACCCGTATGTCAAAAGATGCGTCATTGTTAATCCAGAAGATACGCATTGCCAATCGAGATCCCAGTCCTTCCACTGTAATGCGGGCATGGCAAGAGGAGCTCGTTGAACGGTACCAGCGTATTATGCGCGCTTCTTCACTTTCGGCGGCAGCTTGGCGCTGTAGACGTGCACTCTGTGCGCACCCTGAGGTGCTAAGGTATGCACGCAGAGCTCTGCTTCGTCCACCAGGCTCGCCTGCCCACTCGCTGAACTCTATCACCCCAGCTGCTGCGGGTACGCGTGACTTTCAGGAATTCACTCAACACTTTGAGTCAATGGCTAAATCTGGTGCTAATGTCTGTAACCCAGGAACCGTTTCTTCGCATCTTCTGTTAACAGATTTACCTCATGATTCCAACATGTCAAATGACGTCGTCCTATCACCGCCATCCAATGACGAAATCAAAGGCGCATTAGACGCAATGAAAAAGGGATCGGCCCCAGGGCCTGACGGACTTCCTGCAGAGTTTTATGTACAGTTCTGGCCTATCATTGGTCCAACTATGTCACGCGTCATTCGCAAGTGTTTCCAAGATATTACACTTCCAACTTCTTTCCACAAAGGCTGTATAACACTAGTTCCCAAGAAAGACCCAATGTCCACGCGACCAGAAGATTGGCGCCCTATTACCCTGCTCAATGTAGATTACAAGCTCTTGGCTAACATTTTGGTGCGCCGAATCAGTCCATTTCTTGCAACATTAATCGCTCCCCACCAGGTCTGTTCTGTTCCGGGCCGAGAAATACACACCCATACGTGGTTAACGCGGGACATCATTCAATACACTATTAGCCGATGTGCGCAAGGACAGTTGGTTTCATTAGATCAAGAGAAAGCTTTTTATTTAATAGAACATGGCTACATACTAAATGTTTTACATGCATACGGATTCCCGGATAAGTTCATTGACCTTATCAGCGCGATGTACACTAATTTAGAAAGTACCCTTTACTTAGATTCCCGTGAGAGCCACGCATTTAGAGTCACGCGTGGGGTCCGTCAATGGTGTCCCCTCTCCCCAGTGTTATTTATCCTTGCATTAGAGCCCTTCTTAAGGGCCGTTGAACATCACCCGCAGATTCGTGGCTTACCTCTACCCGGTAACACTCAAGTAAAGGTCGCTGCATATGCAGATGATATCACTCTATATGTACATAATGAACAGCCGCTGCAGTATGCTCTTGATACATTCCATGATTTTGGTATTATCTCCGGTGCAAAGTTAAACTTTTCTAAAAGCCAGTATTTTTTCATTGGCAACCCTAGCGGTCGTATCAACATCACGTCGCCTTTACAGTGGTCTCCTGAGATTTCAATACTCGGAGTTACTTTCACTGTATTTGGTATACAGGATAGCATCTGGTCATCCGTTGTACAAACTCTTCTAAATAATATCAAAGCAGCCAGGCACTTCGAATTCCCCCTCTTGGAACGCCGATACTTAACTCAAACGGTGTACCTAGGAAAATTTTGGTACCTTTGCCATTCTGTTAAACCACCGCTCCACGTCTGCAGGAAAGTGCAAAGCTGCATCAGTTCATTTTTTTTTTGTCTGGTGGCACAGAATTGTTATCGCATCCAGCGTTAGCTCAGCCGCGAGATCAAGGCGGTTTTGCATTCCCTGACGTTTCCGTCACGGCTTCTACATTGTGCCTCCGCACTCTATTGCGAATACTAAGCAATGATGACATGCCCGCTCAGACACTGGCTCGCTATTATCAGGGGCCATCACTACGTGTCTTCTTGCCGGATAGCCAAATAAACAAAGGTCCCCAATCAACTGAATTACCATCTTTGTATCGAGCCCTTCTAGCATTTCACCGACGTTTGGAAGCTACGTGCCCAGAGATAGAGGTGGCCGATTCTAAAGTGGTGGACACAATGGCCGCCCTTCTACGGCCCTTGGTGCCCCAGCATCGTCAATCTGTATTGAACCGCGCTTGGAAACCAATAACTGCCGCAGTGTTGCCAGGGCATCTCAGAGACTTTGTCTGGAGGTTGGGCTGGGGCTTGCTTCCCACGCGAGATTGGTTGCAGCGATGGCAGGTAGTTCGCACTTCCACTTGCCCCAACTGCGTCATGGTAGAGACCAATCGACATGTGACGTTTGAATGTGTGGTTTCCCAACTTGGTAGGCGTGCGGTTAATGCTGGTTTTCGGGGACAGGTTGTGCGAACTTTCGTGTCCAACGGCTGATTTCCGCGTAGCCGCTTCTCCGCTCTCTTAATAGTTGCGGGGCTGTTCAGCCTTTGGAGAAACCGATGTGAGGCCATAGCTGCCAATTGCCGCCGGCGTGCCTTGTGGCCGATACTGGGGAGAATGAGACGAGAGATCCTCGCGTTCCTCTCAGAAGAGCTTTTCTTCCTCGGGGAGCAAGAGTTTCTGCGGCATTGGTCGTGCCCTTTCGTCAAGGTGGAACACGAAAGGATACAACTAATTTTTCGACCGACTTGGTGCTAAGCAGCGCCCGTTGAGTTGTTATATATCATTTCATTTGTTACAAATTGTGTTTCTTGCGGCTGCTTGACTGAAAATTACCTCTGTCGCAGTGGACAGTCAGCCCAAAAAGGCGCATATGTTTGGCTTTTGTTTAACCACTTAAGTACGAAGTACTGAAAATTCTTCAACAATTTTTCCAAGCGCAACAAAAGTTGCATTTTCTTTATATGTGAAGAGAAAAACGACCAGCAGTTTGTGGGTATTAGCTGTGGTCCTTTGTCTCTTGCCATATTGCAGCTGTGACATAAAGCCGGTCGTATAACCTAAAGTTTCATCACAGGCTTCTAAATGCCACTCTCTAACTGTAGTTTTTAAATTTTTCAACAGAGTCGGTAACTTCCAAAAAAGAACATAACTGCGCATACCTACCTTGAACACATGTTCACCTTGAATTTTCCTCTGTAGCATCAATAAAGGTGCAGCCTTTTTCTTCAAAATTCCTTGGTTGCTCCCTCATATATATGAATCGGTAAAACACGAAAGGTAAGCGTGTCTTTACAGAACTTGTTTATTGTTTACTGTTTATTGTTATAAGCGAGCTTGCGACATATCTGTTGGTGTTTGAAAAACAGCGCACCGCTGAACGTGGATGCATTCACGTTGTCGCTTGGTCACACATACATCTACAACCCTGCGGTTAACGTCCATCGTTAATGATTAACAAATCATTTTAGTCATACAGGCTTGTAGTAGCAATCGTAGTTAGTGGTGAGAGTGAAACCAGAGAAAGCGATGTACTGCCGAAAGAGAGTGGCTGATTAGATGTCAAACTTCGGCTAACCTGGCCTACTCGTTGCACGTTGGATTTATTTAACATTCTCTGCCCGACCAGAGGGAAACGCAACGCGAGTATTGTCGTCTCCTTTGGCCTGCCGCGATTTTTTTGCAGCACTAGGCGGAATGAGCGTAGGTAAGTGAGTAAGGCGGAGTTAAAGCCATGCGAAGCCGGCGGCGTCGCAGAGGTATTTTGGCTATGCATGAATACTATGAGTAGCGCCGACGCTTGGGGTAATGCCGCCACCTCGATGTGTGTTATAGGCACCGTGCAGTCTAGTTTTTCCAGGGTGACTGCAGCGCCAGAACGCAATGCCTAGCGGAGAAAAAACGCAATATTAGGTTGACGTCTGTCAAAATGGAACGCGATGCTCGCGTCTCCCTGGCCGCGTGCGGATTGCAGCACGGATACACGGGGACGCTGCGTGCGTCTGTTTTCTGCGTGCCCCTAACGGCCACGTCAGCGAACCTAGGATGGGCTAGTGCCAGTCAGCGCACTGTGCCTATACAAAATTGCACTTCTGGTTAAAACGCAGCGAATGGGACCGACACTTTGAAACGCCGCGTTGAATGACTTAAACATGGATGTCACGGTCATGATGCAATACTTCACTTTAGCAAGAACGCCGTGAGAGGACAGTTTCAGGCAAAAAGCATATATTCAAACGTCACAAAGCATATGATTATGGCTTAGCGGTTAGCATGCCCGGCACCGGATTTCCCAGACGCAGAGGTCATCGGTTTGACTCCGGTTGACAACAACATTTGCCTTTGTCATGCAATTGCGCGTACTTTTTAAATGTCGTTTCTGTGACGGAAAGATGTCACTGAAATTTGGTGGACTCCAGCATAAAACGCTTTCGAGTTAAAACACTGCCTTTTGTACCGTCTGCGTAGAACGACATAATCGAAACACCATATAGTTATTTAATTTAGTTCCATTATTGATTTTACTGTAGTAAAACAAAAACGTCTATTCTAACATGTGTCTATAGACGCATGCATCAAAAATTGATAAAATATTACAATACAAAGACAGCTTTCAATTATGGATTTCAAATATTAGTGTGAGCTCCCATCACAAACCAAAGATGAGCGTGAATGATCAATCTACATACAGCAGTTTTACAGTCACATGCTTTAAAAGCATTAACACGTTTCTTACAAGACAGAATTGCTGACAAGTACTAAGAAATAACGAATTTTCATTTGTATAACACATGTACTTATTATGCGCAGTATCATGTGACACTCTTCATATGTGTGTACTGGAGTGAATGACGTGTCGACTGTTATGTACACACTAGCGAATACATCTTCATAAGAACCAGACATGTGCTCTGCTGCTTTGTGCTGGTTGGACCGAATATTAACGAGGGACATTATCAGAGACTTCATTCGTTGACCATCGAACATTTCTTTATCATTTCGTTGTATATGTGCGTATAAGTGTGTCTTTGCACATCTGTGCCCGAGTGTTCTATTTTCTATGCACTGCTTTGTATGTTTTACTTTAATATACGTGTTCAAGTTTCACTCAAGGGCTAAGGAGTAGCCGGCGCCATAATTGTGCGCCAACATCTCCTTATATATCATATCAACAACAACAAAAAAAGACGGCCACCACAAGTTTGCGAGGAGATGGGACTGACTTAAGTCGCACAAAGTTGCACAAAGTTTTCCATCTTTTAGCGGGTAAGCGCAGAGTGTTCCTTCTTTGTCTGCTTTCACAACTGTTTTGGTACCTTTTTGAATAATTGTGGCATGACAGAGCGACTGATTAACATATATGAGGCCACACTTCCATGCCGAGGCTTTTCCTTAGAGGCTTCGTTACTGCAGCGGGATATGTAACCATCAAGCTCTGGCTAATTAGGCCACTTTGAACTTTTCTTGCACTACATGGTCACAGAAGTTGGCTTGAAGGTTTAAATGTCACTGACATGCAAAAATAGTCGAATACACGATCGTGTTCTTTTTTAGCTCTCGTTTTAGGCATTGTCGTTTCAGCAAAACGCTTGCCCCACTTATTCAGTCATCGCTGTGAAACCGTGCTGCACTAATTAAATGCCCAAGTATGTCACACAGCCGGAGCGAGTGCGTGCATCGTATGTTTTTAATAATCCCCTACGGGTAGCCTTGTATTATAAACATAAACCTGCCAGTATCAGTACAAATTTTAATTAGATTCTACCACTGCATTAAGCCACGTACGCGTTCTCACTGTTCTTTTGATTGTTATTAGCCATTCTTTAGAAAACTCACGTTAAAATCTCATTGCATAGTTTATTGGTCTGTCGTCATGACTTCAACTAAGGACGCCAAGCGCGACATCTATATCAGCTTTTTTTATTTTACCACAGCTTTTTTTTGTTTTATATGCTGGTTGAATTTTACTTTGACGCAAAATTCATTCTCAAGTAGGCTCTAGGAATGAGAGGCTGCAAAAATAAATGCAGCACAGGGGAACCATACGCATGCATGAAAAAATCTCACATATAATTCATATCCGGTATAGAATAGCTCGGAATTTTACAATAACACCTAATCCAGAAACTATTACATCCAGTTGCCATTCATATTGTTCGATTACCACACTGTGCAACATTCCCTCTTTTGAGAAGTCTTGTTGCGCAGTATTAAAGGCAACAAAAGCAGTTTTTATGAACAACATGAAAATGATGTATATTTTTGTGCAACTGGAATAGGCTAACACTGCTACCCACTTTAATCCAAAACGTCGTGCGGGAATACAACTGTCATATTATCCAAAGGCTTGACCAGTGCTCAATATCTCGCAATATCAAGCGTGTCATTACACAAAGAATGCTGCCAAAAGAGAAAAGAGAGGAGAATATGAAGAAGACAGGCTAATTTTAATAGTTGGTGAGATTCGATGGTAAAAATACAGAACGGCGCTTACTTAAACACAAGACGAAAAAAAATGACACGCCGCGCTAAGAATGTGAACTGGCAGATAATACAACACTAAAGCATATCATTTTTAGTTACCTTTTTCAGCTTTCACTGATGCAAATGATGACGAATAGGAACAAGTGACTTCAGAAATTCACTGATTTTTTTTCTTTTCGTCTTTGTCATGTGGCAAAGACGAAAGACGAATTTATTCTTTCTTTGGCTGTCAGGGTCAATTATTATTCAAATTGTAGTACATTGTTTTACTGTCTTCATATGTAAAGC
Source organism: Rhipicephalus microplus (assembly GCF_013339725.1). Lineage (NCBI taxonomy): Eukaryota > Metazoa > Arthropoda > Arachnida > Ixodida > Ixodidae > Rhipicephalus > Rhipicephalus microplus. The sequence goes on from NC_051169.1 coordinate 73,197,298, forward strand.
GTGCATTCAATTTCAGTTAAAAATAGTTACAAAAGTGCTTATCTGAATTCGGCGCAATGCGGGATGTGATGCACAGTGTTCCTTGATTATGTTTCCGTGAAGTTCCAGTGTATGACCCAGCTTTTTTCATTCCAATGCTCCTCAGCTTTTGCAAACGCACTTTGCTGCCTATAAAAACGCCTGGAGGCCGGTATACCTAAATTTATGTGCATTTCCAAGAACCCCGCATGGTCGAACTTCCCGGATCCCTCCTTTTGGCCTGCCTCTTGCACATATTGGTGTTTTGTAAAGTTAAACCTCAGGAACTATTATAAGGAGATGGTTGGCGCCTTTCGCGTTTTATGTGGCATAACGCGAGGTGTATGAGAAATAGACAACATAAGACAGTGCTCTAAAGCGCGTGGAATAACACAATGAGAAGATATATGCAGGTAGACAGACAATATAGCCAAGCAACCTCAGCAATATAATCAAAGGGGAACTGATACAAGCTGACTCAATGTTAGGTACGAAGGCTACATACATTTCTCGAGCTCGCGAATCTCGGTATCTGCGAACTTAGTTTCGTCTGCTGGAGATGAGGGCTACACCCGTATCTAGCGCAGTAAATTGCCAAATTGCAGCCAGTCTTCGCTTCGAGATTGTGTGTGTGGTCTCTCACAGGCAATCGTTAGTTCACACACCGGCCCATCTAGGCGATGCACGAGCCCCCACAGGACGTCGGGATCTCATGCACCATTCCTGTTGTAGAAGGACCAAATTGAGTTACATGTTTGTTTTTTCTCGCACATAGGTTTTTCAGCTCTATATTGAAGATATATTTTGTAGGCATGACAAAATGTTAATTCTACTGGTCTTCGAGGTTGTTCACGCACATGGTCTGTTTTAACATATAAAATGCATGTTCGCAAAGATGCGTACAGTCGAAATCCGATCATGTACTTAGCATGTCTTAGTCTTTATACTGACAGCTTTCGCATTTCAGCTCCCGTGACTATGTGCGTGCGAGGCTTAGGGAGAAGAAAACTTGAATGAAAGAACGTAGCGCTCACCTACATACAGACTTACTTGAGAAACATTGCAATAACGTGCCAGGTACCAGTTGGGAAGGTAACCACATACTTTTGAAACGTGTTTATCGCTTCAGTGCTGGCTAGATTTTCTACATAATACTGGTTCCCGTTGTTTCTTTTAGGTGGTTTGTATGTACTTATCATCCAAACTGCACCTTCTTTTTTTTAAAATGAGAACAATACCAAAAATTGTTATCCATCAATCGTATACTTTCGTTTAATATTTTCTGTGTTTTTTCAGCGGCAGTTATTCCAAATGCTGTGTTTCACGTGTGACTAAACAGGTGGAGTACATTCGTTTATGCGATCTATCATACTTCAAAACAACCTTCAATCGATATACGACGCACGCGTCTGACTGCGGGAAAAGAAGGGCTGTGCAAAGTACTATGATTTACGCAGCCTATTTCCCAAAAGTTTTTAGAGTGCTTTGTCATCTCAATGACTGTATTTATCACTTGATCGCGTTCATTCGATAACGAAAAAATGCTGTTGACAGCAAGTTCGACAGCAATGCCGCATGTTTTGTTGTATTGCTTCCCAATCTTGTGGAGTTAAAAATTATTTAAAGAGCCATAAGGCAAATGAAATAGCAAAGTCTAGATAACTTTTTCAAGCACTTTAAAGTGCTTTACGTATCGCTTCGAAGAAGCTCTGATATCATCTGCTCAGTGCTACGTGAATACCAGATTATTATCCTAATATTTACAGTTGGTGTTCACTAGCACGAAATACAACTTGCCCTAAAATGTGAGAAATGTTGCAATGCTGTGACTACTCGTATGAAAGGAACAACTTACTAATGCCCCATTTCGTAGTAAACAATGAGTGTAATGACTACAATAGACACTTTGAAAGTACACCAAATTTACCACTTCAATTGTTGAAGCTAACAAAACATGATTTAACATGTGTTGTTTAGCGTAACCCGTCGTTAGGTTTCGGGTTTCATGTTTCGATAGAAGTATGGAATGACCACGTAAAATATGGGCACAAAGAGAGAAAGAGAGAGAGAGAGAGAGAGAGCCCGGATCGATGTTAACAGAAAATTGACTTTTTGAATACCACACATTTTTACTAACCAACGACAGATAACACAGAATTAGCAATTCAAAGTAGGAAGATAGGACGCAGATATATTGCGCACATTAGCCTGCCTTCACTGCTAGCTTATGTGTTCGTGATTGATGGATACATGGTTCAAGTAACATCTTTGTGTAAAGTTTATGGATGCATTGAGCGTTAGTAAAGCAAACAAAAGACGTTGGAAAAATAAATCAGTTTTACTCGTTTCGCAGATGCAAACGACCACGTTCCAATTAGTGCGGCATAAACTAATATGACGGCAACACTTAGCCACTTTCAACGCGAGCAGTCACCTCGTGTGGCTGGCCTGTTGGTCAATGCTGCAGATATTTAACAAAGTGTTTGTTACGCCAACGTAGCTTAGCTCAAGTTTGATTCATTTTTAATACAGCAGGACGAGATCAACAAGTCGGCAGTAGGAATTCGTAGACAGGAAAGCTGGAATTGAGCCTCCACAGGCAACTGTTTTCACAAACGCACGCGCTTATTCTGATTTGTTTAGCATGGGATTTGTTTAGTATAATCAATGTAGCCTAAGCACGCCCCAGTATAAAGTATCGTGGCGTTTTTCTTGAAATAGAAATATACTCAGCACCTCATGTGGCAATCACGTACGATGGAGGCTGTATAGTATGTGGTTGCGTAGTTGCATCTGTCTACTGTTGTAAGCGAGACCGAATCTGCACTAGCTTTAACACTAAGTGTCGAGCCGAACACCCCTTATGGAGTCATACAAAGTACAGTTTTATAATTTGTTACGCAAAAGCTATCTGTTAGCATTCGTGGCCACTGCACACGTCTATTGTACTGTTCTGTCTTTAGCAGAGTAATATATCAAGCACTAGTATTACGTCATAGAGTACACACGACGAAATTAAAATAAAAGAAAATAGCCAAGAAAGATATAGGGGATAATATTTCAAGTTTTGAACGGTAGTGCGATTTTTATGACCTGCATTGAAAGCAGTAGAAGCGGAGAAAAAATGCAAAGCAATCTATCACAATAATGAAAGACGAACGTCAGTTAACGCTCTAGCAAATTCATGAACAATGCAGTCAAAAACCCCGGCAATCTCCCTCCAAACATAAACAACAATCACGTCCAATAATTCTCCAAGAGGGGCGCACCTACAAGCGTTACGTCGCGACACCTACTTCTCGTGTTTTCATGCCGATGCTTCTAGTTGTGTCTATGGTACCCGGGTCATTCAGAAACAGAAGTACAGAGGGATAAAATGTGTGACCTGAATGCTTGAACAATGCTGCCGAAAGGCGATAGCTTACCGGCACATACCTCTAGAGAGAAACGCAACCAAAGCCACCGTGGCAGTAGAAGGGCTTGGCTTCTCTGTTCCGACGTTGCAGCACCCAGCATCAGTCTTGTACTGATCCTCAGGACTTATTTCGTAAAGTTCTTCATAGCATACCAAAAGCGCGTTCAATACTCCTTGGCACGCTACAAAACGATGAATGCGAGAGCACATCCTTTGCTGTACGTAGCAGTCAAGGACAAGAAACTCTTGAGACAAACAAAAAACACTCTTACTGAGCTGTATAGAGAAAAAAGCTAAAACAGAAATGGCCATCGAACATGACGGCGTGGCCCATGAATAGAAACTGCGTGTTGAAAATCGGGAAGAAGAGAGTGCAGGAGACGACGGCACCAGAATTCATGGAATTCGCGTGTGCGGCGTCAATAACCTTGCTTTTTTTTTTTTTGACGCGCAGATTAATTTTGTTGTTCTTTTATCACTCCCGCAATTGAGTTCTACGTGTCCCAAAGCTACCTTGGCGAAAAGAACAGCAGCAAAAAAAGTAATAAGTGGGAGATAGATGCGTCGACGACTTTGAGTCATGTATTGATTGTTTTCTTTGGTTTGCCATAGTTTTCTGTTTGCACAGACGCACACTTCAACATGTAGATTTAATGCACTTCACATAGGAATAAGAAGTAGTATGCCGTTTGACATTAACACTCAAACGCGCACATGTCACATCTTTTTATAACTTATTTCTTTTCTTTACGAGGCGAGATGCTATGCGCAGGTAAAGCGCGTGCTTTGAAATTGGTAAAAAGAAAACGTGCTCTCATTGTGTTTTCTACAATCTACACATTTTTTTTCAGTGCCAGCATATATAAAAATTCAGTTTTAAAAACATTGGCAGATCCCACGGACAGTGCGAATCGATGATATGCGAAGCACGAGTGAGAAATGTTGATATGTCACTTTAAAATCAGCACAACATTACAAGGTGGAAGTAAATAATGTCGTACATGACTTCCGTGTCAAGATTATCATGCTTGGATGTTTCCTTTACCTTCGCCATCTATTCACGTCACGTGATACCAAATTAAGTATATGTGGAGCTAGCGAAATGGCCGCGAGCACGCTATGAGCGTGGTATGTTGTCATGTTCTTACATGACACGCGTGTCAGGATTGTCATGTTTGCACCAGTGATATATTTCGTCATCCGTTGAAGTCACGTTATACCAATTTCGTATATCTGGACCTAGCAAAACGGCCGCGAGCGCATCATGAAGGGCCCAATATACTCCAATGTAGCATTGACGCACGCGCACGCTGGGCCCAGCGACGCTACGTTAGCAAAACGCGAGCACGCCAGGCTCGACTAGCGTCCGTCAGCGTGGCCCGACGGCAACCAGCGCGAAATACGACATGCTGCATTTCGCGTCGATGGTTTACCCAGACAAGACAGCGTCTCCATCTTTTCGTGACAAGGAGATGCCAGACGTGCTGAAACACGCATGCGTCAAAGCAACGCTACGCCGTGCGCGCCTGCGAGTATATGGCAGGACCGGCGCTTGGCGTGGCAAAGGTGGCGTGACGCGACGAAATGAACGCTGACGAGCACGCGGATTGCATCACCTCGAAATGTATTGGCATCTTGACTGTGGCATGTAGTCATGTTGTTACATGACACGCATCTCATAATTATCATGTTTGCACCAGAGCCATACCTTCATCATTCATTCACGTACTGTAATAATAAATTTGGTATATTTGACGCCAGCGTAACGGCCACGAGCGCATCATGAGACTGGCATGTAGTCTTGTTGTTACATGACAGCATTAGTCCTTTACAAGCTAATGGAAACTCGGTGGTTACCACAGTTGGGCTCGGTGGTTGCCCTACAGGTGTGGGGAAAAGGAGAATAATAGAACGGAAAGAGATAGAAAAGAAGAGGAGGAGTAGAAAGAGAAGCCTAAATAGTCAGTCGAGATACACAACACGGCCTCGCACGTTCTTTACTAGCGGTCGGGAAGCCTGGTGTCCTTAAAAAGTAACAGAGGGCTTTCGTGGCTTTGCGCGTATGGGAAGCCATCGGCCAAGGTCCCAGGATCTTCTTTTCTGTAAGCGGCCATGAATCCAGCTGACAGAGCTAAGCTTCCATAATACGTCGTTCGGTCTGGTATGCTGGGCAATGACATAGAATGTGCTCAAGCGTTTACTCGCAGGCGCAGTTGTTGCATGCCAAAGTGCTCGCTATTCCAAGGAGACGAGAGTACGAATTCGTAAATGCCACGCCCAACCTCATGCGACACAGTAAAGTTTCAGCGCATCGTGGGAGCCCGGATGGCAAACGAAGTTGCAAGTTTCGGTCGATCGAATACAGGTGCGTGTTGTAGAAACCCTGCGTATTCGATTGTAGGAGAAATATACGGCGAGCAAGTGATTGTAGTAGCCTTGCAGCGTCCGTTCTCAAGAGTGGTATGGGCGTGCGCTGGTCTGGGTCATGAGCCGATCGAGCAGCTTCATCCACGCGGTCATTGCCGACGATTCCGCAATGACTCGGCAACAAACTGAAATACAATATTGTGACCTTCATTGAGCGCTTCGTGTTAGTCGCGCCTTATCTGATATACTGATTGTTCGTGTAAACTTTGCTGCATAACAAAGCGTAGTGACCGTAAGGCTGACCTGGAGCCGCAAAAGATGGCCCATTGGTTAGGTTGCTGCCAAAGAATTTACTTTACTGCACCTTAAAGTGCTGTGAGCTTTGCTGCTGTCGACGTCTTGGTGTGAGAAAACTTGTACTGAAGCAACACATTTTCAGATGAAAAAGCCAGTGTTCCTGTAGAGCTGTTGTAATTAGTGGAGCCATCGGTGTAAACATGTATGCGGTCGAAGTACCTATCGTCGAACTGACGCAAGGTCAATTGCTTCAGGGCTAGCGTTGGCATGCGTGCCTTCTTAACGATTCCAGGAATTGCTAAGCGCACGTCCGGTTGACGGAGACTCCATAGCGCAGCTGCTGGATGCATCGCAAGTTTGAAGCCAGGCGGTAGTATGTCCTGATGTTTTGTCACAATACCGCAGTACGAGGAATGGGGCCTCCGAGCTGTGAACACGCTGTGATATGACGGTAGCCGTGATAAATGCCGAATGTGCGCTCTCAGGGTCTCGACAATTATATGCGTTGTGACCGGTTGTTCTTGTGCAATAACAATAGTTGACACTGTCGATGAGCATCTTGGAAGGCCAAGGCATGTCCGAAGTGTTTGGGCTTGTACGCTTTGCAGTGCACGGATGCTAGTCTTGCACGTGTTGGACAGGACAGGAAGGCTGTACCGGAGAGTTCCGAGAAAGAGGGCTGTGTAAAGCTGCAACATGGAGTGCACGTATGGGCCCCATGGTTTTCCGGCGACGAACTTGAATACATTCTCAATGCCAATGAGCTTTTTCTTCGAGTATGTGACATGCGGGCTCCAGGTTAGGTCACGATCTACGATGACACCTAGGAATCTATGAGTGCTCTTATAAGGGATTGATCTGCCATCGATGCACAATGGGTAGAAAGACATCGGTTTGCGTGTAAATGCCACCGCTGCGCATTTTTCTGTGGCGATAGTCAAACCTTGCTGGCGAAGGTATGTCGAGGTCATTGTTGGCGCTTTCTGTATTCTTGCGCGCGCTTGAGGCCGTGTCACGCCCGACGCCCAAATGCAGATATCGTCAGCGTAGAGAGATATATAAGCCGTCTCTGGCAGCATTTCGTTGAGCCCCACGAGAACCAGGTTGAAAAGAGTCGGACTCAAACACCGCCTTGTGGCACCCCACGACATGTGAAATACTTATTTGTAGACCCATCTTCAGTTGGAACAAACATGGATCTCTTTGTGAGGTAGCTTCTTACCCATCGAAAGACACGACCTCCAAGTTCAGCTGCTTCAAGCGCACTGAGAACAGCCTCATCGGTCACGTTGTCATAGGCACCCTTCACGTCTAAGAACAGAGCTAGCGACAGCCGCTTCTGAGCTTTCTGAGGCTGAAAAGAGGTCACTAAGTCAATAACGCTATCAACTGAGGAACGACCTCGTCGAAAACCAGCCACAGCTTCATGTCACTTTAAAATCAGCACAACCTTACGAGGTGGAAGTAAATAATGTCGTGCATGACTTCCGTGTCATAATTATCCTGCTTGGATGTTTCCTTTACCTTCGTCAACTATTCACGTCACGTGATACCAAATTAGGTATATGTGGAGCTAGCGAAACGGCCGCGAGCACGCTATGAGCGTGGTATGTTGTCATGTTCTTACATGACACGCGTGTCAGGATTATCATGTTTGTACCAGTGATATATTTCGCCATCCATTGACGTCACGTAACACTAAATTTGGTATATGTGGACCTAGCAAAACGGCCGCGAGCGCATCATGAAGGGCCCAATATACTCCAATGTAGCGTTGACGCGCGCGCACGCTGGGCACAGCGACGCTACGTTAGCAAAATGCGAGCACGCCAGTCGCGACTAGCGTCCGTCAGCGCGGCCCGCCGGCAACCGGCGCGAAATGCGACAAAGCTGCATTTTGCGCCGATGGTTTACCCAGACAACACTGTGTCTCACTCTTTTCGTGACGGAGGGACGCCAGACGCGCTGAAACGCGCATGCGTCAAAGCAACGCTGCGCGGTGCGCGCCTGCGAGTATATGACAGGACCGGTGCCTGGCGTAGCAACGCCGGCGTGACGCGATGAAATGAACGCCGGCGAGCACGTGTATTGCATCACCTCGAAATGCATTGGCGTCTTGACTGTGGCATGAAGTCAGGTTGTTACATGACACGCATGCCATGGTTATCATGTTTGCACCAGTCATATACCTTCGTCAGCCACTGACGTCACGTAATACCAAGTATGGCGTAATACCAAACGGCAGCGAGAGAATCAAGAGTGTGGCATGTAGTCATGTTGTTACATGACACGCATGTCGTGAATAACATGTTTGGATGAGTCATTTACCTATGTCGTCCGTTCGAGTCGCGTAATAGCAAATTTGGTGCATGCGAAATGGCCGCGAAATGTACAAGCGAAATGTACAAAAAAGCACAAGTGAAAAGTACAAGCGAAAAGGCCGCGAACACATCATGAGCGTGGCCTTTAGTCATGTTGTTACATGATGCGCATCTCATGATTATCATGTTTGCACCACTGCCATACCTTCATCATTCATTCACGTACTGTAATACCAAATTTGGTATATTTGACGCCAGCGTTACGGCCACGAGCGCATCAGGAGACTTGCATGTAGTCATGTTGTACATGACACGCATTTGATGATTTTCATGTTAGTGTCTGTCACTTGTTCCCCATGCAATCATGTCATACTATACCTGTTTTGCAACATGCCATGTGAATGAAATGAGTTTACTCATATTTGGGTGCACGTTAAATAACCCCAGGTGGTCGAAATTTCCGGAGCCCGCCACTACGGCGTCTCTCAAAATCATATCGTGGTTTTGGGACGTCACATGAGCTCCACCACAAGAGCTGCAATCACCACAAGAGCTTCAGAACCGTGAAACGTAAATCATGACATTCATGACATTTGTATCATGATTTTCATGTTAAGGATAGTGAAATATGTTCTTCATGCAGTCATGTTATGTCATACCAAGTTTGGTATTGATACCATTATCGAAAAGGCCAGGAGAGCTAAAAGTCGTAGGCGGCTTGACAGATAAATAGATAGATAGATAGATAGATAGATAGATAGATAGATAGATAGATAGATAGATAGATAGATAGATAGATAGATTCACAGAATATTTAAAATATTACAAGAAAAACTCTTAAATGGGACAATGAGGTACACCTTACACTGCTTCATTAAAAAGGCGTGCAATGAAGATTTAGGACTCGGCTTCTGATCCAAAAGTGCCGGCTGCAATCCCCATCACAGCCGTCACATTTCGATGGAGGTGAAATAGTAGACGCTCGCGTTTGTGCGATATCATTGCACGTTGAAAAACACCACATGGTCGAAATTTTCTAAACTAGATGACATCTATTATGATGATTACTTATTATACATTTTACAGCGTCACCGCATGTGGTCACGTTTCTCTTCAAGCTCGTGACAGCTAAAGTAAAAATTTAAAAAATCAAGGCCTATACACAAAGTGGACATTTACGATTGGGCGAAGCGGTGGGAACTTTCGGTGTAACCTGAGTCACCCGTGAAATCAGCTACTGACACATGTAAATGCGTGACAAAGACAAGTAGAGTTATCAACAACGTTTATTGGTCATGAATTGTGTGTTACGCTAAGTTAGTTTCGTTTTGCCTTCATGATTACTGTGTTGTGGCACCTTATCTAGCCTCATGCAGGCAAAAAAGAGGTCTGTGCAGGGTTCCATGATTGGTTGTTCGGTAGGTTGTCCATGCCATACGAAAGTGGAGACGAAATAGAATCACTATGAGAGGCTGTCATAATACTCTACGTGGAACTGGTCGGTGATCCGATCATCATGATCGTCATCAGCATCATAGTCATGGCGTGTAGTGCGTACCTTGCATGCGCTGTACAGTGATGACAGAAAACAGAATGTTTCTTCATCGTCTTCAGCGTCATCATCATCATCGTCATCGAGAATGGTGGACATCCGACTCTAAGAGGCTTGGCCTCTAAGATATGAAGCAGCTGCACTAGCTGAAACAATGGGGAATTATCCTTACATTCATTCGTATTGTCTTGCGAATTCGTACGTGTTCAAAGCGGCTATTGTAGGAGTGAAGCTCCTTATCGCATCATCCGTTCTTTTCCCGTTATCTTTTGTAAACTCCCGTGGCACATACCCACGAAAGTGGTCCTTATAATATCCGCTGGCCTGCAGTACTTGTATATGATGTATACATGATGAGAATGTGTGGAATGGCGGTACTTGGAATGTTCATTAGATGGACGGATGGACGTACAGGTGAACGGATGGACTGATGGACGCACGAACAGACGGATGCACAGTCAGGGGAGACCGCACGTACAGACGCATGGACGGACGGATAGACAAGCACACGAAGGGACGGACGGGCGCATGAACGGACGGACGCATCAGCGGTCACGCGGATAAATGGGTACTTGCACGAACGCGTGCATGGACGGAAGCAAGAACGAATGGACGGACGGAAGCACAGACGGACTGACGAACGCTTTGCCCCACCAATCATCATTCACTTCCGTGGATATGCTGTGATTTTTTGGCGAGGGAGGTCGAAAGTGTGAAATTATGTAGTGAACGTTCATTAGCTGGTCTCAAACAATGTTCGTTTAATTAGCTGGGCTTCTTTAGAGAGGAGACGTCTAGGTAACTGAACAAAGCGAGAGGCAGAATTCATTATGCTTGGTACTTTGAATGACGCGCATTGTGTTCAACCGTCACACTATCGTTCCTACGTAGCCTCTCTCCTGCTTTGACTTTATTAGCGTCGCACGAGCCAAATTTAATAAGCGGTCCGAAGAAATGGGCTGGCATTACATGCGTACCTCTCAAGAAAATCGCCCCCAGCGACGTCTGCCCCTGAGCTTCCATAAAGCCTTTCGAGATCGTGCCTTAAAAAAAGACACACTTCATAAGCACGAAAGAAGGCAGAACAGCTAAGCGACTGGAGGATGGGTTCTTTAATATCTCGTGGTCTCTCGTGAAATCTGCCAAAGGATCGTAAACGCATAGGACAAAAAACAAAATTTAGCTAAAGCGGGCACACCATGGCCAACGGACGGGGAAGAACGAGAAGAGAAATTGGATATCATCGTGTTAGAACATGAACACATCGAGAAACAATTATGTGTCTTTTTTTATCTGGCAGCAAGGGTGTCAACATCGTAACGAGTGGCTTCATCCCTTCCTAGCCAGCGCATGCCACTTAATATTTTCTCGTTTCAAGGAGCTGCTAATTAACCCAGCTAGAGGGCTGAAGTCGTTACTCGATGAGTTGTACGAAGAATGGAGTGGAGTTGCGTTTCTTTGTCTTTTTGTGTCTCTAAAAGAAACAAAAACAGAAGAGGTCACTTCAATACTTTCTTGGCTTGAGTAACTTACTTCCACACATTCGTTATGTCTCACGTGCCACAGAAAAGGTATGTTATGTACAGTAAGGAAGAATATGTGCACTTCGCTAGAAGCATCACGGCTGAATTCAACGCTCTTATGAAAAATGGCTTTTTGATAGCGTCTTGAAACGTACAAATGGTTTATTCAGTCTTTGAAGCAGCCTACATTTAGAAGCTAGGTTGCATTTTTTTGTAAAATGATGTCGCGCATCCAATCAGATTGCAATGAAGAATAACATAATTTAATCACGATGTGTCGAGCCTTGCCTTCCTAAGGTTATCATCTTGACAAGTCTCTGAAATATGACAAAGGCTAAACATTTACAGCGTTTGGCTTATAGAACACAAGCATATTTTTCATTTCATAGCGAACGTGGGAAAAATAGGTTTTGTAGTATACTCTATAACAAGTCTGTAGAGAATGAATAGCGTGTCAGCATTTGTTAACATAATGGCTGCTAATTCCATACCATGAATAAGATCTTGAAATTGGACACTTTTTGCTGTGTCTGGCCATGATTTTGCTTAAAAGAGACGCACATGCTCGCACTTTCAGCAAAAATATACATTGTGGCTGAAACATCCAATCACTGATTACCATAGGTGTAATCTATGCCTCAATAATTTATGGAGAAGCTAAAGTGTAATCATAGAAACCTGAATGTGGCAGTTAGCGAGCGTAAGCTCAGAGAATAGATTAACCGAAAATGGCCAATCTTCAAGTAATTGGTCCGCATATACAACAAAAGCCGCCTCAACATAGGGTCAATAAAACAAGAGGTTGATAATAGTCATTAAATACTCTGAAATCGTGTACTGCACAGAAATGAAAGTGCATTGCTCAACAACTATAATTGGCACTTCCTGTCCAGAAAGTGGGAAACCTATGTAGTAAAGCGAGAGTACGAAAGATGCGAGTTGATGTCAGCCATTCGTGTACGAAATTCTGAGCAGTGTTGAAAAAACAAGCCAGCATGCTCGTTTTTGGTTCTCACTGAGTACCTATGCCATGCAGATTGTCAGTTTATTAATTTCTCGTATAAGATGTTCAATATATGTGTATCACGCCGAAGAAAATACAAGCAACCTCATTTTAGTGGCAGCAAACGTCAAATGTATCAACATGTGTCAAGTTTTTAGACTACTTTCATGGAAGCCGCTGTGGTGGCTGGGTGGCTACGACCCTCGCTTTCAGATCAGGAAGCCGCGAGTTTTTATTGTGATTATGATTTCATTGAACGCGAAGCACTAGACGCTCATGTGCTGCGAAATGTCAGTGCACTTCACAGAATTATGAAATTGCGTAACGGCGTGACATGAAGCCTTGACAAAAAAGAAATGATATAAGCGGAATGAACATAAAAATCTCTTCCAGCTGGCTAGCTAGTGGTTTTGATAAGAGGATCTAGTTTTTTCATAGGTCCTCATATCGAAGAGTTGCTCAGCCTGTCTCCGGCACTTCCTCAGTTCGTTCTACCTATTCCACTACGTGTTTCAATCTGTTCCATGCCATCTCAATTTCGGAGTGACGATGAAGAACACACAAAGAGAAGTAAGCGTCTGTCTTCTACATCGGCAGCGTTTCGTTTTTTTTTCGTCCCCATTATTTCGTAAGAATGAACCCTCAATAACTCGCCAACCATTCATGTCACTTCAAACAGCCATATAGGTGGTCGAAATTGCTTGCAGTCTTTTCATAGGGTGACGTCTCTAGCAGTGTAACGTTAAACGAGACAAGCCGACTTATTTCGACGCGGCCAGGTTTGACAGGAAATGTCTGTTTACGTACTATTGCTCAGAGCCTGGCACGCCTATATTTATCTGTGTGTTTCCGATAAATCTAACCCGGTTACTTACTCGTTCGGAAGAGTGAAGCTAGTGTTACTAACTCTTCCATGAAGGAAGTTCATACAAGGGCAGCGGTGGTTCCATTGCCACAAGGAATCAGAGAAATAAGTGTTTCGTTATGCTCTATCTTCCATGCAAACCCAATCTTTTTTCATTGTTGTGGCCTCTTCGAGCGGTACAAGTACAAACATGACACCGCCTCTTCAAACGGTAAAAGCACCACGCAGCTACCTTAACATTGATTCATTCGTACGATTCTTGCGAAACACGTGCTCTGTGCCGTGACACACGTTGTTTTCCGTGTGTTGCACCCCAAGAATTTCCAACTGTATGGTACGGAACGAATCTTGGATATATAGGTGTCCCGTCAGTAGCTTTGCGGGGCTCAAGATGTTGTAAGTGAAATTTGGTAGTCCTGCGAAATCCTTCACAGTTAGAAACCTTAAGTGAAGCCCGTTGGGAAATGCAAGCGACCATTTGCTATTGCCCTTAATTTCCTCTCGCATTAGCCGACGAACTAGCTCAAATCATCGAGGTTTCTGCTCCTCGCTGCTATTATTGGTTACGTGGGTGTGTCATAGCGAAAATATAGGTTCATATTTAGAGGTTTGATTGCCCCGTTATTCACCTTCATGACGTAACAGCATACATGTCACACAAACAAAACCAAGTGCAAAGGTTTGTGTGCATGGGGTAAATTAGCGCATGATTAACAAATTGTAGTCAATGTCTAAAGTTCATTTGTTCTCATAGGTGCCGGATAATGCTGTTTGAATAATGATCAACTCATGGCAGGATACAACACTCACTCGAGAGTACTCTCGTGTGAACAATCGCATTTTAGTCTGGCAGGGCTACATAGTGAGTCTGTGCACCTGCAATTAGGAATAACCTGATCACGCAATAGTATACAGAAGAACACAGAAAGCTCAGTGCGTGCTTTCGTATTGGAAAGTGCGTCGCGCCATCAGTTGCTAGCGCGCCGAAGCAACATCCTGCACAGCCACGTGAGCAGACGGTCCGCAAATTAAGCTCGAAATTTCACATCTGGAGTCTGGCTGCTGGACATGGTTCGCGCTTTTGCTCTTTCTAGAATTTTGTTCTGATTTCGTGGGAAAGTCGAGAAGACCTTCCTGGACCGTCCAGAATGTCTACAGCACGTGAATCGCAGACTGCGGAAGCAACTTGATCAGTCATGTGCTATCGCGACTTGACAAAAAAAATGCGAACAGCGAAAAGCATTGCTATCGACTCAGTCGAACTGCGGCATGCCTTGGCTGTGGCAAGGCAAAACTTGTGCTGTAAGCCGGCGTCAACGAAGCCCTGAGATCTCGCTCCGCTTGCGCTGTGCTCGGGCACCGCATCTGTTTATCATTTGTCAGTCATGCCAGGCACTTAGAACAAACGCTGCGCGAAAGTGCCAGTCAGAGCAATATTATATAATGCTGAGGTGACGCCGGCTGAAAGCACAGATTAACCTAGCGACAGTCAAGGCACATCGCTATTCGACTGAGTCGAAAGCCACACTTTACGTGCCGTTCACGTCTGTTTGCGTTGCAGTAGTACACCGTTACAATGGTAATTAACGTGCACGGTGTGTGCATGCACGCATGAGTCATAACATATCTTATCATTGGCACGCGGCCTTCGAAAGAGTGCGGCAATGACTTAATGCCGCATACTACAGAGATACTGCACGCAAACCGCTGCTGTAAAGCAGACCAGCTGGTGCCGTTCTCTAATAAACACAGTAAGTATACTTAATTGTACACTTTTACTGTGCTCGTAGTTTGCCCTGCTGATTGCGAATATCCACTTGCGGTGAAGGTCAGCGTTTTTCTTTGCGGATGGAAATCTGTGCAATAAGAAAACACAGCACCGGCCCGATTCCCGCGTGGTGTTGTGATCTTCGAAGACAGTTCTGAGTAATATCTTCCTCCGTGCGCTAGTTTTTTTTTTTCGCATTCAAAGATGGCATCAGGGGTACCCAGACGACGTCTTGTAGGTGGTTCTGGGTGAATAGGCGCTTTCTCGCATTTTAAAATTCCAGAGACGCCGCTTTCTTGGTGCCACTAATACACCCTCATGCAGTTGAGGCGTCTTATTGCGAGATTATGCGCCTGAAGCCTAAGCGCCTGATTGCGTGATAGGCGTACTCTGGTCTATATACGCTCTGAATTGCACAACTCTAACTATAATTGTGCAAACCTTTGAAGCACGAGTGACAGCGGTAAAATGCAGCAGAAACTTGCGTCGGTCATTAGCGTTACGATTTTTACTCCTCCACGTGAGCAACTCGTATGTGAGCGTGCTTGATACGCGTAACCAACTGTTCGACGCTAACCTAATCGCATCGTGCCGGGCCTTTACGCCTACTTTCGTGAAAAAAGCTCCCAAACAGCCTGCCTGTCAAAGCGGCTTGATCGCGTAGGCAACATAATCCGGCTTCCTCGCTCCGCAAGCTACGACCGCGTCATAAGAATCAGCCAAACGAAATCAGCCCACCACAAACACCACTGACTACGCCGTTACTACGGGCGTTACTTTACACTATCCGTCCCTGACGTTCACAACAATTTATCTCATAATGAGCTACGCGGTGAAGTGCACGTGCGTGCTTGCTTGAAATGCCAGCGTAGTGCTTCCTCGTTAGCATGTCGTTGACGGACGAGCAACGCAGGCAATGGCTGGGGGAGATTACAGCTTACGGGGGGAAAAGTGAGAAAGAGAGAGATAGCGAAGAAGTAGTGTGATTGAACAGTGAGGCGCGTGCGATGTAGGATGATGGAATAGCTGCAGGCCGTGTTGGGAAAGTTTGAGAGGCGATGCAGTCGCGGGGTGCTTGGGAAGATTGAGGAGGTGCGCCTGCTTTTACGCAACGTCGTGTTTCGTACCGCGAGTCGATAATGAAAGAACTGGCGCAGCCAACGAGGGCAGCCGAAAATTCAACGTCATATGTGCCCAGACAAAAGTAAATTATTCATTAAAAACGTACAGGCGTCGTAGTTTACTATCATATTTATTTATTAGCAAATATAATGACACATGTGTGTATGTGTGCTCCCCCTCTTTCTGTTTACTTTTTCATGCTCCCTTCCTTTACCCTATGCAGGGTAGCATACCACTAATGGGAAACTTGTTAACACCACTGCCTTTTCACTTTCTCCTGTTTTTCTTTTTTTTTATGACTTGTGTGTGCTGTTCGAGTTTATGCCGACTGCTTTATTATGAGTTTAGGTGCGACTGCATACCTGTGTTAGTTAGATGTACTGTATATTTGGCTCCAAGTCACATGCAGTAACTCTAGTTAGAGTTCGGTCGCGATGATAATATTGTTAACAAAGATTATGATCATAATCCGAACTCGCAGTGAGTAGTCGCTCAGGACGCTGAGGTTGCGCAAAACGTAAGATGCGACAGTAAGCTCTCAAGCTTTGCGATCGTTTTATTCCCCCGTCGTTCATTTCTAAGGTTTTATCATACAAGGAGTGCAGCTGAAGACACAGTAATGAGATCGAGACATCGAATTCCGCCTCTCTAATCAGCGCACCTCGACGTTTAATAAGTGCATCTTTAGGGCCGTTTAGTTTCTGCCAAATGCATCGTGAATCAAATGCGCTTCTTTTTAAACTTCCTGACGCCGGTCAAGCCAACGCTAACTAGAATGACAACGTTGAGGTCTCCTGTGCCTGTTTTTTAATTGGGGGAAGTTAGTTTGTCAAATCTTCCGGTATTGACCAGAGCAAAGCACTTGGTAACAATCAAATAAAAATGACGAGGAACTGAAGTCACACGACATTTTCATTTGCTTCTTTGCTGCTATTCGCACTTTGGACATCTTTAAGTTTATATTGAAACACGTTCATTTTTATTTCAATGGACAGTACCAACAAAAATTATTGGCTCAAGTTGCCAGAGCATGAAGATTGTGGCACGCGAGGCTGTTTTCCCCGAGCACACCACTATCGAGAGTGTCAAGCGTCTTCCATTTTCTAAAGCAAATGTAGCCGACAAAAAGTACGCCAACAATTATCTTTTTAAGCAACTGCGATAAAGATATGGAGGCTCACGACTCCAGAAAAAATGGAAAAAAAGATAAAAATGAATTATCTGTATAGGCACATGTGCCAATAACCAATGAAAAAGTGTTTGTTTTGGGCACTTTCTAATAGGCTATCGCCAGGGTGCGCTGTTTCCACCATTCTGCCGGCCACCCCTTATTTTTAACATGGATTGTGCTTGAAAATCTCGTTACCAGTGCATTCGGAAACAGCAGTGCCGCTTTTGCGGCTCCAGCCGCCGATCACTTGCGCTGATCTTTTAGGGGCGAAGCTCATTATACCGGCACCCGTTCGTCCCGCGTCCCGTCGTAGTATGTAACCAGTCTTACGCTTTGACCTGCAAGGTGGTGCCAAGTATAACATTTTGACCTCCAAGGTGGTGCCGGTGCGAGATTTCATCTGTGCGTTGTTTAACAATAAAAAATAGTGCTCAATATACATGCCAATGGTTGCTAATGTGGAATGAGAGACAGGAGCATTCGGCTGTAAGTCAACGCGCACGCTGCGATCCCCATTAGCAGCCATTGGCATGTACATTGAGCACTATCGGACAAGAAAGGGTTGCTACATTATACTCGCTGGGTGTAACCTCCTTAGCTTTAGAAAGGTTTAGCGAGCGTTGAGCCGCAGGGCCATGAATACAATAAACTAGTATATACCATGAATGAATTCAAAGTGGTTAAAGGGGGGAAGCACATACGAAGCGCAAGCCATAAGAAATTAAAAGCTGAACCCTCCTGTCTCTCATTTCACTTTAGCAGCCACTGGCATGTACATTGAGCACTATCTGACAGGAAAAGGTTGCTACGTTATACTCGCTGGGCGTAACCTCCTTGGTTTTAGAAAGGTTTAGCGATCATTGGGCCGCAGTGCAATGAATACAGTGAACTAGTATATACCATGAACTCAAGGTGGTTGAAGGTGGGAAGTAGACCCGAAGCGCAAGCCGTAAGAAAGTGTGCGTGTGCCACCTCTCGCTGAGTCCTTGGAATGTCCACTGAATGGCGGTGCTTCTATATGGGGAATATATGATACAAGGATGCGAGATGGTGGGATTTGGAGTGTTGAATAGATATACAAACGGACACACAGACAGATGCATGGATAGACGCCATAGTGGACGCAGGGGTCATGCTCCCTTCCCTTTACCCTATGCAGGGTAGCATACCGCTAATGGGAAACTTGTTAACACCACTGCCTTTTCACTTTCTCCTGTTTTTCTTTTTTTTCATGACATGTGTGTGCTCTTCGAGTTTATGCCCACTGCTTTATTATGAGTTTAGGTGCGACTGCATACCTGTGTCAGTTAGATGTACTGTATATTTGGATCCAAGCCACATGCAGTAACTCTAGTCAGAGTTCGGCCGCAATGATATTAATGATAACAAAGATTAAAATCATAATCCGAACTCGCAGCGAGTAGTCGCTCAGGACGCTGAGGTGGCAAAAAACGTAAGATGCGACAGGAAGCTCTCAAGCTTTGCAATCGTTTTATTCCCCCGTCGTTCATTTCTAAGGTTTTATCGTACACAAAGTGCAGCTGAAGACACAATAATGAGATCGGGACATCAAATTCCGCCACTCTAATCAGCGCTCCTCAACGTTTAATAAGTGCATCTTTTGGGGCCGTTTAGTCTCTGATAAATGCATCGTAAATCAAATGCGCTTCTTTTTAAACTTCCTGACGTCGGTCAAGCCAACGCTAACAAAAATGACAACGTTGAGGTCTCCTGTGCCTGTTTTTTAGTTGGGGGAAATGAGTTTCCTAAATCTTCCGGTATTGACCAGAGCAAAACACTTGGTAACAATCAAATACAAATGACGAGGAACTGAAGTCACACGACATTTTTATTTGCTTCTTTGCTGCTATTCGCACTTTGGACATCTTTAAGTTTCTATTGAAACACATTCATTTCTATTTCAATGGACAGTACCAACTAAAATTATTGGCTCAAGTTGCCAGAGCTTGAAGATTGTGGCACGCGAGGCTGTTTTCCCCGAGCACACCACTATCGAGAGTGTCAAGCGTCTTCCATTTTCTAAAGCAAATGTAGCCGACAAAAAGTACGCCAACAGTTATCTTTTGAAGCAACTGCGATAAAGATATGAAGGCTCACGACTCCAGAAAAAAGGGAAAAAAGATAAAAACGAATTATGTGTATAGGCACATGTGCCAATAACCAATGAAAAAGCGTTTCTTTTGTGCACTTTCTAATAGGCTAGTGGCAAGGTGCGCTGCTTTCCACCATTCTGCCGGCTACCCCTTGTTTTTAACATGGATTGTGCATGGAAACCTCGTTATCTTTGCAGTCGGAAACAGCAGTGCCGCTTTTGCGGCTCCAGCCGCCGATCACTTGCGCTGATCTTTTTCCGTTGAGATTGTACTTAGGAAGCAGCCAAAACATGGGCAAGTCACTTCTATACGCGTTTTATTTGTGGAAGCATTCAATAATAATTGAAAATTGTATACACATTACAATGCCAGTATGACGAAATTAGGAGATGTATGTTCACCAGTGATGGTGGACAGAATATCGTATACATCGTATTTGAACCAACTGGCATCATTCCGGGGAATGTAAAAAAAAAATTGAATGAGCCTTCCATCTTGAGTTTTGCAGGGCTTGATACTGTTTCCTCACGTATGGTCGTTAACGTTGTCTGGCTCCGTACACTGAAGGCCCAGCATTTTATCATTATAAAAATATGCTTCTTTCCTAACATCTTTGTCTCGCTGAGCAGATTGGGCTGTTTAGAATGCAGAAAACTAATAGCTGGCTCTGTGGTAAAATAACGAAAAAAAGTGCTCGGAAATGTCGACTCAATCTTTTTGCCATCATTTTCCGATGCAAAACGATTAGTCCAATACAGCAAGAATTGGCTTTGTTTAGACAAACCAACTGAGACCAATTGTCCTTTCCTTTTGAGAAATGATTAGGAATATTGGGAACACTGTTCTTGGCAGCACAGACGACTAGGGCTTATAGAAATAGTGGAGAGTAATAAAATATCTAGACGATATTTGGTCTATTTTTTCAAGTACTTATGCGCTTCTTTATTGTTCGTAAAAGTTTTGATTCATCAATCTGTTGAAAAACGCTAGACCTCAATAGAATTACGCTGGTTGGCATTAAAAGCATTGATCTAACGGGACATAAGTTTAGTAGTGTCAGTATTCTGCAAAGCCAAAATAACGCGTGGTCGGCAACGTATCCCTGCTGTAGAAATTGTGTTGAGCGTGAAAAAAAAGTGACTGCGAATACAATTTTTGTCTTTGAAATTCGGTCTGCATACACACAAGGTGCTATAGGGTGAAATTGTTAGAAAACATATATTTACGCGATCATTACCTGAATTGCTGTTAGCAATGTTGTCAATGTTTTTGCGATATTTTTCATTGACTCATTTCTCAAGATTTTTATGTTTTTGCAAAGAAGTTGAAGAAAGATTTGACACACAACCCGTTGCATTCTGAAGATTTCAGACAATTACTTAAATATACACACATTAAAGGTGTTACGTAAGGGGGTAGACGACATTTTGTTTCAGCGAATATCGCCGTAAAGCTGGAATAAAAGGGAAGGAGTAACATTGATATCGAAAGCAGTAACAGCAAAAGAAATATGTTGGTGAGGTATTAGCGATACTGTTGAGTTGCTATTGCCACTGAAACATAGCCTACTAATGAAGCTGGTTCTATAGGCACTCCAGATAAGTGTAAAAGGGGGGGCTCAGTACACAGATTGCATTGAGCAAGTTCTAGGTTTTGCATTAGTAGCTATTGCTGTGTTCGGGAAACCAGAGCTTGTCATGTTAACAACATAGTACAACTCAATTATCTTGCCACTGCTTCAAATATGTCTTCCAAAAATCAATACTCGGTTCTTCCACGTTCGTTTAACTTGAGAGCCAATTAATTTTCATATCACTTCAGCCTATCCGGAAGAGGGCATGGCGTGGTGGCGTGTGAAAGTGGCTTACTTAGCTTGTTTTGCTTTTCGCATGTATGTATGTAAATTTTATTAAACTGATCATTTTAATATGCTAACTCTTTCGTGATTTCGCGACAAGTCTCTTCATGGCTGTGTATTGCAGAGAGAAATTCTTTCGGTGCATTCGTTTTTCTTTGCTTAGCGCAAAATTACTAAAATCTAAGAACAGAGAGGATAACTGCTTTCAAAACCAAAGAAGTTTTTTTTTAAATATCGCCCTCTCTAGTACTCATTGCGCAAAGAACAATTGAGAAGAGAGTTAATAACAGTGAGACGAGAGAGAGAGAGAGAGAGAGTGAAGGGGGGAACCAGAGGTATAAGGTGCATTCGGAAGGCATTAAGGCCCTACTGTTTACAGGCAGACACAAGCAGGCGATGCGGCAGAATTCCAGCAGTGAGATTTGTGCTGACCGCGAGGGTTTTTCGCGTCTTGTACGATGCTATGTGAAGCATCAAGGACTGGTATTTGCAGAATGCGGAGCCACACCGTCAGACTACGCGGTAGCAAAAGACGGAGCAAAAACTCCACCGTGGACGCGGGGAAGGGTGCCAAGTATTAGGGTGGGAGCAGGAAACAATCAAATCAGTGCTGGCAATCACGGAACTGACTTTTTTCATTTGTTTTCCGCGCTTTTGGCCATTCCGATCCAAAGGCACGTTTCAAAAAATTGAAAGCGTAGGCTTAATTATTGTTTGCCTTAATGAATATTGGGTCAAAAACTCTTCTGCTTCCTTGATTAGCGAAAACTAATTTGAAGTTATTCATAATAAGAATCATTCAGAAATAAAAAAACAGTTTGAATGCATTTATTTAATTTACAGTTCCTCTAAATGATCGGAAGCTCATGTAACGACATAGCGCTGTCATATAATTTTTCTCCAATATTGGTATTTCTCCAGTTTTTCTCCCATATAGGTCCTCAATCGGGTATATTTCATTGTTTGTATGTATTGCTTGCTTGATTGAAGATTTTTTTTATTTAGTGTTTACATTTTCGAAATCTAGTCGGACATCAGACCGCCTTACGGAATCTGGGCAGAAGAGGACTGCAAAAGACATTGCGTTGTGAAATTGTACGTCTGAAAAAAAAAATGCGAGCTCCTATTTCTAAATCAGTCACAGCAATACCTCTTCGATAATTTCGTAATTTCTTTTCAAAGACTTCTCCACACGTCGTTAACGCACAGCGTAGGTCGTGCTGCCTAAAAGTTTTGTTCGAAAAGCTTACGTTCGCCAGTGCTCTCTGTCTGCGTCGACATCAGTGACGTGCTCATTATCTCTTAAGCGACACTTCTGTGGAACGACGCGCAATACTAATGAGCAATCTTGACAGCAGCAGTGCAGTCTCGCGAAATCGTTTCTCTTGTCATAAAAATATATGCCCCACGTGTTTGGTGCTTCACGCCACCGAAACCGCAAGCCTGCCACTCGTTCTTTCTCGCAAACACTGGTACAGCATCATACATTAGTCTACTTCGAAAATGAGACATATATTGCTACTCAGAGAAGATAAATCCTTCGTGTGTATTTAGTCACCCGTTCCCCTTTAATTAGGTAAATATTAGGGACATTGAGGCCACGAGGAGAACTGAGTCTGTAGGGTGACCATTGCTAATGCATCTGGTAACTGTGAGTAAAAGTGCCTCTGTGCACTTGATATGAATTTATAATCGTATTTCACAGTCTGTATTAACCATATCTGTCGAGCGCACATAGTGGGAAAGCTGTGGCAGAAGGAACAGAAAAGGCTCAGGTCTCTTTTGTCAACAAGACTTCTCCTGCGAAAACACACGGAGCTTAAAAAAATGTTATGATTCAGAGGCTATGCTCCTCGTGCTGGAGACTAGTGTCATCTACAGGATAACGCAGCTGACTGTAATATTATTCTTTATATGAAGCCTTCTCATTTATGCGCTCTTGCTTTACAGGTCAGCGTGTCCTTCCAAAACTAAGCATACAGAAAACAAACATCGAGAATCGATTACCCTTTCCAGAGAACTTAGATCAGTTTTTGCTCTTACCTGAGCTCTATAATGTCATACCGGACGAAGCCGGTTGAGTCGCAAATTTCATGCGCATAGCTATGTCACTAGGGAGCGTAGTAGGTCCCTAAATAATAAGAAATAACTTCCACATCTCTGCACTCCCCTCTATAGATATGCGCATACAAAGTGAGACATGCAAGCACCGTATTCCCATTTGCACACGTGTATCTCCATCTTTCAGCTTAGCTTGAGTAACGGAAGATGGGGAATATTTTATGGTGTGTTCTGCCTGATGTTCTCTTTCGTTCTCCCGCCATGATTATTCGATGTGTCTCGATCAGTCATAACGTGACAGAAATGCGGTATTTTTTGTGTGTATTTAATTTTCAGGACCCATTTCACCATCAGAGTAGAGAGATAGTCCCTGTAAGAGAGATCGTTAACATGTTCATTATGTTTATTTGTGCTGATTCGTGTGTAATTCTTCCATGAGTTTTAAAACAGGAAAATGAGCGTGCAAAAGTTTTTCAAGTATTTAGTAGGATGCTTCAATACTGCACAAATATTAAAATCTAGCATTTCTCAAACTGCATTATTTATGAGGCCGTCATCAGATGTTTCTTTTTTATGCACTTGGCGAAAACTTTATATTCTATGAACTGCCTACTCTTTTCTCAGCGAAAACTGTTGAGGTTGTTTAAAAGTTTGCGAGACGTTTTTTATTGGCTTGCGTGGTGAACTACTCGTTGTCATTGACCTAATATCATTTTCTTTGCAATAAAAATGTACTGTACAGATCTTTGAAAACCACTGTGTTGCCGTGTGTTGAGAGTTTACGTTTTGTAGACGCCGGAACACAAAAGCTCAATTTTGATGGTAAACTTTGTTGCAAGAAACTATGAGTATCTTCTACAGCGTGCAAAGAAATCCGGTGTGTGCCATTTTGTACCCAGCAACGAAAATTGTGAATCTTGTTTCGTACACATTTTCAAATCCGAGCATCAAGTCAGTACAAAGTGGTTAACAACATTCGGTACCACCAACTCTAATCACGGAGTATACAAGCATTGTAGTACAGGAGTACCCAATGGCTACGTAGTTATGATGCTTAGCTGCAGAACAGCAAGTCAGGGTTTAATTTTGGCTAAAGCATATCAGCATTTCAATAATGCCGAAAAAAACACACATTGGGGGAACCTAAGAAAGGGCAAGAGTATTAATGAATATGGTGCCTCACACGTCTGTTTGCCTCTATCTAATATGCATCCTATGTTTATTAAAGCCAGTAAATGTACGATGCTGTACACAGACCACATTTCCGGCCCATTCTAATCTGCAAGCGTCCCAATCATGGAGTTGTAAAAGCATACCTAAGCGCCGCAAATGGCGAAGTCTGGGAAACTATTTAAAATCAATATATATACACACAGAACTAATACTTTCAAGACTTCAATGTTGCTACGTTAAAAATTACCTAAATACACCTCACTTTAGTGAAGGAATCTGCGCAATTATTAGTTGTTTTCATCCCTTTAGAAAAAGAATCTATTTTTTAACCACCTCTTTTGTCTACTGTTCACCTCTTTTTGTACTATACTTATCGATGCACTTCCTAATGATGCTAAGTATTTAGTACCCAATTAATATATATACGGTTTGAGTTCTTTTGAAGTACTGCTGTTACTCGTGAATGATTTATTCGAGTAGAATGACTTGTATACTTTCGACTCACCTCACAACTTGTGATATTTTTATTGTCAAAGTCTTGCTTGTAAAAGTGTAGCTGCAAAGGAACGGAATTGCATCTGTGAGATGCGATTCCGTGTGCCTGACAAGTTAATTCAGTTAAGTTTGTTATTGCTGAAGAGCTTTCACTTCAGCGTACAACGTGCCACGCACACACACACAAAAAAACAGAAAAGCATTAGGCTCCATGATTTCGTATCTGTGCGAAGCACAAGGAAGTAGGGGCGTTTTCATGCATCCTTAAATATCTCTAAGCAGCGGTGGGTTACTGTCATTACATCGACACACATAATAACTTAAAACTGATGAAACTAACGCTAAGCAATGGAAGCAACAGCTGCTCCAGTTTTCCCATTTCAGTAACGGCCTCCACAATTATCCGCTTCCTTCCTGCTGCCTATTTACTTAACGACGTGGCCGGTCCACTTAGCTTAACCGCCACTCAATGCAGCGCGAACAAATGTTAACGCATCAAGTTTATATCTCTGCAACACCATCATGCCGCAAGAGCAGCAGCGACCTCGAAAGTTTTGAAACCTTGCCAATTTTCCCCACGACTATAGTGCCATGATTACCTGATATTCACAGCATATGCAGTAGAGACAGCAACTTCGAAATTCAGGGCTATCGTGTAGTAGTAATAGTGGAAGAGCATGAATATAGTCTTTAGTTCCATGGGCTAGGACCAACTTTCCCTGTCTGTCTTTTTTTTTGGTACGAATAAATACGTCCATGCAACGTTGTATTGCGATAGCAATTATATGGAAACTCTCGCTGATTTCTGCCGTCATCGTCCTGCTTCGTATACAGGGTGTCCTACGTAACTTTGGCCAGAGATTTAAAATATGCCTGAACACGTAATTATGACGCGATCAAATGCATGTTACTCACCGTTGCCTGGAGTTAGACTATTCTTTGTGTTCTCAAATATTGTGTAATTAGATATGTTTAATTACTATCATTTCGAGAAACGAAGATAGATAAAAATTTCATTGAGAAAGTTTTAGATCGGTTAGCAAAACGTCCGATTAGACAGTTTTCAACTTCATATCTGTTAAGTATTAGTATTTTTCTGCTAATTACTAATTCCCGAGAAATAAAAAAAATACCACGTAACACACCGACTCATGCGTCAGTGCGCAGGCTGATTCTAGAACTCCCTAACGTGCGCTCGCGGCCGTTTTGCTAGCTCCACGTATACCAAATTTCGTGTTGCGTAGCGTCAACGCATGGCGAAATATATGACTGGTGCAAACATGATAATATAATCCTGACACGCGTCTCATGTGAGAACATGACAACATACCACGCTCATAGCGTGCTCGCGGTCGTTTCGCTAGCTCCACATATACTAAATTTGGTATCACAGGACGTGAATAGATGACAAAGATAAATGACACATCGCAACATGATAATCATGACAAGGAAGTCATGTACGGCATTATTTACCTCCACCTCGTAACGTTGTGCTGATTTTAAAGTGACATATCAGCATTTCTCATTCATGCCAGAGTGGGCATGGCAGCAGCGAGACCGGCACCCCTTTTGCTTCGTGCTGCAGGTTAGTTATTATCTGTATACGAATTGTTACCGGAGTGATGACCATTTTTTGATTCTACTGCCATGCCCACTTTGTGTTAAGTGCATTTTTCGCTGCCTTCTTTGTCTCCGTGATGACTTATTGTCTTGTGGCGACAAAGGGGCTAATCCAGGGCCTTCGAAAACAGATAGAGATATACTGTTGGAACTGGTAGAGGGACAGAGTAAAATGACCGCAACAAGTGAAGCCGTACTCACCGCGCAAAATAAAATTGAAGATAAGCTCTCAACCTTAACGGAACGTCTGGATAGATTTGAAAAACAGTTGACTGACCTAAATGCTGTAACTAATCAAGTGAAAATTCTGGAAACCTCAGTGTCTAAGTTTTATGAACAGATTTCAGAGCTGATGCTTAAGGTTGATGATTTGGAAAATAGGGGACATCGGAACAACCTCATCATTTAAGGTTTAAAGGAGCCCAACAAAGAGACGTACGAGGAACTGGAGGCAACAGTCAAAAATAACATTTTCCGTGAAATACTGGGTATAACCGCGAACGGTATTGAGAGGTGTCACAGGCTTGGACGAAAAACGTCTGAGAAACCTCGACCCGTTATCGTAAAGTTCGTCGACTACCGTGAAAAAAATGGCGGTACTAAAAGCTTTTCCTCAACTAAAGGACACCAAAAAATTTTTCACTCTCTGATGACTTTTCGAAAAGAATTCGGGAAATCCGCAAACAGTTATGGAGGAGTGCAGCTCAAGAAAAAGAACAAGGCGCTAAGGTCAAATTACTCTTCGACAAGTTAAGCGTAGACGGTGTGCTGTTTGGCTCGAACGAGGAAAAGGCGACACGGTTTAGGCTGAATAAGAAAACAGCATGACAACATAGCACTAAAAATCAGTCATTAAAATATTAAACATCAGCTGCAGAAGTGTAATCAATAAAGCTACCGAACTCGAAAATATATTACTAGTACACGATGCCGACATCGCAGTTCTCACTGAGACTTGGCTACATGAATCAATATACGACAGCGAATTCGTTCCTGCCGGATATACTAGGATTCGATAAGACCGAGGCAGCAAAGGAGGAGGTGTTTGCATTCTTTTTAAAGAACGTTTGCGTATAGTGAGAATGTCTGACTTGACTGACGTTGAGTGCATATTCTGCAAAGCGTACTACGGTAAGGTTAAATATGTAATAGCAGTCTTGTAAAGACCCCCTAACTCATCTATTAACATGTTGGAATCATTAAAGGAGTATCTACATTCGAATATAAAACCCAGTGACAAAGTTATTCTGGCTGGAAATTCCAAGTTGCCGAATATTGACTGGCCGAATTTCTCGCCCAATAATCCCAATGATCACTTGGCAGAAGCAATGCTAAACATTTCGTTCACTTTTCACCTATTTCAAATAGTAACAGACTTCACTAGTATCTAAGAAAATTGCAAATCAGTACTAGATCTCTTTCTAGTAAGTGAATCCATTAGTGCCAAAAGTTACTGCGAAGTAGGTCCGGGAATTTCAGACCACAAGGCCGTGTTGCTTACCCTAGCTAATACTTATATAAGCAATAACCGTACAATTTTGGCATTTCCCAATTTCTCTCTTGCTGATGATGAGTCAATTATTGACCTGCTTTCCTTTAATTTTGATGATTTCTGCAATAGCACTTGTGATGTACACCACCTTTGGGACATATTTAAACAGATTGTGAATGACTGTATCGAGTGTTTTGTACCCAAGATTACAAAAAATGTAAGGGTAAGAACCCATGGATTTCGAGGGAGACATTGCAATCTAAAAGGCGACTGAAGCGCTTAAAGAAATGTTAAAAAACAACAGAACATTATCTATATTGCAAGAAATATCGGAACTTTCTTTACAAATTAAAGACCAAGTAGCTGCTGATAAAAAGCGCTATTACGGTGAATCATTACCAAGCTTTATAACCATGTCTCCCGAGAAATTTTGGCGTTCGATTTCTCCACGCTCCACTGAATGTGATACATTTGAAGTTGATGACTGCCTAACTCACGATAGTGCGAAAATTTCCCATACCTTTAACAACCATTTTAAATCGGTGTTCACCCAAGATAATGATATATCACCTGTGTTTCATGCATCCCTACCACCGATGTCTGATGTCATTGTTTCTGAAAGTGGTATATTTAATCTTCTGCTAAGGCTTTGTGCCAAAAAATCACCAGGGCCTGATTTCATTCCTAATAGCTTCTTGAAAGGTACGCTGAGTGGGTGTCAAAATATCTTCATGTCATTTTTTGGAAATCTTTACAAAATGGACAAATACCAAGAGACTGGGGAACCGCTAGAAATAAACCAGATCACAAGACCGGAAATAAGAAGTCCGTTAAAAACTATCGTCTGATTTCATTAACATGTACGGTATGCAAGATTCTGGAACATATCATTTACAATCACATCTGCGAATTTTTAGGCACCTATAACGTTCTTACCAAATTACAGCATGGTTTTAGGAAAGGTTATTCGACAAACACTCAGTTAGTTGAAACAATACATGTACTTTGCCAAATCAATAAATAGTAGAACACAGACTGACGTTATTTTTATGGACTTTTCGAAAGCCTTTGATAAAGTATACCACACTAAACTGATATATAAGATAGGTAGAATAATCAATAATTCCCAAGTAGTTGACTGGATTTCTGCATATCTCACAAAACGCGAACAATTTGGTGTCTTTGCTGATTCCTGCTCACATAGACAGCTTGTTGACTCTGGCGTTCTGCAGGGCTCAGTGCTAGGACCACTACTTTTTCTCCTGTTTATTAATGATATTGTTGATGGCATCCCTGTTAAAATCAAACTCTACGCTGATGACTGTGTACTTTATAACGAAATATGCTCTCCCGCAGACCAACACGTGTTAAGTAATGCTCTACAAAAAGTGTCCTCCTGGTGTGATGAATGGCAAATGGCTATTAACTTCGAAAAAACAGTGTTTGTGCAACTAACTAATAAAAAAATCCTTTAGAATACGAGTACTCTACTACCCATACTAAACTTTCCCAAGTCCCACATTACAAGTATCTTGGCTTATGGATCATAAATGACCTGAATTGGACGAAACACATTAATACGGTAACTAACACTGCAATGCGTAAACTGTTCTTCCTCAGAAGAGCATTGAAACTCTCAACCCCCTACCTCCGCCTTCTGGCTTATAAAACAATAGTTTTATAACTCGATTATGCTTAACTCCAACCCCCCTCCGTCCGCCTTCTGGCTTATAAAAGAATAGTTATATCGACTCTGGATTATGCTTCCATTATATCGGATCCTTTTACCAAAACTAATATCAACAAGCTAGAAAGAGTACAAAAAAGGCCATTCGTTTTATCTATAACAGCTTCGGGCGCACTTCAATTACGGAACTTTACACTCGAGCTAATCTACCAAGACTAACAGAAAGAAACTGCTTATTTAGACTAAAATTTCAATATCAACTGGTAAAGGGACATTACAGGACAGACATTTCTGAACTTCTTTCATTTTCGTCTGGATATGCAACTCGACAAAGGCATGAGCGCACAATAACACCCTATGCAACCCGTAACAACTGCTTTAAATATTCATTTTTTCCACTAACTATAAACGACTTGAACAAACTAACCATCATCGAAGTTTTACAGCCATACTTAACATTGTTTTCTTC
This sequence comes from Rhipicephalus microplus, assembly GCF_013339725.1. NCBI lineage: Eukaryota > Metazoa > Arthropoda > Arachnida > Ixodida > Ixodidae > Rhipicephalus > Rhipicephalus microplus. The sequence goes on from NC_051169.1 coordinate 73,227,689, forward strand.
TAGCCTCAATAACAATGCTTAAAATAGGATGCCAATAGGGCTCTGTCCCCATAAACGTTCAAATTTTTGTATAATTTGAGTTGCTTTGTGCGTACTTTTGTTCCTGTGTGTTTTTATCTTCCTGTTTTAAAATTTGTTCGTCTGCATAATCAGCATTCATGAAATTCATGTAACCCACTCTGATGAAATCTCTAGTAAGGATTGCAGTATTAATGAATGAATAAATGCTTCGCATATCATTGATTCCCACTGTAGGTGGGATCTGCTAATTTTTTTATTCACGTTAGCTGTGAAATGGCACACTTCCATTTTAAACAAAGAACACATTGGTTTTACCAGTCGAGTAAATAGCATTCACACGACCAGCCCCGTGGGTGAAATATAAGAGAGGGAAAATAAATAGGTTGCAGAAAGAATTTTCCTAAAATAAGAACACGTAGAAATTACTTAACAGCTGAGTTTGAACGCTCTCATTGAATAGCTTGCCTTAATTTTTCCTGAAGACATTCGTACATATGCTAAAAGGCTCCTGACTGGTGAATCGCATTGGACGCTCTTCATGAATGGCGTGCCAGCAGAAGTACACGGCTATGCGGCAAAAGTAGGCGAGCTCTGCGAAAGCGTTGTGACAATGGAGCTTTGTGTAGAACTTCTAGAATAATTCGCAATAAAGATTAACGAGAGACCTCACGTTACCAGAAAGAAAAAAAACGCAGATACGTTACCCGTCATAGTACTGAATTATAAGGAGGACGTTACTACATTTTTCGAAATAAGTGGTAATACCATTGCGGCAATACCATTGCTTTTAACGGGATAGCTCTTACACTGGTAAGCAATAAGAGAAACGATGATCGGGTCGACAATTCAATTTAACAGAATGTATATTGTTTTAGTAAGGCGCCATCTTTACCTCTTTGGTCTCATGCCGTCAAATATTTCCAAAAGAACCTTGCGTCCGTGTACGTACAGTCACTGCGGACGCCTAAAACGGCCTGGTATCACGAAGGGTGTAGCTCCTGTTTGAAAGTAGTCACAGGTAGTCCTTGTGCGAATTCTTCGTATCACGTTATTTTCTTTCTGAACCAAGACTTTTTCTGAAAACATTACAATCACCTCGTAAAAATTAGTGTTTTGTTAAATCAACTTGATTGATTCCACTTGTATGACAGCAACGTGGAAGGCTGGCACTCATGCCACTGTAAGCTCTCAGGATTGTGGCCTTATGACACACAATGTAGATGCTTTTTCGCAGCGTCAAACGGGTGCAGCCACGTTTGAAAAAGTTATCTAATGGCCTTCTTTTTTCCACCTTACCGTCGCCAACAGCCGGCCGATTCGCCGCCGCTTCTCCAGGGTTTAAGGCCAGCAAAGTGGGTGCAGAGCTTACTTGGGTGCGGTGGCGACATCTAGTTTTTCTTAAAAAAACTAACTGCGGAAAACTGTCTATACTAGCATGCCTACTTTTAAAGTGTCATCCTTCATTTTTCTCTAAACGTGGTTTATAGCTACAACATAGTAATATTGCAACCAACTCCTTCATTAGCGCAAGCGACTTGAAAGAAAGTGAACGAGGTCACTTTAATGTACATGTAAATATACATCAAGATCAGGATTATGGAATGAAAAAACTTTATTTCGGTCCTGCAGGACGCGCTTAGCGCGTAGCGGGCGTCTCCCACGTAGGGACCGACAGGGAGTACCTGGCGGCCGCTTCGTGGGCCTGCTGGACGGCCCATCGCTGGTCGGCGAGAAGTGAGCTCCTGAGGGACCTCTCCCACTTGCTTGAGGTAGAGTCGGGAGGAGTTGTTCTACACTCCCAGAGCATGTGTTCGAGTGTCGCTGTGTGTCCACATGATGGGCATGTGTCGCTGGGGTATGCATCGGGATAATAAACGTGAAGCGTGGCAAGGTTTGGGTACGTGTGTGTCTGTAATAGGCGTAGGGTTAATGCCTGCGGTCGGTTAAGTTTCGGATGTGGGGGTGGAAAAATGTGGCGTTACAAGTAAAAGTGCTCTGTAATTTCATTGTACGTAATTGGTGCATCCCCATTGGTATCCAACCCAGCAAGATGAGGTTGCCCTGTGGCAGTGTGGTCGGTAAGTGCGCGCGCTGCATCATGGGCGATCTCGTTGAGGTTGGATAGGGCACCCGGCACCTGGCCGAGATGGGCGGGGAACCAGATGACAGTGTGGTGCTTCAGGGCGCTCGGGTCCGCATTGCGCAGGATACGTAACGCCTGGTCGGAGATGACTCCGCGTTCGAAGGCTTTGATGGCCGGCCTGGAGTCGCTGTAGATGAATTCCCGTTTGCTGTCGAGCATAGCTATAGCTATAGCTACTTGCTCCACTACTTCGGGGTTTCGGGTGAGGATTGTGGCTGAGTTAAGAGTCTGCTGCGTGGATGATACCGCGACCGCGGCGAAGGCTTGGTAGTTGCGATAGGCAGCGGCGTCCACGAAGGAGACGTTGTCCGCTTCCATGTCTATGCGCTTGAGAATGGCGGTCGCCCGCGCAAGGCGCCTGCCTCTGTTGTATTCGGGGTGTACATTTCGTGGTATGGGAGCGATCGTAATAAGGTCGCGGATTTCACGGGGAATTAGAGTCAACTCTGGGGGGTCCCTGGCCCTCGAGGAGAAGAAGCCGAGCTCGCGCAGAATATGGCGGCCCGCCTTGGTTGTAGTGAGCCGGGTCAATTGCACACGTTCCTGAGCTTCGGCGATCTCCTCTAGCGTGTTATGTACGCCAAGCTCGAGGAGTTTGTACGTTGGAGTGGTGATAGGGAGGCCAAGGGCTCGTTTGACCACCTTGCGAATAAGCGCATTGAGTTGATCGCGCTCAGCACGTAGCCACTTGTGTATAGCGGCAACGTATGTAAAATGGCACAAAACAAACGCGTGTACGAGACGCAGCAGGTTGTCTTCTTTGACGCCATGGTGCTTGTTGGCTACTCTACGTACGAGTCGTATGGCATTCTCAGTCGTAGTCCTGAGCTTGTGTACTGTTTGGGTGTTGGTTCCGCGGGACTCGATGATCATGCCGAGGACCTTGATGGTGTCTACCCTGGGTATAGTACGGTCATCTCTGGTGTGGAGGGTGATATTGCGTTCCGCCGGAGGTTTCCACCCTTTGGGCTTGGCACCCCGGCGTTTGGGCAAATATATCAACAGCTCCGACTTCGCAGGTGAGCACCTGAGACCGGTGTGGTCGAGGTAAGACTCGGTGGTGTCGATAGCCTCTTGCAGGGCGGACTCAATGAAGCCATCCGACCCTGTGGAGCACCATATGGTTACATCATCCGCATAGATAGTGTGGTTTAGCCCGTCTATTTTTGAAAGTCGTTCGGAAAGCCCGATCATCACGAGGTTGAAGAGCGTGGGTGAGAGGACGGATCCCTGAGGAGTGCCCCGCTGTCCGAGCTCCACTTCTTCCGACACTAGGTCTCCTACGCGGAGGACGGCTCTGCGCCGAGTGAGAAAAGAGCGGATAAAGTAGTAAAATCGATGACCTAGGCCGAGGGCTGCGATCACTTTCAAAATTGATGAGTGCGTTATGGTATCGAAGGCCTTTTCTAAATCGAGACCGAGTATTGCACGAGTGTCCCGAGTGTTTCCGCCATCTAGAATTTGATGCTTTAGGAGTAACATGGCGTCTTGAGTGGATAACCCTGGTCGGAAGCCAATCATGTGGTGCGGGATGTAGTCGTTATCTTCGAGGTATCGACCAACCCTGTTGAGGACGATGTGCTCAGCCACTTTGCCCACGCACGACGTGAGAGATATGGGGCGTAGGTTATCTAGGCTCGGCGCCTTTCCCGGTTTGGGTATGAGAACCGTGTGAGCTAGTTTCCAAGCATCGGGTACCTCACCCTTTTTCCATATCTTGTTGATAGTGTCAGTGAGGTAAGTGACGGAAGAATCGTCCAGGTTGCGTAGGAGCTTGGTGATGCCATCGGGGCCAGGGGCTGAGCGGCCATTGAGCTCATGAAGAGCTCGGCGCACATCTTCAATAGAGATCTCGGCGTCTAAGTTAGTGTTGTCGCTGCCAGAGTAATCAGGGTGAGGGGTCACAGGGCCCGTGGGGAGCGGGAGATATTTTTCCACGAGGTTCTTGACAACATCTTCCGGTGACACTGTTCGTTTAGCCTGATGAAGTATCTTCACGAACGAATGACGCTGATTTGTGCGGGTGTTGGTTTCATTGAGGAGGTGTTTGAGTAAGTTCCACGTTTTGCCATTTCGAACCTGACGATCAATCGAATTACAAATTTCGTCCCACTGCTGTTTTGAAAGGTTGCGGCAGTGATCCATCATGGTCTTGTTCAGCTGAGATATGCGTTTGCATAACCTTCGATTAAGGCACTGGCCCTTCCACCGAGCCAATAGAGACTGTTTGGCCTCTAGTAGGTGGGCGAGACGACTGTCCATCCTTTCGGTTGGAAGGTCTGTGCTGATTGTTTTCGTTGCCTTGTTTACATCAGCTTTGAGCTGGGCCGTCCACGTCTCGAGGCTCGGTGGGGTATCGGGAGGAGGTCGTTCTGCGCGGGTCTTACGAAGGAGGTCCCAGTCGACCCACGTGTACGACTTGGTCTTCCTGCTTACTGTGGGGAGGTGTACAGCCAATATGAAGTGGTCACTACCGAGATCTACCGCGAGGTTGGACCAGTTGGCGTCGGAGATATTCTTGACGAAGCATAGATCCGGCGTAGTATCTCTTTGCGTGGACGTACCAGTGCGAGTGGGGAAGGCCTTGTCCGTAATGAGAATAAGGCCCATGTCATTCGCACTTTTCCAAGGCTTGTTACCTTTGGGTGTGTCGTACGTGTAGCCCCAGGCACTATGCGCAGCGTTAAAATCGCCTGCAATCACTTGCGGGTTAGGCCCCGCGAGGCGGACAGCTTTCTGGAACAAGCGTGTGAATCTTTGTCTATGGTGGCTGGGACTACTGTATATTTTGAGCATGTATACGCTTTGTTGTGGTATATTTCCAGGGAGAATTTCGACCATAACGTGCTCAATTTCGGGCACATTGAGACTGTGCGCTGTGCAGGTAATCTTGTTAGCGACCAAGGTGGCGATACCGCGTCCTCCCGAGGGGCCGGGCAACCACTGGTATCCGGAAAACGTGGCGGTTGGTACTACAGTCTCTTGTAATAGCATGATGTGAGGTTTGGCTTCGTGGCTACGGAGGTATTGCTGCAGGAAAGCTTTCTTGTGGGTGAAGCTCCTGCAGTTCCATTGCCAGATTCGCAACTCGTCAATTGGCCTGGCCATCTTGAAGCATTTAGGAGTTGGCCTGAGCACCCGGCGGGTGCATAAGGGCCGCGTGATGCGGTGGACTGGGCACGGCTGTACGTTGCGACAACGGCTTATCCGCGGCAACGGCAGGGGCGACGACGTGATCAAGATATTGCTCCACTTGGCCCAAACGATTACCATGTACCGCGAGAGTAGACTGCACGAGAGCCATGCTTTCGCCAAGAAAGCGAAGGCTTTCCTTAATCGCCGATAGCGTGCTCTTAATGTCGTCTTACTCTTCCTTTAAAGCTGGCTGGTCGTGGGCGACCGCGCGTTTCTTGGGTGCGCTCTCGCCGTCGTCGTTACAACGCCTACGGGTTGCGGCTGCAATGGAGTGACTGCATTGTCATTGTTGTCGGTTGGGGGCATAGCAGCGCGTGCGTTTCTGTCAGTTTTTAGTTCGGCAATTGCGACTGTGAGTTTGCGTATTGTTTCTTTCATCATCGCATTTTCGTGCTTTAAGATCGCTATCTCAGAGGTGTTGTGTGTATCATGCTCTGGGAGTGAACCCGACCCTACCTGTGATGTAGTGTTTCCTTTTCTCCGGACGGCGTCCGCCCAAGTGAGAGGTCCCCGCTTATTCTTGCTGACGTTGCCTGGCGATGGTGGTGCCGATGGGCTAGGCGATCGTTGACGCGAGACCCCGGTGAGACTTGGGTGAGGCCTGGAACCGGCATGAGGCCCGGAACCTGAGTGGGAGCCGGAGCGTGACTCGTGCCGGGAACCTGAACGGGAACCGTGACGTGAACCAGAACGAGACCTGGAGTAGCCTCGCGATATAGATCTGGTTGGGGTCCCACTTCGCGCGCTGCGGGAGTGGGTCCGAGGGCGGCTCCGGGACCTCGATACACGCATTGTGCGGTTCCTGGGATGACTCCGGGATCGGGACCGGGATCGGCTGCCATCGGATCGACCATCTGTAAAAAGCTTCGAGGCCTGGTCGTCGTCAGTGGTTGGGTTGAACTCGTTCATTGCATCGTAACTGTTGTGTCGTGTCGAGTGTACTCGCTCCCATCGTCGTCGGCGCACCACGTATGGAATGTGGTAGCGTTCTTTACATTCCCTGTCGGCAGTGAGGTGGGTTCCTCCGCAAAGCTTGCATGTTGGTGTGCAGCGGTGTACCTTTTCGGGGTTCGGCACGCTGCAGCCTCTGCAGATAACGTCTCCAGGGTTCGGGCACACGTCCGCTCGATGGCCGAGCCTGACCACAGGTGTAGCAAATATCTATCTGTCTACGGTATAGTGTGCATTGAAGTAGCATCGATCCGTATCGCACAAAATTGGGCACACGATGTCCATCGAAGGCCACGATCACTGCAGTGGAACTTCCGATGCGCTTGGCAGCCAAAGCTAGTGGATTTCGGTCGTTGACAATCTTCGTGTCAATGTCCGCCGAACTGTCTTGCACGGGAATCCCTCGAACGACACCTTTGCATGTAGAATGTGGTGCCGCTTCGTAGGCACTAACTTCATAGGTCTTGTCAGCGATGCGGATTTCTTTAACGCGCACGTAGCGATTAGCATTTTCTCTCTTCGGCGTGCTTGCTACTAAGATATTCTGTTTATTGTTGGGGCAGAGCGTGTCTGCTTGCTGTTCCGATGGGCTGATACCTGCCGAAGTCGAAATGACTTCAGCGATTGTCGTTGGGCCAACCCTAGTGATGTTAAGACCCCCTCTGGGCCTAATGATAATGCGGATGTCATTCTTTGGTAGGTGAGGCATTTGGCAGGATTATAAGATCATGAAAACAGCTGCGGAATGCCAGCTAAATTTTAAAAAAATGCTCATCGTTATTCATAAGGGTAATCAAATCCTAGTCAGTGAACAATAGCACCTCGTATCAGTATAGGGGCGTAGTTTAGCAAATAAAATGTATATGAATAACGAGTAACGGCTATATTCATTAACTTTAAAAAGGCTGCCTGAATGCACCGTGACCGGAGAGCTGTAATTTGCTCGGGACAAATTGTAAAATCAATAAATTACGTATATTCAGGGTGGTTGAGTAGTGTATTTTACGCTACTTGTATTCTGATATCTCAAACCCTCTTGAATTCTTTATATGAGGCAAAAAATACATAATATAAAAGCATTATTATTTTGCTAATGGCTAAAGCAAGCAATTCGCTTGTTTTAAGATAAATGGCCACATTGGGATAATTAGTCGCCAAGCAAGAGCAGTGCCCGTGTTAGCAGGAGTCGGCATTGCTTTGCATCAGGGGCAAACTGATTTCACGTTAGCGACATCGAGCGGATAACTTAGTAGGGGATCAATTTTCTATTTAGAGATGAAAGAGAACTTTGCTGAGGATAGAGAATATTGTAAGTATTAGATTGACATTGTTGCGTAACTTTATCTGTTCGTTCTAGCAAAACAATCAATTTCCACCATCCATCACTCATGGTGGTCATTTTGGCAATTAGTACATCGAATCAAGTGAAGCTAAAAAAAATAATTGCGTATCAACGGAATGCTGTTCGTGCTTCGAAATAATGTTATTGTTTTCGTTCGCACCGGTGAAACATTGAGTGGAAATCATCTTTTAGGGAAGGCTTTTCTAGCTACAAAATGAAGTTAAATTCTAGCACACTTATTGGGCATCGTCATCTTCATCACAAGCCTACGTTTTGTCTGCTGGAGGATGAGGGCCTGTCTGAATGACCCTCGACGCACCATGTTCTGCGCGAGTTCATTTCTTTTTTTCATCATTTTTTTAAGGTTCGTGCCTCTGAGAGTGCACACTTCAAGAAAATCAAGTATCTATAAAGCTACTTACGGGCTCGTGTAATTTTGTTCGTTACAAGATATTCATTGTATTAGAAGGATGAACATGAGTAACTTTTTACTCATAAGTTTCCATTACATTAGCTAAGGCAGGATTAATGCCGATAAAACACAGCCCAGATTTTTTAACTTAGATGCCAAGCTTTGTCGTCATCAGCTCTACTCCGGCACATCGTCAACAAAAGTGCGCTTCTATCGTTCTCTTTTAACGATAGTGTAAACATCTTACTAATCTACCTGGGGAATCACCTTCAAGTGATCATTCCCCAGGTTGATACCCAGATATGCATTGACATCGTATATAATGGAACGTTAGATTTGAAAAGCCCAGAGATGAAGTTGGCTGTTAATCTAATTTGGGGTTCTTACGAGCATTAAAAAGTGAGAGAAAAACAGGATTGTGAGAAAATGCAATTTTAGTGTTTCACAAAATGTATGTGTGGCCTATTAAGAAATTCTGGTGCGTATTGTTTTCTGGCGGCGTGGCATATATAATTAGACAGCTAATAGCCCCAGAAAGAGAAGCTTTGCGCTTGTGTTTTGAACTCACTAAGTTTCTTGCGAATAATGTTTTGCATATGTAAGCGCGTCTTCCACTTCTGTTATCTCGGTTTAAAATACTTACAGTTCAACTTTTTTTTAAAATATACAATTTGTCTCGGATACAAGCTTTTTACGTTTTAATTCAAGAACCAAGCTCATTCTTCGAAATACACTGGTCAAGGTTACACTCCCCTCAGATTCGGTTCGTTCAAGGCGTGCGAGAACCTATGAATGTATATATCAATAAGATGGCCTCAACAAGTATAATCAATTCAAATGTTCGCATAAAATTTGATGATATTATTTTTCTAATCTAAAACAACTGCCACTTCAATATTTAAATAATCAGTTACAAGGTCACTTGACTCGTCAGTCCATAAACAACGTACAGCACGGTGATCGATGCATATGTAATATATATATATATATATATATATTATATATATATATATATATATATATATATATATATATATATATATATATATATTGTTACGCCACGTATGTGCCGGACGAAGAAGGAAAAAGAAGCAAGGGGTGTGGAAGAAGAAGATCATCATCATCTGGCTGCGCCGATACGGCTCGTCCCTCGAACCGTGTATCAATAAACCCCCAGACAGCCTACTGAGGTCGTAACAGAGTGGTGGAACGGTGCTGGGTATAGGAACCAACGACGGGACCGCTACCCCTCGGATTTCGCCGGAGTCGTCGCCTCGCCGGCCTGCCTCCTTCTTTGGCCATCATGCCTGACGAAACAGAAGCTCGGGAACCAGTCCCCAGCAGTTCTTGGCCGTATCACAGAGAGCCACGAACCTTCTCCGGGAGGGCCAATGACGACGTGGACTCATGGCTCAAACATTTCAAGCGAGTAAGCAACTGCAACAAATGGGATGCTGCCTCCCAACTGTCACGCGTTGTTTTCTACCTCACTGATGTTGCCCTCGTTTGGTATGAGAACCATGAAGATATTCTGACAACATGGGAACGCTTTGTTGAAGAAATCAAGAAGTGTTTCGGCAACTCAGCTGCAAAAAAGAAGCTTGCCGAGCAGAGTCTTGCACAGAGGGCCCAGCTATCCGGTGAGACCTGCACCGTGTATACTGAAGAGATTTTGAGGCTGTGTAGGGAAGTCGATTCCAGCATGTCGGAAGAGGACAAGGTGGGGCATTTGCTGAAGGGAATTGCAGAAGATGTTTACAACTTCCTTATTAGCAGGGAAAGCCTGACTTCAGTGTCTGACGTTGTACGGCACTGCCGCACGTTTGAAACCCTGAAGCAGCGCAGAATAGCGCCTAAGTTTGGTCGTCTGGCAAATGTCACCTCAGTAGCCAGCATAGAAGCGGCCTCAACTGGTGACCTTTCGGCAACCATCCGCCAAATTGTTCGGGAAGAGTTACTCAGACATGGCGAAATGACACGTGAACGGGCAGCTGCCACGTCTCCATCCTATTTCCCGCAGGACACCACTGCCCCACAGCTTACAGTTTATGAACATCCATCCGTCAACGCAACGGAGGTTGCAGGGCCTCGGCGTATTCAGCAGTCAAGTCCGGTTTTTTACGAGCGATCACAGTACCCTCAACGTTTCCGTTCCGTACGCCCATACCACCCACCGACAACTGATTTCATTGAATCTCGGGCTTACGCGAACGCTCGCAGACGTGAACACTTCGAAGAACGGCGACGACCTCGTCCTGCGCCTGTGTGCTACAACTGTGGTCTGACTGGTCACATATCGAGGTATTGCGATCGTTCGCGCATACCACGCTATGATCAGTGGACAAGCTTGACCGATAAACCTGCTGTCCCACCTTTTCAAGGACACTGGCCCACCGACTCAAGACCCGGCAGCAGCTTCTGGCACGGACACTGGCGCAACAACTCCCCTGCCTCTGATCGAAGTGTGACGCCACCTCCTGCGCCTCGATCCCACCGGTCTCCATCGCCACGGCGCCGCCCATCGTCACCACATCAGGAAAACTAAACAGTGCGGCCGATGGGGGTGAGGTCGCTGGTGACTTGCTGCAAAACGAAATACCCCCGTCTGTGTTGATGTTCAAGAACAAGGTAGAAGTTTTTGTTGATGGTGTGTGTACGATGGCTTTGGTGGATACTGGTGCTACAGTTTCGATTATGAGTGCTGCTTTTAAACACCGTTTAGGACAAAAGGTGATGTTTTTGTGGGAGAAGGCAACAACATTCTGTGGCGTTGGTGGTAACTCGCTGTGTCCCATTGGTGTCTGTACCGCAGAAGTGTGCTTGGGTGATCAAGTGTTTGTCACAGAGTTTACGATTCTTCCAAGGAGCACACACGACATAATCCTGGGGATTGACTTCCTTCGAATGTGTGGCGCCACTGTTGATTGTAGAAATGGAGAGGTGTACATATGTGATGCTGCCCCTGGAGAACTATTAGAGAATTCAGACAGGGAGCACGGTGCGCTCCGGGTCAGTGAAGATAGCATTGTGCCGGCATTCTCTGCAGTCTGTGTTCCTGTATACTCTTCACGCATTGAAAACAGTGACAGTGCGTTCGACGCATTAGTGGAGCCCTTTCATCTCAGTTGCATTAAGAAGAACACATTGGTGCCGCATTGCATAGTGTCACTCGTTCAAGGACGCACAGGACTATGGGCGGTAAACTGTTCAGCTGAGTCGGTGGTTCTACCAGGAGGACTGAAGCTTGCCAAGTTCAAAACATACTCACCGATGGCAGTGGCTGCCCTCAGTGATGCTCCAGGTGGGGCCTCAGCCAATACTTCTACGGCCGATTCAAAACTTTTACCTATGATCGACAAGTCACTTACTACTGACAAACGCCGCATGCTTCTGGACGTTTTGTCGAAATACGTGGCGATTTTCGATTTTTCCCATGACCATGCGCCCTCGATTCCCGCGTCTCGGATTCTCCACAGGATAAACACGGGAACAGCACAGCCCATCCGCCAGAAACCCTACCGAGTGTCGCCGTCTGAGCGCAAGATAATTGATGAACAAGTGCGTGATATGCTGCAGAAGGGTGTCATTCGAGAATCATCGAGTCCTTGGGCGGCTCCCGTGATTCTAGTCAAAAAGAAGGATGGTACCTGGAGATTCTGTGTGGACTATCGCCGTCTAAACTCCGTCACAAAGAGAGATGTCTACCCTCTCCCACGCATTGATGACGCTCTAGACTGCCTCCATTCAGCATCCTACTTTTCGTCCATAGACTTACGCTCAGGCTATTGGCAAATACCTGTGCATTCAATGGACAAAGAAAAGACGGCTTTCGTTACTCCGGATGGACTATATGAATTTAACGTGATGCCTTTTGGTCTATGTAACGCGCCCGCTACATTTGAAAGATTCATGGACACCATTCTGCGCGGCCTGAAGTGGAACATCTGTATGTGTTATCTTGACGACGTTGTTATCTTCGGGCGTACATTCAGTGAACATAACGAAAGGGTAGAGCTGGTTTTGAAATGTATTCGAAATGCTGGCTTGGTTCTTAATGCAAAGAAGTGTCATTTCGGAGCTCGACAAACACTGGTGCTGGGACATCTCGTCAACAAGGATGGCATCAGGCCCGACCCGAATAAGACGGCGGCTGTTAGAGCTTTTAAACCACCTGGCTCAGTGAAGGAGCTTCGGAGCTTCTTGGGCCTCTGCTCTTACTTTCGCCGATTTATTCCCGCCTTTGCAGAAGTTGCCTTTCCACTGACCTGTCTTCTCCGCCAAGGTGCTAGTTTTGAATGGACTCCTGATTGTGAAACTTCTTTCAACCAACTGAAGTTCTTGCTCACGTCGCAGCCTATCCTGCGGCACTTCGATCCTTCTGCGGCGACTGAAGTTCACACCGACGCAAGCGGCATTGGCATAGGTGCAGTCCTCATACAGCGATGTAATCAAGTGGAACACGTAATCGCATATGCCAGTCGTACTTTAAGTAAGCCGGAACGCAATTACACTGTGACCGAACAAGAATGCCTTGCACTCGTCTTCGCTGTGCAGCGATTCCGCTCATACCTATACGGTCGTCCTTTCCAAGTAGTTACGGATCATCATTCTTTGTGCTGGCTTATCAACCTTCGGGATCCGTCAGGCCGTCTAGCACGCTGGGCCCTCCGGCTGCAAGAGTACAACTTCACGGTATCGTACAAGAGCGGCAGGAAACACGCGGACGCAGACTGCCTTTCAAGGATGCCAGTTGATGCTACAGTTTGCGACGCTGACGATTTCGATCATCTGATTGCGTCCGTAGCACCAGCGTTCCCGGATAAGGCCACCTTTGAAACTGAGCAGCGGAAGGACGTGAGTTTGAATCCGTTATTCGTGATCGCACAAGCATCCACTCCGGAAAGCCGCTTTTGCGTCCGTGATGGTCTACTGTACAAGAAATCCATCTCCGGCACCGGTTCCCGCTTCCTGCTGGTGGTTCCAGAGGCACTACGGTCATCTGTTTTGTACGCCATGCATGATGACGCCACTTCAGGTCACCTCGGAACGACGCGCACTCTTCATCGTACCCAGGAACGCTTCTACTGGCCACGTATGCGCCAGTCAGTTGAGTTGTACGTGGCCAGTTGTGCGCAATGCCAGGCGCACAAATCTCTCTCAGCAGCTCCGGCCGGACATCTACAACCTGTGACGCCTCCCAGTTCTCCGTTCGAACAAATTGGCATTGACCTGGTGGGCCCTTTTCCGCGTTCATCGAAAGGCAACAGATGGATTGTGGTATGTGCTGACCATCTTACTCGGTACTGCGAGACTGCTGCCCTGCCATCCGCGACTGCTGGTCAAGTGTCGTCCTTCCTTCTCCATTCTATCATACTGCGTCATGGGCCCCCTCGCGTCATCATAAGTGACCGTGGACGTCAATTCACGGCAGACGTTGTCGAACAACTTCTCCGTATGTGTGGCTCAGAGCTCAGACACTCGACACCTTATCACCCGCAGACGAATGGTCTCGTCGAGCGAACAATTCGAACACTGGTGAATATGCTTTCTATGTACGTTGCTTCGAACCACAAGAACTGGGACGATGTCTTGCCGTTCGTCACATACGCGTTTAATACTTCCCAACATGAGACCACCGGCTACAGCCCGTTCTTCCTCCTCTATGTTCGACCCCCCCGTTATACTCTGGATACAATATTTTCCTTCTCTGATCGGGACCAATCAGAAATCTCCCTAGCAGAAACTCTTTGTCTCGCCGAAGAAGCTCGTCGTCTTGCTCGTTTACGTACAATAGCCTCGCAAGACAGATCGAAAGTTCGTTATGACAGCAAGCACCGGCAGGCCACATATATTCCGGGAGATCTCGTGTTGGTGTGGAAGCCTTTACGCAAACGTGGCTTGTGCCAAAAACTGCTCGCGCACTACATCGGACCTTTTGTTATCCTTGACCGCCTGAGCGCAGTCGACTACCGCATCGCACGTCTTACAGCTAGCGGGAGACGTTCCAGAAAGACAGAGGTCACGCATGTCGCTCGCCTGAAGCCTTTCAGTCAACGCGACACTGCATGAAACGCGCGGCGCGCTTTGTCTGCGAGGGGGGAAATGTTACGCCACGTATGTGCCGGACGAAGAAGGAAAAAGAAGCAAGGGGTGTGGAAGAAGAAGATCATCATCATCTGGCTGCGCCGATACGGCTCGTCCCTCGAACCGTGTATCAATAAACCCCCAGACGCCTACTGAGGTCGTAACAATATATATATATATATATATATATATATATATATATATAGAGAGAGAGAGAGAGAGAGAAAAGACTGGATTAGGCACCACTACTCCATCTCTCGACTGGTCATTTTCAGTTCGACTACCAGATCACACTCCTATTTTCATTGCTTAAATATTTGCTATTGTTCGTGCACTCCGTGAATTTTCTGCGAGCGAATCAAAAGCAGTCATACTTATTGTTTCTCTCTTAGTATGAACTGTCATCTCTGCAGCAAGAAATTTTACACTCGTGAGTATGTTTTGTAGTTTGATACCAGCAAACCTAAATAAAATTCACTTTCTTTGGGTACCTGGCAACAGCGTGATTTATCTGAATAAGATGGTAGACTTCTTAACCAGAGCATTTTTAAGCGGACCCGTCTTTGGCATGTTACCTGATTTGGCCTACGTAACAGCACTAAGACTTAGAAATGCTTCTTTGCTCGAGGAAACAGACCAATTATTATTGGACTAAGTGTGTTTTTCATACATCTAAGATTTTGCTGGAAAGACAGTTGTGTTTAATGTCGGCAGTTAGAAGTAACAATCACGAGATTATGCTGTAGATTTCTGCATCTGAATTATTGCTTACATAAAGCTCGGCTAACGGCGTCTCCACTATGTCGCTTTTGCAAAGAAATAGAAACAATAGACCATTTCTTTTTATTCTGTCATCAATATTCTTATAAGAGGAAAAGATACCATGTCGATTTGATTGAAAAGCTAAGTTTAGAAATAAATGTTGCTGTAATCTTATCGTTTGGAGAGATTATTGCAGGGTATAGACACAGGTGGGTTCACTCTGTTGTGTTTGCGTACGTAACGGAAACAAGAAGGTTACCTTGTTAGCAACTTGTTATTCTTATCTTCGGTCCGAGCCTATCTTATTGCCTAACTGGTCTCTGGTGCAGCATTTTCATTCACTATTTATGATTCGATTTTATAGACTTAGTTTCAGATAGATTTTTTTCGATACATAACCTACTAACTTAAACATCCTGCCTTCCGGTTCTTCACCGATCCCTCTTATTAGCTGAGGGCCAGAAGTATGTGAGGAACGTCATCATCATCACACAGTCTTCTGTATTTGGCTGGACGAGAATAACTAATTTTAAAAATACCAATCTTCAGATACAAGGAAACTAGCCGGTAAAATTCGTATATATCCACATAAAGTCTCCCTTGCGATTGAAAGTGGGAATTGCTGATGTTACAATAATGATTTGCGCAGCATCCATTAGGTCGCACGAGGCTGGGTCACAGTACAGGTGGCGGGCGTTTAGCTGGTACTGGCTTGACTTGGCTTTTATATCTGCTCTCTCTATTTTCTATCTATACGTGGCAATGCGTTATATCGCCGAAGGAATTCGGTTTGGTGACAAATGTTTCTTTTTCTCTATCCTTATTTATTCTAATCTCTACTTGTTTATGTCTTTCTGCAATTCTTACTATTTCTCTCAGAACTCATTGTTTCTCCTCTCAGAGCTATTGAGAGCTATTGCATCCCCGATGAGGAAAGTGCGTACGTGTTTTGGGAGCGACGCAAAGCAGGACAAATAGGACTACGATGATAGAGAGCTCCTGCAGATAGCATCATAGTGGTAATTTCCTGCCTACAGCACATGGCCAACCTCGACCATCACTGCTTCACTGTATAAATCTCAGTGCGTATGTGCCGGAGGAATCAACCAAGCACCACAACTCAGCGCAACAATCTATAAGTGTGAACGAAGTCGTCCGCAGGCAGGAACGCGTGCGTCACGGAAATAGATGTACTACGTCGGACAAATGCGCGTACGTATTCTGCGAGTGAAGGAGAAGAGGAAATTGTGGACGACTACAGGCGTGCTTGATCATGCTGATGATATTTTTTATCCACGACACACCACTAGCCTTCACCACAGCCCCTCTGCTGTAAAAAGGACTTTGTGGCTCCTCAGAGATGACCATTATTGCGACTTCTTGAAAGAGCACGACATCTTAGACCTACGTAGAGAAAAAGTTGAGCATGTAGGGAGATATTTAAATATCTTATCCAACAGACTTTCTCATCTTGCATCTTCATATATAGGCACGCACACTTGAGGTAACACACGCCTACATTAAATGATGTCCAACAACTGTCCCCATTCTTTGCTAAAAATGTAGCATACCACAATTGAAGACTGGTAGTCGAAAAGAAAACAAAAAGTTTGCTTCAATTCGCTCAGCTTTCGCAAATGATACACACTTGTGGCACTTTGCCCTGATTTTTTTTTTTAGCATGGAATACTCCACCTAGATAACGACAAGTCCTGTTATGTTGGTTGTTTTCGTGGGCTGGTAAGATAGCTAGATATTGGCATGACTTTTGTTAATAGTAGGTAAAGAAGATGAAAAGCGGTAAACACTTACTAGTGAACTAGATCTGTGAGAAAAAATAATGCGAAAGCAATTTTTTTGCTTACCTGTGAGCGAAATCTTTCATCAAATGATATACCATACACTAAACAGCAAGTAGTCAACTATTAGGTTGCACAAAACCATCAACAACTAGAACAAAATGACAAAACGTACAAAAAAATTAACGTATATTGAAAATTTGTCTCTGTATTCCGTGTTGCCAATGTAACAGCATTTACGCACGAAAAGGCATTGCTGTCGTTTTGAGAATCAATCCGTATATGCAATAAATACGGCCAATAACGTTCTTCGTGTGCATATAAACTATTAGCCCTAGTATTGGAGCTGCTTCTATGTTTCGCAGAGAGAGAGAAAGATAAACGAAGAAGAAAGACGGGCGTTAACTAAGCTAGGCTTGGTTGGCTACCGTACACGTGTGGTGGGATAAAAGATGTAACCTTCAAATGTATTTGACAAACGCTACCCTTCCTGTGCTGTTCTACATAAAGCTATCTGTAACGGGCAGTGTGTGTGAACCAACTAGAGTTTCATCGTTCCCAATGTGAGTAGGATACTGACAATCCGTCAGACGAAGTATTCCTGCGTTTATCAACGTGATGTACTTTTCGTTGGCACGAGGTTTCCCGCCTCATCGCTTCCGCAAAATGAAAACTCGCCTGCCCGGAACCATGTCTTCGAGTGAGACGTGGCTTGCATTTATGAAGCTTCGGCTCAACTAAACATCGCAGAACGAAGGCGGCATGAATGAAAAACGGAAGAGAACAAGCGTAAAGAAAGCGCACAGCCACGTTTGACAGACGAGGGTCGGATTGTTGTGACAGCTCTCGTTGCCGGAGCATTTCATTGCGCGACAAGAACAAAACGGCTTGCAGAGAGAACGAGGCTGCCGCAGCCATGGTAGGCTTGAAATTCAGCCCACGCGCTTACCGGTGGTTGATTTACGCTGCTAGTGGCTCTGTTTTAGAGGCTCCAGGCAGACAGCCAAGCGAATTTTCGGAAGCCTCAAAACAGAGGCCGTGTCTGTTTTCCGCCTCGAGCTCAGCTCCATTTACATTACGCTCTGGAATTCATCGCGATAATATTTCGCTGTCTGAGCAAAAAAAAAACAATTTATTGCCTTAACTTCAGTTCGTCGTGTGTTATTCACTAAACCATGACCAACATAGTTTTTTCTTTCTTTTTTTAACCATGTCGCAGTCGGCCACTCTTCATACGAATAAACACATCATTATTATTACCCCGCGATTGAATTCCTGCTAGCAGTGGCGTGAGCTAAGCATTGCGTTGTGCGCTAAAATCTTGCGTCCTATAATATATGTTGGTCGACCTTATTTTTAAATTTTGTTTGCCCTTTGTCGCTTCTTTTTCCTCTTTTTTTTCTCAACAACTTCAACTTAACAGCTACGGAAACTTCGAGCCGTTACTTAACCACAGAAAGTGAGGCGATGTAACGTAGAGTCTGTCGTGCATTTGTTTTATATATTATTTTTATAAGTACCGAAAATGTGTTGGACATCACTTGACAAAAGAGTTGTAGCAGAAAATTTCACAACAGCGTATTAATAAAATAATTGACACGCATGCCTGTTTCAGCTAACGCCATCAACTGCTGAGCGAGTGGTTGCATGAGCAAAAAGTAACTTTTCTCTCTGTCGCCACTTGTCGCAACGTTTTCGCTCTGCTTTGTTCTAACGCCTTCATTTTATTATTACCTAGGAGTGATATTGCGTAGAAAGAAGTACGAATTCAAAATCAAACACGTGGTATGTTTATTTCAGCCAATGCAAGTGGAAATCTTTTCAGACATATTTTCACCGCTTACGCAAAGTTATCAAATAAATGTTTCAATTTTTTCCGAAGTGCACTGGGACTGGTAGCCGTGATAATGTTTACTTTTATCATCTGAAATAAAGTTCATACTGAGACCTTGCGATTATTGCGAGAGACAATGTAAAAAAAAGGCGCCTCATTTTCACCAACTCTCGGAAATGGTCCACAGGCAAGTGTAAATGAATCGTGTTTGTGCTCGATAGGTTCTGTATATCTTGATTGGATACGTGTATGGTGATAATGTGCTAGTTCCAGGTACATGTGCACTGTAGGTCTAAGTTGGTTCGCTTACGGTAAAAAAAAACATGAATAGCGTGATGAGCAATGTTGAAGTGTGCATCGCTGACCAGTGAAATACTTTCAAGTTTCGCTATCATTTGTATAACCTTACGTTAATAGTCATGCATTAAGACAACAAAGAAATAAATTACGTTTTACCTACGTTTGCGTTCAAACAGGTAAGGATATTTACGAACACACCACGGCGAAGCTTTTTGCGTGGTTTTCCTAAAGACTTAACAATGTACACTCCCGACAGTTTTGCACAAACTGAAATGACCTTACTATAGGAAGTTCAGAGTTGAGGCCCGAGGCTGTAAGAGAAGAAACTTGGTGTGATTACGTTCACAGCTAAGTGCTTTGTACAGACCATAACAATGCTATCAATTCTGAAACCCGCGCTGTCGCGGTGGTCTAGTGGCTAAGGTACTCGGCTGCTGACCTGCAGATCGCGGAATCGAATCCCGGCTGCGGTGGCTGCACTTCCGATGGAGGCGGAGATGTTGGAGGGTGGTGTGCTCAGATTTGGGTGCACGTTAAAGAACCCCAGTTGGTCGAAATTTTCGGAGTCCTCCACTACGGCGTCTCTCATAATGATATGGTGGTTTTGGGACGTTAAACACCAGATATCAATCAATGCTGAAAACCGGATTATCATAGGTATTTAGTTATTTACAAATACCACAAGCCCTATCCGGGCTCAAGCAGGAGGGACTGCATTAGTGTTCGTGGCAGTGCCAGAAACAGATGAAATTAAATGGAACGAACAAAGTTTAAAAAATAGTATTACCAGAAACAGCCAAATAACATTTGCATTATTTAACCTAAAGTCACTATGACATTCGAAAACGGACGGCGCACAATTAAAAGAGTGCTCCACTACCTCGGTGAGCGAGAGAATTGCCCTTCGCCATGCATCGCCTCGGAGCCTGCGCTGCATTCGCTGCGTCACTATTCGCAATGTTGATAGACTGTCGCACCATCTAGCGGAATTAAGGAGCGTCCTCTCAAGCGTGATCAGTAGGCAAATGCTCCCAACGCTCCCTTGTTTAGCGGTGCTAGCCTCAGTGTTAACGCATTAGCAAGAAATGAACACAAACCACTTTGTGTGTTGCGTACATCAGTGAATATACCGGACCATCCGTGACGCGATAAATCTGATTCGTTCTTGTGAGAGGCGAAGTTTTTGTGAAAACTTTCGTGGCAACTCGCGCTTTTCGAATATAGCCCGCAGAGTACACATATCAGCTTCGCGAGATTTTCTGCAGACACGTTGGATAGTTAAATGTTATTGTCTAACCTTTCTAGTAGAAACTCACCTTGTTTTACTTGTGTAGCATTTGTCAGTGCTTTTGTAGTGCGTGAATCCCACAACATTCATTGCAAGCGGAAAGTAGCGCAGTCTCACAATTTGCGCTTCCAAACCTTGGCCTACGCTTCGCCCGTTCTTTAGTTTTTTTTTCACGTTCGTTGATAGATGACAGCACACTGCAAGCGATTCCTTAATTGCCTGGTATCGGAGCGAAATGTTCTCTGCACTCCCAGATAAACGTGGTGGGTGACGCCGTGTTGGTGTTGTGCAATTACGCGTTGTTGGTGCTATCTAAGTCGTTCGGCGGAGAGAAATTCCTCAGATAACTTTCAGCAGCGATGTTCTGAAAAACCGTCTTGACGTCGAGGATTTTTCACTGGACGTAGTTGGTTGTCAACGCGCTGAGAGTGATAGCGACGATGAACGATCAGCTGCTAGCTCACGAGCAGCTGAGTTGCACTTTCCATCCCGTCGTGCGTTAATGTTTTTTTTTTCACGCTCGTAAGTCACTTTGATTGTATTTATTATAGAATATCCTTCAGCGAGCTCAAAATAAAGGAAAAAAAACATAGTTTTTTCTTGTGCATTGCATGTAGCCCAATTACAGTGAATATTACAATACACCGCAAGCCGCCAATACGCTTGAGCTCGACCAGCGAAGCGAAATAGTTAGAGCAATGAAATACGCAGTTACGGCTACAGTCTACGCTAACTTCTCCTGCACTTCACCGGCGCCGTCCGAACGACGTTATTGCTCGGCAAATTTCCAGAATTTTGAAGTCTCGAAAAGAGTACGCGTGTATTCGTTTCGATATCCTTGTTTCGATCGCACTGATGGAACCTGCCACATTCGAATGCAGTGAATTGCGCACTGTTGGAGTCTGTTCATGGCTGTGACACAAGCGCTACGTAATAGGAAGTTAAATGCTTGTGTTCCATTGAAGAATCAGCTGCGTCATGCTTATAGCGCAAATAATGACGACGGCGTAATAGGTTTCCAAACCATCGCTACGGTAAATATTCAATCCTGTGCAGCCGCGACGGCGCGCTACTCGCTCGTGGCCTATTACTGCGGCGAATTCGCCAGGCAGGCTCTGCACAAATTATTTCGGAGTGCCGTTCAGTTCGTACGTGAATTCTAGTTCGCGCAGTTTTCTGTAGCACGCACAGGATTACGCAATTTGTCGTTGATACACGGGCGATCAGCTGACACCACCACCCTTCGCACTGCGGCAAGAAATGAGCTAGCGAACGTTCAGCAGTTCCAATAGTTTGGGAAAGTACTTATGTTATATATACATTCATTCGACGATCCAGAGTTCATCAGGTGAAAGTGGCATGGGGAGTGCGTCTTTGCGTCCTATCTTTTTCTATGCGAGTGCGCCGGTTGATCATCCCTACGCAGCCATCTTGGATTGCGCGGCGCGCCACTTACAAGTCGTCGGCATTGCGAATACGTGACTAGAACCGGAGGAGGGAAACCGCTTAACAAAACTCGATGAAAATGACGTGTACGTCGTCTTCATCAAGTAGAAAGTCGACAAAGTGCAGCAAAAAGGTAGCTAATAGGTCACACACCAAGTTTGTGAACCTGGACCGTAGTCTTTTGGCCACAACGTGGGCGCAGCACACAGCTACTACTCCGTAGCTCCTTCGGACCAGAATTAAGTTGGTTAACTGACTGACTGACTAACAAGATTGTGCTCATGCAGGGAAATTTTACATGCTTAATCGAGAAGTTGATGCTTTGATAAACCGGAGCAGCGAACAATATGAAGAGAAGTGGCTGGGTGGCCGTAAAAAGCACAAAATCAGGTTTTACATGACAGGACCTGCCCTATGTTTTGCTAGTCTTGGGATACCGCTAAAATTTTGTTTGTCTGTTGATCATTAGTCTGAATGTTCACCAAAATGGCTCAAGTTCTACCACATCTACAGCGTCCACCAATAGTGCTCTGGTTTATGCGTTCACACTAGCGCGATTTTCGATTGAAAATCAAATATTGCGCACATCCCAGACACAATATCAACATGTGAATATTATGTCGTGTGTTTCTTCATGCTGGAAAAGGTATACTTAGGTAATTCTTGGTAACTGTAGCGTTTATTGTGCTGCGGTGAAAATGCGACGCTATGCACAAAAAGGCAAGTTGCCTACGCTTTGCTAAGATGATATGGTGCTGCCACCTAACTTGAATTAAAAAAAAATCGCAGCGTATACACGGACTCAATGATGATGAGTGGGTCAAAGCGTCCGTCAGTCAGTCTACGCTTGAGTTTGTCAGTGCGTCCATCCATGTCAGATTTCATGGCCCTGCAGCTCTTGTGGTGGTATCGTTCACATAGCACGTCGCAAAACTGGTATGAGATGACATGATTGCATGGCAAACACAAGTGACAGACCCTACCATGAAAATCATGACATGCGTGTCATGTAGCAACATCATTACATGCCACGTTCATGTTGTGCTCGTGGCCGTTTCGCTAGCGTCACATATGGTAAATTTGGTATTAAAGTACGTTAATGGATGACGAAGGTATGTGGCTAGTGCAAACATAATAATCATGATTGATTATTTGATATGTGGGGTTTAACGTCCCAAAACCACCATATGAGTATGAGAGACGCCGTAGTGGAGGGCTTGCCGAAATTTCGACCACCTGGGGTTCTTTAGCGTGCACGCATATCTGAGCACACGGGCCTACAACATTTCCGCCTCCATCGAAAATGCAGCCGCCGCAGCCGGGATTTGATCCTGCAACCTATGTGAACGGTCAGCGGTCAGTGGTACTCAGCTGCCGGTCAGCAGCTGAGTACCTTAGCCAATAGACCACCGCGGCCGGGCAACATGATAATCATGAGATGCGTGTAATGAAACAACATGACCACATGCCACACTCATGATGCGCTGGCGGCCATTTCGCTAGCTTCACATATGCGAAATTTGGTATTGCGTGACCCCAATGGATGACGAAGGTATGTGACTGGTGCAACATGATAATCATGAGATGCGTGTCATGTAATAATATGAGTACATGCCACAGTCAAGGTGCCAATACATTTAGACGTGACGTGGTGCGCACGCTCGCCGCCGTTGATTTCGTCACGTCACGCCGGCCTTGTCACGCCAGGCACCGGTCCTGTCATATACACCCAGGCAGGCACCACGCTACGTTGCTTTCACGCATGCGCGTTTCTGCGCGTCCGGCATCCCTCAATCACGAAAAGGGGCAGACGCAGTGCTGTCTGGTAAATGCATCGGCGTGAATTGCAGCATGTCGCATTTCGCGCCGGTTGCCGTCGGGCCACGCCCACGGAGGCTGGTCGCGCCTGGTGTCAGACTATAGGGTGCTCGCCTTTTGCTAACATAGCGTCGCTTTGCCCAGCGTGCGCGTGTGTCAAAGCTACATTGGAGTATATTGGGCCCTTCACGATGCGCTCGTGGCCGTTTTGCTAGCTCCACATATACCAAATTTGGTGTTACGTGACGTCAATGAATGACGAAATATATGACTGGTGCAAACATGACAAACTTGACACGCGTGTCATATAAGAACATGACAACATACCACGCTCATTGCGTGTGTAGAAAACAGATTGAAGATGGAGCTCGGAGGCGAGGAAGAAGAAGTAGCCAGGGGCACGCTCTGCATTTATTTTTTTTTCCTGTTCTGTCAACAATAAACCGAAGACGTATCGGTTTTGTGGTCTCTCTAGTCCTTCTGAAACATGGTGCCGTGACCAGGAGGATCTGAAGACAGACGCGCAGACTTCAACCCCATTCGCAACAACGGGTTGAAGAACGAAGCAGCGGCGTGTGGCTCAAGGACGAACCGTCGAGAGAAGGACCACGACCGACGACTGTTGGCGACGCACATAAACAGGCAAGAGCTCTTTCAACACGTTTTAACCATGAATAAACAGGTCCGATTGAAGAAGCGGAAGGTGCTTCGAGCATATGTGACGACGCTTACGACCGAAATTGATAAGAAGATAGAAGAAGACGCCGATCGAGCGCAACTTATGACGCTTCTAAACCAGATGAAGAGCGTGTCACAGACTGCTAAGACAAGTTAACGAACAGATTGGACAGTCCATTGAAGAAGACGACGCGGAGGCAGAGTTTGAAAGAGTTTTGCATTATGAGATGAAGATCGTCGCTGCAACGACAAAAATAGAGGAGCAACTACGCGAGTTAGAACAAGCGACGCAACTGACTACGAGAATAGTCACAGAACAGGCGAGCTCAGTGCAAGGTACTAAGCCAAATCTCGGA
The DNA here is from genome assembly GCF_013339725.1 of Rhipicephalus microplus. Lineage (NCBI taxonomy): Eukaryota > Metazoa > Arthropoda > Arachnida > Ixodida > Ixodidae > Rhipicephalus > Rhipicephalus microplus. Next base: position 73,252,118 of record NC_051169.1, read on the forward strand.
GACGCAAGAGCTTGTTAAGTTTCCACGCCTTGAAATGATCAAGTTTGATGGAAAAAAACAGCATGGCCAAGGTTTTGGCATCAGTTCAAGACATCGGTGCATAACAGAGTGAACATGCCGAAGAATCGAAAATTTAATTACCTTCTGGCGTCTCTGAGTGGGGAGGCTGCGTCCCTCACAAAAGGTTTGCAGTTTTCTGATCAGAATTACGAGCATGCAGTCGCGCTTTTGAAAGAAACCTTCGGACGAGAAGATAATTTAAAAGAGACCTACATAAAAGAGCTTGCAAATTTGGAAGCAGTGAAGAGTCCTAAAGATGTAGATGGGTTGAAGAAACTCTTCCAAAAGTTGCAAGTGAACACACGAGCACTGCAGCCATTAGGAGTGGAAATGGATAGTTATGCCACAGTGATAGCTACTGTTGTAAAATCTGCGCTACCGGTGGATATGAGGATTGAGATGAAGATGAAGGAGGTAAAGAAAGGTGACAACAGACCAGGAACTACGGAATCGTACTCAGCGTCAAGAGACAGCACGAGCAGTTTGAAAGAAATTATGGAGTTTTTAAAGGATATACATACGCAGCAGCGAAGAAACTCGAGAGGAAAAATACGACGTGACCCAGTCACCGCACAGTATCAGGCAGACTAGAACATCTACGCTTCAAAGCACCTCCATTAAGAAATGCATCTTCTGTGAGATGACTGGACACTACACGGAAGATTGCAGAAGAAGCATTAGTATGCAACAGAAGAAAGAAGCCTTGCAACGGGAACGAAGGTGCTTCAGATGCACCAGACCTCACCACATGGCGAAGATATGCCGCGCTAACGTACGCTGCAAAACATGCAAGGGAAGGCACGCGACATCCATGTGTCGGTCACGTACGCCTGCAGGAAAGTCAGCACAGCAGCAAAGCGGTGAGGTTGAGCAAGTGCGTAAAAGCACGCAACCTGACCGATTAAACACCAGCAAGTCCTGCAACATGCACGCACAGCAGTCTGATGAACAGAAGTGCGTACTACTGAAGACAGCCTTTTCGTGGACGGAGGGAGAAGACAGCGGGTGCTACGCACGTATTCTGCTGGACAACGGGAGCCAGAGGACATTCATCCTCAAAAGATTGTCAAGAACACTAGCCTGCAAGGTAAAAAGATCCGAAAGGATTACCGTAGGATCATTTGGAGGAGGAGAGATGGAACTAGACATGAAAGTCGTCGAGGTCAGCGTGAGGAAGGATCCCATCTCGGAGCCAGTCACGATTGAGGCACTGAAGATGGAAGTTATATCCTGTGACATGCTACCATCTCCACCGTTGACAATACACGAAAGAGGAAGATTGATGGGAATTTGTTTGGCTGATGACAACGAGAAGACGGACAAAGAAAGAAAAAATATGGAAACTTCAATATTAATTGGAGCAGATAATTACTGGACTGTAGTCACTGGTCGCATTTGCGAGATTCATCCAAAAGTAATGGCAATAGAAACAATATTGGGATGGACGGTCCAAGGTCCTGTAGGACTTCATTGTGTGCCGATGAAATCATCAATGGTTATGGTATTTAAGGTCAGTACCAAGTCGGACACGACTGTGGACGAACTGCAGAGATTCTTGGACTTGGAAAACATGGGCATCAAGGAGAAACCCGCAACAAAGTTGAGTGATGAACATGTGCTAGAGTACGTCCGACAAACAATGGAGTTCAAGGCATGGAAGATACCAAGTGCGGCTACCATGGAAGGAAAACGTGACATTGGACAACAACAACACCATTGCAGAGAAGAGGCTTATCCAGGTGACCAAGAAATAATGCAAGGATAAAGATGAGCTCCTAGCCTATGACAAAGCTATTCGAGAGTACTTCGAGCACGATATAGCAGATAACGTCGAAGAAGATGCTGGATCCCGATATACAGAACAAATTTGTATACTACATGCCGCATCAAGCAGTAATTAAGAAGGACCGAACAACGACGAAAATACGGATCGTCTCTGACGCATCGTCAAGCCAGAATTCCAGGTGAATCCTTGAATGACAACTTGGAAAAGGGGCCCAACCTAAACCCCAACATCACAAGCTTGCTGATGAACTTTCGACATCACAAGATCGCTATGTCAGCCGACGTGGAAAAAGCATTCTTGCAGATCAAGATATATGAAAATGACCGAGACAGCACTGCGATTTATGTGGTGGAAAAGAATACCCAGCGATGATATGCCAACCCCGAAGATAAAAACGTGGAGGATGACGAGGGTTACTTTCGGAACTACACCAAGTAGCTTCCTTCTAGCGGCCACGATTCATCGACATTTGGATAAATTCGAAGAAAAATATCCTGCAGTTGTGGCGCAACTCCGGAAAGGAATCTACGTCGATGACGTTTTACTAGGAGCCGATGAATACTCGACATCGCGAAAGATATACAAAGAAGCACGAGATATTTTTCGCAATGCGGGAATGAATGTAAGAAAATGGATTTCAAATGACGCCGAACTAAGAAAACTGTTTGATGAAGAAGGAGATGATCTTAATCGAGGGATAAGAAAAGAGGGACAAATCAAGCTTTTGGGCCTGAAATGGAATTTCGTAGACGACGTATTGAGCTTTAAGACATCTATGGCAAAAACTATAGGGACTCGACTATTGGTTGAGGAAGAACTACGGACTGTGGTTCTTGAAGCAGAAGGAGTAATTAACAACTGGCCTCTTACTTATGTGTGTGACGATACTAACGAGCCACAACCCATCACACCGGCGGACGTTATAGGAGGCAGGCAAGCAATGAACAAGCAGGAAGAAAACAGACTCGGAGAATACAGTTTGCTGAACTACTGGAGTGAAAGAAAACGGGCAATGATAACATGGTGGACCAGATGGAAAAAGGAGTACCTGAGGGAGCTTAAGTGTGCCAGCAGAAAAACAGAGCGTCACACAAATGTACAAGGAGATGCATTTCTGCTTGGAGAAGCGCGAAAAATAACTCAGTGGAAACTCTGCAAGGTCGAAAAGATTTCACCAGGCAAGGATGGACTAGTGAGAACATGCTTGTTTCGTACACCTGAAGGAAAATTAGTCAAGAGGCCGATTCAACGGTTGTATTCGCTCGAAGGTTGCTTCGGTTAAATCTGGCCGGCGGGAAGATGTAGAAAACAGATTAAAGATGGAGCTCGGAGGCGAGGAAGAAGAAGTAGCCAGGGGCACGCTCTGGAATTATTTTTTTTTCCTGTTCTGTCAACAATAAACCAAAGACGTATCGGTTCTGTGGTCTCTCTGGTCCTTCTGAAACAGCGTGCTCGTGGCCGTTTCGCTAGCTCCATATATTCTAAATTTCGTAACACATGACGTGAACAGATGGCAAAGGTAAACGACACATCCAAACATGACAGTCATGACACGGAAGTAACGTGCGACATCATTTACTTCCACCTCGTAAGGTTGTGCTTATTTTGAAGTGACATATGAACATTTCTCATTCGTGCTTCGCATATCATCGATTCCCACTGTACATGCGATGTGCCATTTTTTTCATGTTATGACTAGTCAGATATGTTCTTCATGTAGTCATTGTATGCCATACCAAGTTCGGTAGCGATACCATCATCGAAACGACCAGGAGAGCTAAAAGTCGTAGGCGGCTAGATAGATAGATAGATAGATAGATAGATAGATAGATAGATAGATAGATAGATAGATAGATAGATAGATAGATAGATAGATAGATAGATAGATAGATAGATAGATAGATAGATAGATAGGTAGATAGATAGATAGATAGATAGATAGATAGATAGAAAAGTGTCGTGATGTGGTATCTGTCCTTCACGTTTTAATTATGTGCCCGTACCTTGAACCACAAAGACTGCATCACTTCCCAAAGCTCTACAAATGCCACATACTGCCTCACCCTTTATTTTTTCTTGGGGACGATCCCATGTTTCCCATAAAAGTAGTTTTAAAGTTCTTAGCCGATGTCGGATTCCTGCACTTAATTACATATTCTCACTAACCTCAGCCTTCTCTCAATCTTGAGAGAAACGCTGAGACTTCTTTACCAGATGTCATGCAGCACGCACTCCTTGTCCTGACGAGGACCACTGCCGCCACTGCGTGACTTTTTAAAACCCATAGGTTTAGACCATTTTAAACTGATCACACATAGTCATTACACTTAAGTTTAATCCCTATGCCCCACTCTTTTACTCTTGCCACACTGAGATTTTTTTTCTATAATTGAACCAACGAAAAACCCTGTGTTTGGCGCTCTTTGGCCTGAGTTGCCCTTGCGCCACTAAAATCTACCATCATCATCATCATAAATAGATAGATAGATAGATAGATAGATAGATAGATAGATAGATAGATAGATAGATAGATAGATAGATAGATAGATACGCTGCTTAAAGTCTGCCGAAGTTCGCTAAGAAATGCTTCGTGTTTAAAAGAAGGTGTGGCCTGTTAAGTGCCGCAGAAACGTCGGGACGGCCCTAGTTCAACTCACGCTTGCTCTGGCGCCACCAGGAGAAACGCTTTCACACACATTGCTACGCTCGACCGTAGGCCGCAAATAATGCGTTTATTAGTTGCACATCACAGGTTTCTTTATGAAATGTCATTAGGAGTACCTAATAGACCACATATGTGAACAGGTTGCCTAGAAGGGCCAATCTTTCGTCGAGTATAGGCCTCAATACACTCTATGCTTGCTACCTGTTTGACATAACTGAAATCACAAGGGTCACCGATTCCGTTAATGGGGAGGTAGTCACCGGGCGGATTCAAAGGGGTGACGCATTGGCCCACAGAAACGCACTGCAAATGCATGCGTTACATATATATATATATATATATATATATATATATATATATATATATATATATATATATATATATATATATATATATATATATATATATATATATATATATATATATATATATATATATATATATATATTATAATACGGTGAGATGCCTTTATTTACAGGAAATGATGAATGCGAGAGTCCAGGGATCTGGCCGATCACCGCTCGTGCCAACCTCGTTTTCCTCTTCTTCCACGCACCCCCTCAATATCGTAGCGATTCCCCCTTTGCAGACGATGCCCACCGGGCGAGTTAGGCTTCGTTGCGGTGATGATAGCGTTTTAGACGTGCAACATGAACGACGTTGGTCTTGCTCGAGCGGCGGCCAGTTGACAACAGCTTAGATATCACGTACGTGAGATCGCTGAGACGTTCCAGGACAACAAACGGACCAGTGTAGTTGGCCAGAAACTTTTGGCAGAGGCCGCGCTTGCGAAGCGGCGTCCAAAGCCACACCAAATCCCCTTTTTCAAACAATACGTGCCGGTGACTTCTGTCGTAACGGTTTTTGGAGCGTTTCTGTGAGACGAAAGTTCGAAGACAGGCGATGTGCCGGGCCTCTTTTGCGCGGCAAATGGTTTCGGCGAGAATAGGTTGATCAGTATCGAAAAAAAGGAAGGATAGTGTCAAGACCTGTGCGGGGTTGGTGTGCGTAGAGCAGATAAAATGGACTGTATCTCGTTGTTTCGTGCTGTGCTGTGTTGTAGGCGAAAGTAATAAATGGCAAAATCGCCCTCCCATGTTTTGTGTCCATAATCAACATACATGGAAATCATGTTGACGAGAGTCTTATTAGTTCGTTTCGTCAAACCATTAGCCTGCGGGTGATACGGGGTAGTGTGACGAAAATGGCACGAAGCAAGACGAAGGAGGTCTTCAACCACATCGGCAACAATATCGGCGAAAGAACCCGTAAATAAAATGGCAGCTTAGTACGTACTTTTTATCCATAGTGCATCATAACACGCCTTGGACGTCGTGCGAGTTTTCACTGCTTAAATGTGCTGTCAGTATATCGTAACGTTATGAATACCTAGAACGCGGCCACTTGCTGCGAGGTACGCGAAGCCTCACGTGCAGCAGCGTTGGATAGAACACTGGGGTCGATCCAGTGTGGCTATGCCCCATCAGACACCTTTCTTACGTTGCGCACCAACTTCATAACAGTAAAGGTGAACAGGCGCATTCAGTGCACCCAGGAACGATGCTAATATTCACACAGTGAACGCCCCTACTAGACTAGTACACTAGTGAACCTTACCCTCGCAGTCAGCATGTTTTTTGCGCTGAGCACAGAGGCCACGTTATTACTAAAACCACACTACTGGGATTTAGCACACTTCTAACGTCGGTGGCACTGATAAGCATTTCAAACTTTGCATGTCGCATGCCATTTAGCTAATTGAGTGGAACGCATGAAGACACGTTAAACTGAAAGTGTTGTCACATGCTTTGCTTGCAGCGTACGCAACGTAATTTTCACAGCGTACGCAACTTCTCCGTACGCCAAACTAAAAGTATATATTATGCTATTGCCTGGATTGATTGATTGATATGTGGGGTTTAACGTCCCAAAACCACCATATGATTATGAGAGACGCCGTTGTGGAGGGCTCCGGAAAATTCGACCACCTGGGGTTCTTTAACGTGCACCCAAATCTGAGCACACGGGCCTACAACATTTCCGCCTCCATCGAAAATGCAGCCGCCGAAGCAGGGATTCGAGCCCGCGACATGCGGGTCAGTGGCCGAGTACCTTAGCCACTAGACCACCGCGGCGGGGGTTATTGCCTGGAGGCGGCCGTGCGATTCTGATTCAGTCCTTCTTGGTGAAAAAATTAAGTGCTCTTTTACAACATATACACAGCCCAATACGCTTGTCGGCACTGTAGTCGGCACTGTTATACATTGTACTTCAAAGTAGCGTCTTCTTTTGCGTTCGTACTGCTCAGCGCCACACAACAGCTTCGCGGCGTCACAACACTAAAAACAGTGTGCCACATGCGCGGAAGAAAAAATTGTACTCAAGCACAAGCAACATTAGGCAAGCTACCCCCCTTCCACATGATCGCACACAAAAAAAGCACATGAATACGTACAAATCTCCACGCACCAACATTGAAACACAAAGTGTCATGCGCTTTGATGGGTGGAGTGTCAGCCCCCTCACCAAATTGCTGGCAGCGTATCTGCATGTTTCACTGCAAATGCCGTTAAATGACGATAGTCTTCCGTCTGGCGAGAGTGAATAAAACATTTATTTGATGTTCTGCGCAATAACATCGGTGAATGGGTTTCGGGAAGCGCTGCGTTAAAGTGACTCGATGCGCGCAGCGGGTAGGTGCCACCGCTGTGATGTCTTAGCAAGCGCAGGACACACCCGCCTCTTCGTGCATAGCATAGAAAAACATGTCCATAGCGCTGCACTGTCACCTTAGCGTAATAAATGCTACGCCCGTTAGAATCGCTTATGCATGACTCTTATAGTTTAGAGAAACACACTGGAGCTCAGTTCACGTTACTGTGAGTGAAGCTGAATCATTAATGTGGCACCTGCTGCATCTTCCAACAAAGAGCCCTCAAGGTGATTATACCCACGCCAACGTGTGTTAAATAATTAGTATGATGATTTGCAGCAATTTTCGAATTGGTGGTAGCACAGCAAATGAGAGCTTTGTTTTAAGCTTAGCGCTTTTAAACTAATGGCTTTCGACCGTTTGGGGGGGGGGATGAGGGGTGGTAGAGCAGACAATGAAGATACTTTTAAACTAAAGAGGATCTATAGCTAGAGGTTGTTATATACGAAATTATGTGTTCGCACATATCTTGGTGAGTGGTCAACGATGACGCCACAAGGCTCGGCCTGGCGGTACCGACGTGGACGCGGCCCGCCTCGGTCTGAGAAGACCTGGCTTCAGGGCACGAATAAAGTTTTGTGAATGAATGAATGGATATCTTGTGAGTAGAAAAAAATGGCAGCATATCCACGGAGTGAATGATGGAGAGTGGGGCGAAGCACTTCGTCCGTCCATGCGTCCGTCTGTGTGACCGTCCATGCGTCTGTTCGTGCGCCCGTCCCTGCGTTCGTTCATGCATCCGCCCCTGCGTCCGTTCATGCGTCCATCCATGCATCTGTCTGTGTGTCCGTTCGTCCGTCTATTCAACACTCCAAGTCCCACCTTCTCGCATCTTTTTATCATATATTCCCCGTATAGAAGCACCGCCATTCAGTGGACATTCCAAGGACTAAACGAGAGGTGGCACACGCACACTTTCTTACGGCTGGCGCTTCGGGTTTTTATTGTTAAACAACGCACAGAAGAAATCTCTCACCTGGCACCACCTTGGAGGTCAAATGTTATACCTATTTCGGGTATGTGCCACTGGTGGTTACGCACTACGAGGGATGCCCAATTCACGCTATAAGAAGCTTCGCCCCTAAAAATTTGGCCGATCCCACGTACAGTGGGAATCGATGATATGCGAAGCACAAATGATGAAGGGTGCTAGGTCACATTAAAATCAGCACAACGTTAACAGCTTGAGGTAAATTGACCGTACATGACTACCATGTCATGATCATCACGTTTGGACGTTTCATTTACCTTCGTTATCTATTGACGTCACCTGATATCAACTTTGGTATATATGGCGCTAGCGAAACGGCTGCGAGCGTGCTATGAGCGTTGTAGTAGTCATGTTTTGCATGAAATTCATATCATAAGTATCATATTTGGACGTGTCATATACATTCATCGTCCATTCACGTCTTGTAATACCAAATTTGGAACTAGTGAAGCAGCCGCGAGAACGCTATGAGCGTAGCATGTAGTCATGTTTTACATAACACGCATATCAAGATTATCAGGCTTGCACGTGCCATTTACCATCGTCGTCTATTCACTTCCCGTCATACCAAAAATGGCACATGAGGAGCAAGCGCAACGGCGGCGAGCGCGTCATGAAGGGCCCAATATACTCCGACGCAAAGTTGACGCATGCGCAGGTTGGGCACAGCGACGCCACGTTAGCAAAACGCGAGCACTCTATAGTGTGATGAAAGGCACGACCGGCGCGACCAATGTCCATCGGCGCGGCCCGGTGGAACTGGTGCGAAATGCGACAAGCTGCATTTCGCGCCGACGACGTTATTTAGACAGCACCGCGTCTGCCTCTCTTCGTGATGGAGAGACGCCATGTGCGCTCAAACGCGCATGCGTCAAAGCAACGTAGCGCAGTGTGCGCTTGCGAGTTTATGGCATGCAGATCAACAATGAAGGTCAGTGGGCACGCAGTGGGACGTGTGCCTTTTCGCATTGGAGTGTATTGGCACATTCACTGTGGCGTGTATTATTGTTCTTACATAATACGCATCTTATGATTATCATATTTGCATCAGTCACATACCTTCGTCATCCACTCAGGTGACGTATTACCAAGTCTTGGTGTCACAGGTCCCGGTAATTCGGGAGGCGATCGCCGGGCTAATTCCAAGAGCCGCAGGATCGGCCCCCGAACCACACCACGAAAGCGTGGACAATTTAGAAGTGGCCCTTTTTAGTGCGCCAGTGGACGCCGGCTGTGGCCCAAAGAACAAGTCAGAGCCGAGACTTGATAACCAAAACAAAATTATATTCTCAAATATAGCAGATCAAAAAAACAATACACAAGTATGCATACTCCACAATTGTTGCATACAATTTCACCAACCAAACAACGTACTACACAGTACAATCAGCCACACTCGAAACAACACACACAGACAACAATACGCACTACAATGCAGTCGCAAGCATTGAACAACCAAGACACTTAAACACTAAAGAGATAGAAAACCTATTCAGTCCAAAGTTCTTGGAACGAAAGTCTGGACGATACTCTTCCGAGAATCACTCACTCAAAGTCCAGTGTTGTTGTCGTTCCGCTGCCCCCAAAGTTTTTCTTCCAGGAAACCTCTGTCGTTCTGCTGCTCCCGACGTTTGTCTTCCAGGAAAGCTCGCGTCTTCAAGTGCTCCCGAAGTTTCTCTTCCAGAAAACCTCGCGTCTTCAAGTGCTCCCGATGTTTCTCTTCCAGGAAACCTCGTGTCTTCAAGTGCTCCCGAAGTTTCTCTTCCAGGAAATATCGCGTCTTCAAGTGCTCCCGAAGTTTCTCTTCCAGGAAACCTTGTGTCTTCAAGTGCTCCCGAAGTTTCCCTTCCAGGAAACCTCGCGTCTTCAAGTGGCCACTCTCCAAGCTTGAAAGTTCTTCGCCGGAAACATGTCGGCTTCACGCACGCAGCTGTTGCCACGCGTCTCCGCTCGATAGCGCTAGACACACTCTCTTGCCTGTAGCTCGAGCCTTCAACCCTCAGGTGGAAATCCTCTTCTTCTCCTGTTTTGTCACTACAGACAAAACCTTCGCCGACTACACGGCGGAATCCCTACGCGCTCTGGCGCTAACTTCCGTCTTTTCCTGATCTCTCATCTCTGCTGCTCGGTTAAATACCTTCAGCGCGCGATTCCAGAAAATTCTCATCATTTCGTCGGCGCGACGCGCTGCGAAGGCTGGAGATAGGGCGAGACGGTTCGAAGGCCGTCCGCGACGAATGACGCAACTCGGCATCACCACGCCCCTTTCCATCTAAAACATTCGAGGGCTTGCTCGGGCGCCGATGAGAGGAGGTTCGTCGGCGAACCCACGTTTCCGAGGGGAGAAGGACGCGTGCCCGGGGAGTCATTGGATGCTTGTTTTCTTTTTTTTATCGTTGACCTCACGGGTCACTCCGGCGTTTCGTCGCGAGAATTCGGTGGTGCGCCCTTTTTGAGCGCTCGTTTTGTTACACTGCCCCCCTACTTTAAGAATATTATCTCATAATATTCAAAACCACACAAATGAGTGCGAACAATCCCCACACTCTAAAAGACTGTAACCTAGTCCGTCGCTCATGACACGTCACACTCACAATAGATCACTCAATACAATTGTACATTACAATTCAATCTCACAACACATAGAATATAGACACCGCTACATGAATACAATACTCCATCACATATTCCAGACAATACAAATGTACAAAGAACACTTTTTACAACAATCGTACAATACTATACATCACATCACCGTAACAAAAGTTTTGATTCACTCGACATACAGTTGTGACACAGGTCAACAACCACTATAACTTAACATAAAACACTGGCAAACGCATTCCGCATCGACTTCAACGCCTATCCCGTGTACTTCGAGCTGCGCTTGCGTCCTTTCTTGCGGTGCTCGCTCGATCTCTTCTTGTTCTTCCTCGTTCTTTTTCGGCGAGCCCTTTCAAACAACGGTATCTGAGGTGGCGTCTCAGCCATCGTTGTTACCTCCGACACCGTTACGGGTCAGAACGTTCAACCAATCCTGTCCTGTTATTCACCCGCTTGTTCATGTCACGACATTGGGCCTGGCTGGCCGACTCCGTCACCTTCACACTGCCGGTCGGTTGAGGTCGTGCCGACTTAAGTCCAGCTGCCCAGCACGTGAACTTCGTTCAATACGATCATGTTCTCATACGCTGTCTCTTGCGCCCAGGCTTCACCTTGGGCTCGAGTGAAATCCTTCACGGGATTTTTCTCCGCTGTATCTCGCGGCCCCTGTGTCGGCGCGGGCTGTATCTTCGTGTCTTCCCCCAAACATTCTGGATCATTCGGCCCTCGCGCCCCGTCGATGTTTGCGATAACGAGGTCGTACAAGGGCTCGTCATGCATAGAGCCGTAACCTTCCCGCTGAAGTACGGGGTTTCAACCTCAATCTCTGCTTCGGGAAGCATCCGAACCGTAGTGTCAATTAGGCAAACCGGTTTTGTTTTGCCTGTTAACTCACTTTCCCGCACCAAATTTCTCCGTACGAGAACAGTGGAGCTACCGGTATCTCTTAACACCGTAACCTTTTTGCCCGCAACTTTTCCAGGCAGCGTTGGCATTCCCTTCGTAACACCGGTTGGCTGTTTTGTCATTACAGCACTCACAATAGGAAGTTTCTCTTCATTTTTCAACTCTACGAATCCGTTGGTGACGGCATTATCATCAGATTTCGGTGCTGCTTGCACACAGGATACCTGGTGAGTTTGACTCACTCTATTACGACAAGCGTCTGCTTTGTGCGCAGTCTGACCAGATTTGAAACATTTTACAACTGTAGGGCTCGTGAAGTTAGTTCGACAGTTGTTAGCGCAGTGGCCCACTCGGTTACACAGAAAACATCTCGGAACAATCTCCGGTGCACGCTTCTTTTGTTCGGATGCTGATTTCTTCGAGTCTTCGGGACACTCCTTTTTGAGTTTGGCAAAATTAGTGCCACCTTGCGCTTCCAATAATTGATCCGCTAATTCAAGCATGCCTTCAAGTGACTTAGCTCTCCTCTCTTTCAAGTACAGCGACAGGCTTGGGTCGCAACTAGTAAGAAATTGTTCTCTAATTAGGAGCTCTCTAAGCTCATCGTACTCCTGCGCTGTCCTTGAAAGTTCAATCCATCTGTCGAAATAATGGCAAAGTCGGGCGGCATACTGCGTTGCCGTCTCACCATCAGCTGGCTTTCCTGTCCGAAATCTGTCCGGGAAACCTTCCACAGTAAATCTAAATTGCTTCAGCAAAGCAGCTTTCACCTTTGCATAGTTGGCTGCATCGGTCGGCGTCAGCCTACCGTACACACTGAGCGCTTCACCACTCAAGCAAGTACTCAAAGAAGTTGCTCATTGATGTTCTGGCCAATTCTGGCTCCTTGCAATCGTCTCAAATTTGTGAAGGTACGCGTCGAGGTCGTCCTTCCTTTGATCAAACGCTACGAGCAACTTGCTTGGGTTCAAGTGGAATCCGTGGTCCTCCAGTTCGCTGCTTTCAACTCTAGCTTGGACCGGAGTTTCACTTCTCTGTTGCAAACGGAGCTGCTCGAGTTCTAGCTCGTGCTGCCGCTGCCGTTCTTTTTCAGCCATCTGCGCTTCTCTTTCTTCTTTCAGCTGTCACTCCCTCGCTTCTCTTTCTTCTCTCGCTCTTTCGGCTGCCAACTTCACTCTCTCCAACTCAGCTGCTTTTTCTTACTTGGCCCTCTCAGCTGCCAACCTCTCTCTATCCACTGCCTCTTTCTCCTTCTGGCTTATCCACTTCCGTAGTTCGGCGCCAGAAAGACCCATCTTCTCACCAAGAGCTACTAACTTTTCGAGCTCCATTGTGTCTCGCAAATGCAGTCTTGCCGCGTGTAAAAAGTATCTGCCTAAATCAGTCTATCGGAACACTCCCCTGCACTCGTTAACGAGAACACTGAACAACACACAAAATCGTTCCGATAGCACTATCAACAACTCGAGGCTCTTTCTCACTACTTTGGACCCACGGTGCACCAAAAGGTTCTGTCGCGGACGCCAGATTAATTGTCACAGGTCCCGTTAATTCGGGAGGCGATCGCCGGGCTAATTCCAAGGGCCGAAGTATCGGCTCCCGAACCGCACCGCGAAAGCGTGGACAATTTAGAAGTGGTCCTTTTTGGCGTACCAGCGGACGCCGGCTGTGGCCCAAAGAACAAGTCAGAGCTGAGAGTTGATAACCAAATCAAAGATATATTCTCAATAATGGCAGATCAAAAAAAACAATACACAAGTATGCACACTCCACAATAGTTGCATGCAATATGTCACCAACCAATCAACATACTACACAGTACAATCAGCCACACTCGAAACAACGGACACAGACAACAATACGCACTACAATGCAGTCGCATGGATTGAACAACCAAGACACCCAAAGACTAAAGAGATAGAAAACCTATTCAGTCCAAAGTTCTTGGAATAAAAGTCTGGATGATACTCTTCCGAGAATCACTCACTCAAAGTCCAGCATTGTTGTTGTTCCGCTGCCCCCAAAGTTTCTCTTCCAGGAAACCTTTGTCGTTCTGCTGCTCCCAAAGTTTTTCTTCCAGGAAACTTCGCGTCTTCAAGTGCTCCCGAAGTTTCTCTTCCAGGAAACCTCGCGTCTTCAAGTGCTCCCGAAGTTTCTCTTCCAGAAAACCTCGCGTCTTCGAGTGCTTCCAAAGTTTCTCTTCCAGGAAGCCTCGCGTTTTCAAGTGCTCCCGAAGTTTCTCTTCCAGGAAACCTGGCGTCTTAAAGTGGCCACTCTCCAAGCTTCAAACTTCTTCGCCGGAAACACGTCGGCTTCACACACGCAGCTGTCGCCACGCGTCTTCGCTCGATAGCGGTAGACACACTCTCTTTCCTGTAGCTCGAGCCTTCACCCCCCAGATGGAAATCCTTTTCTTCTCCTGTTTGGTCACTACGGACAAAACCTTTGCCGACTACACGGCGGAATCCCTACGTGCTCTGGCGCTATCTTCCGTCTTCTCCTGATCTCTCATCTCCGCTGCTCGGTTAAATACCTTCTACGTGCGATTCCAGAAAATTCTCATCATTTCGTCGGCGCGATGCGCTGTGAAGGCTGGGGAGAGGGCGAGACGGTTCGAAGGTCGTCCGCGACGGATGACGCAACCCGGCATCACCACGCCCCTTTCCATCTAGTATATTCGAGGCCTTGCTCGGGCGCCGATGAGAGGAGGTTCGTCGCTGAACCCACGCTTCCGAGGGAAGAAGGACTCGTGCCCGGGGAGTCTTTGGATGCTTGTTTTCTTTTTTTTGTCGTTGACCTCGCGGCGTCACTCCAGCGTTTTGTCGCGAGAATTTGGTGGCACGCCCTTTTTGAGCGCTCGTTTTGTGACACTTGGCAAGTATGAAGGTAGCGAGACGGCCGAGTGCGCATCATGAGTGTGGGACGTAGTCTTGTTTTTACATGACACGCATGTCATGCTCATCATGTTTGGACGTGTCATTTACATGTCCTCCGTCCGCGTGACGTAATACCAAATTTGACACATGTGAAGCTAGCGAAATGGCCACGGGCACATCATGAGTGTAGCATGTTGACATGTCCTACATGACGTGCATCTCACGATTATCATGTTTGCACCAGTCGCACACCATCGTCATCGATTCACGTCCCGTAATACCGAATTCGGTATATGCAAAGCTAGCCAAACTATCTGTGAGCACATCATCATCATCATCATCATCATCGTCATCAGCCTGACTACGTCCACTGCGGGACAAAGGCCTCTCCCATGTTCCGCCAGTTAACCCGGTCCTGTGCTTGCTGCTGCTAATTTATACCCGGAAACTTCTTAATCTCATCTGCCCACCTAACCTTTTGTTTCCCCCTTAACCCTCTTGCCTTCTCTGGGAATCCAGTTAGTTACCCTTAACGACCAGCGGTTATCCTGTCTACGCGCTATATGCCCAGCCCATGTCCATTTCTTCATCTTGATTTCAGCTATGATATCCTTAACCACCGTTTGTTCCCTAATCCACTCTGCTCTCTTCTTGTCTCTTAAGGTTACACCTACCATTTTTCTTTCCATTGCTCGCTGCGTCGTCCTCAATTTAAGCTGAACCCTCTTTGTAAGTCTCCAGGTTTTTGCTCCGTAGCTAAGTATCGGCAAGATACAGCTGTTATATACCTTCCTCTTGAGGGATAGTGGCAATCTACCTGTCATAATTTGAGACTGCTTGCCAAATGTGCTCCACCCCATTCTTATTCTTCTAGTTACTTCAATCTCATGGTTCGGCTCCGCGATTATTACCTGCCCTAAGCAGACATAGTATTTTACAACTTGAAGTGCACTATTACCTATCTCAATAATACTGATTGTTGGCCTAGTTGGTATTTACTTAATGGCATGATTTGGCCGCAAAAGAGACACACACAAGAAAAGGAACACTCAAACGACGCCTGTGCTGCCGCCTGTGCTTGTCGTTTGAGTGTTCCTTTTCTTGTGTGTGTCTCTTTTGCGGCCAAATCATGCTACCTATCTCAAAGCGCTGCTCTTTTACCAAGGTTGTTGTACATTACTTTCGTTTTGTGCAGATTCATTTTAAGACCCACCTCTCTGCTCTCCTTGTCTAACTCCGTAATCATGAGTTGCAATTCGTCCCCTGAGTTACTCAGCAATGCAATGTCGTTCGCGAAGCGCAGGTTACTAAGGTACTCTAAATTAACTTTCTTATCCCTAACTGTTCCCATTCTAGGCTTCTGAAAACCTCCTGTAAGCACGCGGTAAATAGCATTGGGGAGGTTGATTCCCCCTGGCTTACACCCTTCTTAATTGGTTTTCTGTTGCTTTATTTATGAAGCACTATGGTAGTAGCTGATCCCCTGTAGAGCACATCATGAGTGTGGCATAAAGTAATGTTATTACGTGACACGCATGTGATGGTTTAGATGTTAGGGTCTGTCGCTTGTTTTCCTCATGCAGTCATGTCATACCATACCAGTTTTGCAACATATCATGTGGATGAAACGACTGCCAGAGCAGCAAGACCATGACATGTAAATCATAATATTTATGACGTACATGTCATGATTTTCATGTTATGACTAGTCAGGTATGTTCGTCATACAGTCATGGTATATCATGCCAAGTTTGGCAACAATACCACTATCCAAACGGCCAGGAGAGCTAAAGGTCGTAGGCGGCTAGATAGATAGATAGATTGATAGATAGATAGATAGATATATAGATAGATAGATAGATAGATAGATAGATAGACACGCTCAAAGTCGCCGAAGTTCGCCAAGAAATGCTTCGCATTTAAAATCACAGCATATCCATGGAGTGCATGATGATGATTGGGCGAAGCATCCATCAGTCCGTCCGCGCCTCCGTTCGTCCACTCGTTCATGCATCCGTCCATGCATCCATCCATGCGACCGTCGGTCTGTGCGTCCGTCCATCTCTCCGTGTGTCCAGCTGTGTGTCCGTCTGTGCGTCCATGCATCTGTCTTTCTCTCCGTCCGTCCTTTCGTGCATCTGTCCATCTGTCTGTCCAACTAGTGAACACTCCAAGTTTCGCCATCTGGCATCTTTTCATGATATATTCATCATTTAGAAGTACCGCCATCCAGCGGACATTTCAAGGACTAAACAAGAGGTGGCACGGGTGGACTAGAGGAGTGGCAAGCGCGCACTCTCTGAGGGCCTGCGCTTCGTGTGTAGTTGCCGCCATTCACCGCCGCTATTATTCATGGCACTGCGGCCCAACCCTCACTAAACCTTGCTAAAACCAATGAGGTTGCGCCTAGCGAGTTCAACGTGGCAACCTCTTCTTGTCAGATAGTGCTCAAAGTGCGTCCTTCTTTTACTAGTTATTTCAGTAAGCATGGAATTCAAGGCAAATTTATTAGAGATTAAGTCAATGATATTAGTCTCTGTGGGTTAGTTCATCAGAAATAACTATTTTTTATGATTAACGTGAGCGGGTTTCCTCCAGAATTCAAAAGAGTGCGCGCTTGCCGCTTCTCTAGTCCGGCCGTGGAGGTCGCTACCTGCAACTACTACTACTACTACTACTACTACTACTACTACTACTACTACTACTACTACTACTACTACTACTACTACTACTACATAGAACGCGGACGCACGACTGATGGCTTAAAGAGCTTTGCCCCTAATAGAAAGGAGTGCGTGTGAATTCTTATTGCTGTGTGAAGTGCTGCAAGGAAACAGTAAATTGCCATGCTAGTTCAGCTTGTTTCGGTGCGGAATTATGCTTTTTGTGTGTATTGTTCATTTTAGGTACCATTCACAATTTTTTTCGTTGCACAACTTATTGATGTAGAGTAGCCGGTAAGTATGGACCTTAAACGCTCTGCTGTGAACTGTTTGAACCTCACGCGCGAAAAGCGCGCATTGGAGGACTGTGAACGACGAAGAAGAACAACACTGCTCTTTTAACATGGATGCTCCGATTTGCGTCAATTTCATTTGGCACCTTCAAACGCCGAAGGGTCGCTTCCCCACATGATTTTGGTACCGACGACCCGGGAATTGAGCTACAACAATTACGAGCCTTTCATTCTTGGTGTGGTTGAGCTGCGCTTCAAGCTAGACCGACATGGATTCAGCGAAGAACAAGCGGGCCTCGCCGCGAACAATGAACACGAGAATTATCGATGAGGTCAACCAGGTGCTCCAGTCCAATCAGTTCGAGCTTTCTAGATTTCGAATTCTGCGTGGCCACCTACGCGCCAGTAATGTTGACTTTAAAGCATTGAACAGCGAGGTCGAAGCCCTTATGACTGACGCCCTGGCGGCAGACGACTATGAGGTGGTCATGCAATACTATAGAGCCGTGATAGCATTCATCTGCTCACGTGTAGCTGGTGAGAGAGACCTGTATGAAAAAATCTCAAAGCAGTTGAACTTCTAACCGACGATCTACCGAATCTTGAAGATGAGTGCCAGTTGAAGACGATAGGTCGCGTTCCTAATAAGTCTTCACAGCAATGAGTACAATGACCTGCAAAAAAAGGCCAGCCAGTCACTCGAAAATAAATAGAAGAAAGGACACGTGGACGCTGAAGGAAGCCCGTTATACTGATCATAGACTATGCTTTTCGAGAAATCTGCATACGCCAGTGTTTAAGGAACTGCAGATAATACGTATTATTTCATTTAGGAGGAAAAATACTAAGGCAGCGTCAAAGTCAATAAGCGTATAAGTCCTGATTAGGGCAATGAAAGACGGCTGATGATTCCAAGGCGACTGAACACAAGACCTAGAACTCGAGAAAACTTCTCCTGAAACAGCTTCTGCAGACCCTCGAGGAAAAGTGAGCATCATCAATTTTCATACGAACAAAAACTGCTCATCTACCGCACAGGTTCATCAAGGAGAACACGTTTAAATGCACGAGAATGAAACAAACGTCGGAAGCACCGCTGGAAGACGAAGCACAGGTGAAGAGTCCGAGTGACCTGCATGGATTGACTCGGACCCAACACAAGAACTCATGAACCTAAACTGTCTACTTAGAAACTGTGTGTGTAAGTGTTCTCCGTCGTCATTTGCCACTGTTGGGGCGCGGAAGATGTTGAATACTGTGTAGAACACGACGAGTGACACTATCAATATAGGTTAAATTCAGATCAGAGCAAGGAATAAAGAAGAGGCGGACAATGGGCTTCGTGATGCGGGCGGCGGTCCGTCATTTTCCCCACGCGCTCCATAGAAAAACAGAACAGAACTGAACAGAATTAGAAAAAAAACACGCGTGCAAGTGGCACCATGTAGCATCACAAAACATTTGGAGAAAAAAACAATTCACGCTTTACGTTGACGACCTCAAACACTTTTTAAGAGGCGCCTACATCAGTGTGCCTCGATGTGCATTCGAACAAAGCACACATAAAGGCACCCTAACCTACAACAGTGCAGACTGCATCTAAAGGTAGTGGCGCTTGCTAGAATTTGTAGAGCCAGGTTGTACGAGACTCACACGTCTTTTCAATAACGACTTCTACTTTATTGTTGCATTCAGTGGACGAAAAGCAGAACAAGTGCACGCAGTGCACCAGAAGTGGCAGTAGCGAAAGACACAAAGGAGAAATAGAGAGGAGAGCAGCACATTGCTTAGAAAGCTTGCGGTCCGGCCCAAACCCGACAAGCTCGGTAGGGTTTTTATGACTGCGCAAGTTAGCCATGGCAGCCACGTCTCCCCAATATACTGCGGGTGGACATTAGGGTGCGTTGTGAAGTCCTGTGCTGGCATGAATGTAACGGTAAACGTAACCACGTCGTTGCATCAAAATTGAGATTTCTATTTCGCTTGTCATTTAGGAGTGAAGCTACTTAGTGTGTAGGCTAATCTCTCTTCGTCTAGCGTAGCCTCCCTAGTATTCGGAGTGCTCACTGGGGGGCCCGGCCAAGCTCGCTCCACTCCGATGAG
Organism: Rhipicephalus microplus; assembly: GCF_013339725.1. Classification (NCBI taxonomy): domain Eukaryota; kingdom Metazoa; phylum Arthropoda; class Arachnida; order Ixodida; family Ixodidae; genus Rhipicephalus; species Rhipicephalus microplus. The sequence continues at coordinate 73,271,778 of NC_051169.1, forward strand.
TTGAACACGCGTGCTTTGGTGTGATAGGAGACGGATGGACAGACGAACTAACGTGCACACAGACGGACGGATGTACACACAGAAGCACGGACGCCTTCATCATCATTAACTTTGTAGGTATGGTGTAGTTTTATACTCCTGTCACACGGTCGCTCGCGAACGCTCTTTAACTCCCTCGTACTTATCACAAGAGAGATGTGGTGCGTGCCACAAGGCCGCCCTTACACACAAAGGCAAACAGAGCGATTCGCAAAGTAAGTTCGATGATCTTCCTTTGCAGCGGATTGAGGTACTCTCGTCTCCAGTATTTCGCGGGTCGGAAAAAGTTCGAGCAATAAATTTCTGCTGTGGAAAGAATAATACATTTTGGCAACACTAAATGTTCTTTCATTGCAGTACTCATTCATAACTTGTGTTTCTTCACACACACACACACACACACACACACACACACACACACACACACACACACACACACACACACACACACACATATATATATATATATATATATATGTGACGCTATGATGATTGGGAGACGTGGCCCAGCTCATACTCTATGTTTTTTTCTAATCTCACTTCTTCCTTGTCTCCCTCTACCAACCATCGGTTCATACGTCACACGATTCCCCCTCCCCCGAAAGAAGGCATGAATTATGAACAATAAAAATTCAACAAGGAGAGGTTGAAAAGTCACGAATGTCAAAAGTCACAATTGGTTCTATGCTCCAGGGGAGTTCCGTAAACTTTCAAAGACTTCAGTGGAGAGTGCAGCAGTCCGGTTTAATGCAAGAGTTCTGGTGGGCGAGGCTGACTGTTGCGTTCTGGATGGCATAACCACACCCTAGAGATCTGCACTGGTGGTGACATGGGTTGAGTTCTTGCGAGGAACGGACAAGAGTGGTAGTGCCTGTAGCATTTGAAGTTCGGATGTTGAAGGCGTCGAGTTGTCTGTCGTGGCGGGAACAGACAGTGTGCTTCCAGTTTGCGTGTGCGACGGTCGCAGCTGATGACATCAGAATGATGTCTTGGTCTCTGCGTTGTACAGATGGTGCCTTCTCGTCTCTTTCGTCGTTTTCTGTGGTTTCGTAGGCGCAGTCTTGATCTGTTGCGCCAAATGCGTTTCTGGTGCCGATACAATATGCGAAGTTGCCTCACGTCTTGAATTTGCTTTAAGAGGCTTGATTTGCGTCGTCGTCCTTGTCGGTGTATCCGTTGGAGTGTCTGTTATTCTTGGACTTGCTTTTGCTCGCGTTGGTGGTGCTGCTGTGGAACGTATTGCGGTGGGATCCCTTCTTGAACATCGCGCTGGTTTCCTTGACAACTTGAAGTGGTGCCCAGTCGGCAGCTGGTAGTCTCTAGGCTGTTGTGCTGCATTTCGGGTATTGAAGGTAATGCTCCAGAGTTGACAGATACATCATCAGCGGCTTCTTCTTCGCTGTTTGCTGTGAGTGGTTCTTGCTCCTGAATCTGTATGGTAGGTTCAGGGCTTGGCTGAGTATTCTCCGAGCTCCGCAGCTCTATCCCGACCATTGTGAGCGTGCTAGATGTGAGGTGGGCGTTGTGAGCGACGAAAGAGCCAAGTGGCGGAAAACCAGGAGGTAGCCCAATTGTGCTAGATGGAAAATAAGCTGATCCAATGGGTGAAGACTGATTTTCACTCTTTGAGTCGTCATGACGTTGTTCGGCATTTTCCTCATGTGTCAGCTGGTCTACCATGAACAAGGCGTCCTTATGACACGAATAGTGACCGTTAGGAGCCTTTGAAGAGCTGCGTCGTAGAAAACCAGGTGGTGGACCATGTATGCGAGACGAAGAACCATGAAATGCATCAGTAGGGTGAGCGACGTCTCGTGTCGTATGTTGGTGCCACGACTTTGAAAATGCCGACTTTCGTGAAGAGAAACCCGGTGGAACGCCACGTTCCTTGAGAAATAAGCGTGGACTGTGACGGCCGAGTGTGGTTGTATGCAGATGGTCGGTAATGAGGAAGTCCTTGTCATAGTCGTTAAAACGGGCAATCATCTCCTCTTTGATTTTTGCCATGACTCGTCGTTCTCGAATATGTGAATCAGGTAAAATTTGAATGCCTCACCGGTGACGTAGTCACTGAAGTTCGTAACCATCTCCCGTTCCGACCAAGATGCAGCGGTAGCGTGGAGTTCGAACAGGTTGAACCAGTCCTGTACGGATCCGTCGTCCACTGATCCGGTGTACTTGGGGATGTCGAGCTCAGCCGATGGTTCTATCATGGTGCTGGTCGTTGTCCTCCTAGGCGATGATTCGGTAGTCATTGTACGGTCAGTGCGTCTTCTGGGGAACTGCGTCGATGATGAGTGACTGATGAAGGGGCAGGCAGGTCTCCATCCTGTCGACTTGTGTGACGCTATGATGATTGGGAGACGTGGCCCGGCTCATACTCCATGTTTTTTCTAATCTCACTTCTTCCTTGTCTTCCTCTACCAACCATCGGTTCATACGTCACACACACACACACATATATATATATATATATATATATATATATATATATATATATATATATATATATATATATATATATATATATATATATATATACCCGCAGGCAGACTGCAGCTACTTTCCACACCTAGGCCCTTGACACCTTGCCTCGCCACGAGTCGGACCTCTACATTTCGTCCGTGCGTGCGGTCGTCGTCGCCTTGTTTGCGTTTGCTCGTTGGAAAAATTGTCGCCGCCTTGTTTGGTTGTCGTCGCCTTGTTTGCGTTTGCTCGCAGCAGTGCATGCATCATCGTCACCTGCCGGAAGAGAAAAACGAGAAAAAGGAAAGAAGGGAGGTTAACCAGATGCTAGTATCCGGTATGCTACCCTACACTGGGGTTGGGGAATGAGGGGGTGAAAGAAATAGAGAGTTACAGAACAAATAAATAAAAACACGAACACACACGCACACACAAAATCAATTCACTCAGAGGTGTTCCGACAGGCCAGTAGTTCGCAAGAAGCCTAGTAGCGCTTGCAAGGCTTTCTTCTGTGACGATGAGTTATGACGATGGCGCAGTAAACTTTCTTCTGACAGCGGCTGGTCATCTAACCTGTTTAGTGTATTAAAAAGGTGTTGTCTTTCCAGGTTGCATTCCGGGCAGTCACACAGAATATGTCGAACTGTTTCTTCATCTCCGCACTGTGCACATTCGGCGGTGTCGGCCATCCCTATCCGGAACGCGTACGCACGGGTAAACGCAACTCCCAACCATAGTGTTCACAGAGCAGTAGCGTCACCACGCCGAAGTTTTGTGGGAAGCCGTAAGCTTAACGTAGGATCAAGGGATCATATTCTCGCATGCATAAAAAGAGGCTCACTCCACACTGACATGGAGAATTTTCGAGCAAGCATGCAGGGCCTCATATAGCAGCGTCCGTCTTAGAGAAAGGTATTGACTGGTCGTTGTCTTCTGTATGGGCTGAACGGGAAGATTGATTAGCCCGTTTGTCACCGATAATTCCACAGTGGCTTAGAAACTACAAATATATAACGTGGTGCCCTTTCTCTGTTATATGATGTGGCATTTCTGCCATCTCAAATACCAACCGCTTGTGCGGACCATGGCGTAGATTTGACATAAGTGACTGCAGTGCCACCTTGCAGTCGCAAAGGTTGTCCACCGTTGCTTGCTTTGGTTATTAATAAAACACAGCGCATCGGGAAACACTGCAAGTTCTGCTGCTGTTGATGTAGCTGCATGAGCTGTCCTGAATTTGATGGTTGTGGCCTGCGTTGAAATAACGACCGCCGCTGTAGAGCTGTTTGGCTGGATGGAGCCGTCCGTGTAGACGTGGGTGCAGTCTTGGTACTTCTCGTACAGTAAAAGTAAGGCGAGCTGCTTGGGGGCTGGTATAGGCAACATGGAGGAACTGAAAATCTCGCCGCGGGTGTAAAACCAGTTGGTAGAGAGTCACCATGTGGAGTTCTTGTGTGACAAAAGGAAGTATGAGGCCTATCCGCTGTTAGAGAAGCTAGGTGGTGGCGGGGAGTCCGAGCCAAATGCGTTATGTGTGTCCTCAGAGCTTCACTTTGGATAAGGGTCTGTACGAGGTGGTCTTTGGCGAAAGCTATAGAAGCCACTTTTGAGGCAGCCTGTGGCAGACGTAGATAGATTCGAAGCGCCTGTGCTTGAACGCTCTGTATCATGCATCGACCTGTTTTGCTGGCGTTTGGTAATGCGTGCAGACTGTATCGTGGAAAGCAAAAAGCACCCTGTACAGTCGTAACATAGCATTGGGCTGCATTTCCCAAGTCTTTCCAGCGGGAAACTTGAAAAGATGGCATATACCCATCAATCGCTTTTTCAAATACGACACATTAGGGCTCCATGATATGTCTCTGTCGATTATGGCACCCCGAAATTCGTGAGATTGACAATACGGTATATTTTGACGATTAGTTGACACTCGTTAACTCGTAATGTTTTTGTGCGTAAATGCCAGATAAGTGCACTTTCTGGAGAAAATTTCTAGGCCTCGATTGCGGAGGTACAAGACAGTTGCAGTAGCAGCTCTCTGGATTCTAGCTTGTAGCTGCAGGCGAGTTACCGCAGATTTCCAGATGCAGATGTTATCTGCGTATGTTGATATACAAATATTGTTTGATAGGTGCGTATGGAGAGCGATCAGTGTTAGATTGAATAGCACGGGGCTCAGTACACCACCCAGAGGGACGCCGCAACAACTCAAATGTACAGACGTGTTGCCGGCCTCCGTACTCACAAAAAAAGAGGGTCGCATTTGGAGATAGCTGCGTATGCACATAAACATTCGGCCACCCACTCCAATCTATTCTACTGCGGCAAGGACGGCTTCATGAGTAACGTTATTATAGGCTTTTTCGACGTCAAAGAACAGAGAGGTGCAAAGACGCTAATGGCCTTTCTCATGTGCTACGTATGGGATTAGGTCGACAACGCTAACAATCGATTATTGACCCCGTCGAAAACCAGCCATGACATTTGGGTAGATCTCATGATACTCCAAGTACCACTCCAGGCAGTCGAGGATCATACTCCCCCTTGCTTTACCCACGCAACTAGCCAATGCAACTGGACGATAAGAGGAGAGCTCCAATGGTGACTTGCCAGGTTTTAGCAGCGGTACCAGACGACTAGTTTTTCAACAGCTATTCTCGCACACTCACCCAGATGACAAAGTTCTCTGTAGGAGATTCCGTCAGGCCCTGGTGCTGAGGTACGTTTGCACGAAGCTAGTGCTGCTTTACGCGCCAGAATGGTGAACGGGAGGTCCATACGAGAATCACGTGGTGGCGGACAACTGCTTGAAGGGGGTGAGCTGTTAAGCGTTATAGTTTGCTCTGATAATCAATTGCAGAACTCTTCAACAACGTCAACATCTGGTCGATTTTGATAAACGGCTAAGGCCTTGAATTACGACCTCTGAATTGAGGATGACCGCAAAACTCATACTGCCTACTATAACTGCGACAAAGGCTTACGAGGGTCGAGTGACTCGCAGAAAGTGATCCAGCGTTGAAATTCTAGCTTGTCCAACCGACGTTTGATCTTCTTCTGCATACGTCTAGCAACCCTTGAATCTTCTATGTCCTTCGTGCGCCGGTGTACTTTCTTTCAGCACATCGTCGTAAGGCTCGAAGCCGCTCAGCTCTATTCCGATGCCCTTGACTTTTACAGAGCATGGGATCGTACACACGGTATCTTGTACAGTGCTCTTGATGGCATCTTGTTAGTCTGATATGTGTTCTTGGCATTGGTCTTCCATACGAGACTGAAATTTCGGGGCGAAGCTCCTTAGGGCGTGGGTCTGTCACTCCTCCGTATGTATGAAGTAGTACGTAACAAGCGGGGGCACATGCCCCCTCTTGAGCGGGTATGTCCTACAGGGGATGCGATATGGGAAATGGCGGTAGTTGGAGCGTTCACAAGATGGACACACGGACGAACGGATGAATGGACGTGCGTACGCACGTATGGACAGACAGACGGATGGACGGACTCACGAACGGACGCATGGATGGACGCTGGGTGGTCGACGCGAACGGATGGAAGCAAGAACGAACTGAAAGGACGGAAGCACGTATGGGCTGCCGGACGCTTTTCCCGACTCATCATCATTCACTCCGTAGATATTCTGTGATTTTTAGTCTACTCTTTTGACCGTGTCACGAACTTCAGGAGGCGGCAATCATCTGATCTTGACGTGTGTTGGAATATCATCACTCCCATGCGTTTCTATATCCGTAAACCATTCAGCATGCTTCACTAGGCTTTGCGAATCGGAAGCGAAGTCGAGACAGCTGCTGTACGTGGAGCCACGTAAAAAGGTAGGACTGCCATCGTTCAGTAACTTAAATTCGTTGTCAGAGGCAAAACACACCAAATTTCCGCTCTTCATGTTGGTCTTCTGACTTCCCATAAAGTATGATGAGCGTTAAAATCCCCGATGAAAATACACGAGTCAGAAGTTAATGCTATGACGTCTCGTAGTTTTTTTGGGGGGATCGAACGGACTTGATGGTGATAGGTATGCGCCAACCAACGTTGTCGAGCCTTCAATTTTTCACACATAAGCATACGTATTGAATTCCGTCATGAGGTGGTGCAGGTTGAAGGATGTAAGTGAGGTCTCGGAGAATGAACACCAAAACATTGCTGCTTTTACTAAAACTAGACGACATAAAAGGTTCGTGTCTCGAGAGTCTTACTGCTCTCGATAGGTTCTGCTCACAAATGACGATTACGGGGAAAATATTGACGTGCACAAATCGGCGAAAATCAGCATACGTTATCTTAGTCCCCTAGCATTCCACTGCAGTATTGTTGCTTTACGACCATCCTCCCTGAAAGACAGTGGTGGGTTAGCCATGGTCTACTCTAGGGCTGCTAACGCTGAACTCAGCGCGTCCAGTACTTGAAGGGCACTTTTAGCTGACGGTGTATTCAGGTTGCTTCAACAACACGCAAATGGTGTCCACTAACGATCGCAGCATCACCATTACGCGATGATCTGGCTTCACGGCCGTTTCAGCACCTTGTGCTTGTTCTTGAGGTGGCTTGTCTTGAGGATCAACATATCGTGTAGGCTGAAGTGGAGGCCATTCTTTTGGAGAGAGATTTCTTTTCTTTTGGTGCAGATGTTTGCCGTGCTAGCATAGGAACTACGCCTGTCGAATTTACTTGAGATTCTGACTTTCTCGTTGGATTTCGCACGGTCCTTCGTAAGGACCTTCAACGATGACGGTGCCTTCGCCTAACAGTTTACGCAGCTTCTCTCTGAGTCGAGTTGTCTCGCACCATTTGTCTTAGAATAGAACTATCCTTCTCAATCTGAGAACAGTTCTTGGAGGAAGCACTGTGAGCACCGTGACAGTTGGGCCATTTCAAAGTAGTTGTACTGCAGTTGTCTTCTGAGTGGTGTTCAGCTCATCGGGGGCACACTGCGGAATTTACGAAAACGCACTTCACGTGGCCGGCCAATCATCTGGCACTTGAAACTGCAAAGGATTCGGAATAAATGGGCGAACCTGGTGATGAAAACGGCCAACCTTTACGTAAGAGAGAAAACAGTCACCCTTCAATGTTATTTGCATATAACGTGAGTTGCATAGGCGACCAGTATTCACAATTATGTTGTTTTCACTCACTGGTTTTATCAGTACGGGAAAATCTTCAATGGCGATTTCAGTGCCTATATCATAGATAACTCCTATGACGGTGTCACCATTCGCTGGTATGATGGATCACACTTTGATGTTTGCCAGGTCCGACACATGCTGTAGCGTGTTCAGCGCACTCGGGTTCATCCCGTCGACTGCCAAACTATTTTTCCTCGTGTTTATTCTGATGTCCTTAATCTCGTTAGGCACAATGTTTTGAAGATACAAGAACAGTGCTTGCCTGTTGCGGACGCGTACATTGTCAGTATTGGTCTGCGGCACAAACACAATGGAGTGAGGCCATCGCTGAGGCGCAGTTCTCACAGTGGCTGTACTTGATGCTGACGATGCGTTCATGATTCTTCGTTTGGCCTTGCGGTAGAGCACAGGTTCAAAGCCGTCTTCCGAGGACTCGTCGTCTGGTGCCGCGTACAGCTTGGTGTCCTCGCTCTCACTAGATGCACTACATTGCTTTCTTGATGCATTGCCCATGGTTGAACCGGTTTCAGGCGGAATCTCCGGGGATCGTACATACGTCACTGCGATGTAGAGGTTGGACACCCCGCTGTTGCACTGTGGAACGCAGAAAATATAGCATAGATGACACGATGTAAATGTAGTTGTAGATTCTAAACTTGTGACTCACACCCATCATGGGAGATTGGCCAAAAATGGGGTAGCTTAACGAAAAGGAATATATATATTGTGACGAGGTTTATTAGTCGATAACGACAACGGCAAGACAGCGTGAAGAACCGTCCAGCAGAGACCAGCACAGCAGCGAGCCGAAGCACGAGCCGAGAGAGCCAGGCGTTGGCGATGCTGCTCGCCGCAGGCACATCTTTTTCTTCACAATCGCCCCCGCCGGAAAAGGAGCCATCCTGGCGACTTAAGAAGTTTCAGGCAGAGGCTCATGGTATGGTTTCAGTCGGGAAACATGGACGATGTCACGTGCGCGCCAGCGCATGTCGTCCGATCTGGAAACTGGCTCAATTACGAAATTGACTGGAGAGGTTTTCTCCAAAACGGTGTAAAGCCCCTCGTACCGGGGGACAAGTTTCGAGAAGAGTCCCGGTGTTTGGTGTGGAATAGCGAGCCACACAAGAGACCCTGGGGCATAGCTGGTATCTTAAAGGGCGGTGCTACGGTGTTCTTTCTGGCGTTGCTGCTCTTTTGAGGTGAACGCACGGACGAGCTGGCGGCACTCTTCGGCTTGTCGAGAAGCATCGGAGACAGGTGGGCACTCGGAAACATCAGGACGGTAGGGTAGCAGGGTGTCGATTGTATGGGAAGGCTCGCGTCCATAAAGAAGAAAGAAAGGTGAGAATCCCGTGGTGGTTTGAACTGCGGTGTTATATGCGATTGTGACGTATGGGAGAACACGGTCCCAGTTGCTATGACCAGATGCGACGTACATTGAGAGCATATCACCCAGCGTGCGGTTGAACCGTTCCGTTAGCCCGTTAGTCTGCGGGTGGTACGCTGTCGTTTTCCGATGAATGACGTGGCATTCCGAAAGCAGAGTTTCGACGACCTCGGAGAGGAAAGCGCGGCCTCTGTCACTAAGGAGCTCTCGAGGTGGACCATGTCGAAGGATAAAGCGACGTAAAATGAAAGAGTCGACATCCTGAGCAGTAGCGCTCGGCAAAGCGGCTGTTTCGGCGTAGCGTGTCAGGTGGTCAACTGCCACTATAATCCACCGATTACCATTTGATGTGAATGGAAGGGGGCTGTAGAGGTCAACGCCGACGCGATCAAATCGCTTGGCAGGGCATGGAAGTGGCTGCGATGCGCCAGTAGCACGTGGCAGTGTTGGTTTGCGTCGCTGGCAGTCAGGACGGCGCTGCACGAATTTGCGTACAAAATTGTACATGCCGCGCCAGTAATGGCGATGGCGAAGGCAATCATATGTTTTGAACACTCCGGCGTGGCCGCATTGCGGATCGTCGTGAAGAGAGGTGCATACTTGCGATCGTAAAGTGTGTGGAATGACCAGCAGCCACCGGCGGCCATCGGGAGCGTAGTTGCGTCAATGAAGGAGTTGATCGCGGATGGTGAAATGGAAAGCTTGACGTCGGCGGGATCGAGATACTGGAAGGTTGGGCGTGCCAGATAGATATTCGATGAGAGATGCGATCCACGGGCCACGATGTTGTTCGGTGGCAATCAAGTCGAGATTTAGCGATGACAAGGTCTCGAGGCGAGAGTTTCCGCACGTCGGATTTGGTGATAAAGGTGAGCGGGACAGGGCATCAGCGTCAGAATGTTTGCGTCCGCAGCGGTATACGACGCGAATGTCGTACTCCTGGATGCGGAGTGCCCATCGCGCAAGGCGGCCAGAAGGGTCTTTCAAAGTGGAGAGCCAGCAAAGCGCGTGGTGATTAGTTACTAGATCGAACGAGCGGCCTTTAAGTATGGCCGGAATTTTCCAAGCGCCCACACCAGAGCCAAACACTCTTTTTCTGTCACGCTGTAATTAGTTTCGGCTTTCTTCAGAGTGCGGCTAGCGTAGGCTACAACGTATTCTGAATAGCCGGGCCTTCGTTGAGCGAGGACAGCGCCTAGCTCGACGCCGCTGGCGTCGGTGTGCACTCTGGTAGGAGCAGTCGGGTCGAAGTGGCGAAGAATAGGTGGGGAGGTGAGCAGACGGCGTAGAGTAGTGAAGGCAACGTCACTTGCAGGGGACCAGGAGGAGAGGTTCACGTCACCACGAAGAAGCTGGGTTAATGGTGACATGATAGATGCAAAATTGCGAACAAAGCGCCGGAAATACGAGCATAGGCCTACAAAACTGCGAAGTTCTTTCATGGTCGTCGGCTTGGGAAATTCTGCGACTGCTCGAAGTTTTACCGGGTCAGGTAATACGCCGTGTTTGGACACGATGTGGCCTAGTATGACGAGCTCGCGTGCAGCAAAGCGGCATTTTTTCAGGTTAAGCTGCAGGCCAGCGTTGGTCAGGCAAGTCAAAACGTGCCTGAGGCGAAGGAGGTGTGTAGAAAATTCATGGGAGGAAACCACGACATCGTCGAGGTAACAGAGGCACATATTCCACTTGAGGCCACGTAGCGTATTATCCATAAGACGTTCAAACGTGGCAGGCGCGTTACAAAGCCCAAAGGGCATGACGTTAAACTCGTAAAGTCCGTCTGGTGTAATGAATGCCGTTTTTTGGCGATCGGCTTCAGCCATTGGGACTTGCCAATAGCGAGACCGCAAATCTAGCGACGAGAAAAATTCCGTTCCGTGAAGGGTGTCGATGGCGTCATCAATGCGCGGCAAAGGATAGACGTCCTTGCGGGTTATCTTGTTCAAACGACAATAGTCCACGCAAAATCGGATAGATCCGTCTTTTTTACGCACGAGGACGACAGGAGACACCCAGGGACTGTGAGATGGTCGAATGACGTCTCTACGAAGCATATCTTCGACTTGATCGTTGATGACGCGGCGCTCTTCAGCGGAGACACGGTATGGCCTTTGACGCAGTGGCTGGTGTAGGCCGGTGTCAACATGATGTTTGACTTGTGACGTGCGGCCCAGTTGAGGCTGCGACACATCGAAAGAACTCCTGAACTCTTGCACAAGATCCAGCAGGTCGGCATGTTCGAAGGGAGTGAGAGTGTCGGCAATGGCGCTAGAAAACGTATCTTTGGACGACTCCTCGAGTGCCGACAGTGATTTTGGGTGGTCGCAGTAGTCAACCGGGACATCAACCAAAGCCGAAGGGTCGAGATCCTGCACGCGGCCGAGACATTCCCCCGCAAGCAAAGTGACAGGTGTGGAAAGCGGATTACTTACGAACATATTGCTTCTTCCGGTGGCAAGGTCACTTGTTGCGAAAGGCAGCGGCAGAGCTCGACGAATCTTGAAGATATCGGAAGGCATAAAAAGGCATGTAGCGTCAGTGTAGGCGTTGCATTAAACGGGAACAAGGGCAAAATTTCCAGGTGGAACATCGGTATCTTCATGAACGAGCAACTTCGCCGGCTGATGAAGAGCGTCAAGTAATAGGACATCACACAAGGATGAAAACTCAACTTCGGCGCGAGCGCAGTCGATGAAGGCAATATGACGGGATAGGAAGTGCCACCTGAGGATGACGTCATGCGAACAGACAGCGAGAACAATAAATTCCACGATGTAAAGATTGCCTTCGATGGACACTCTTCCAGTGCAGGCTGCGAGAGGCGTTACTTACTGTGCGCTTGCGGTGTGAAGCGACAGTCCCGAAAGCAGCGTCGTGACTTTGCGCAATAAACGGCAGAGATTAGCGCCAGTATGGTTTTATGCAGAAACAGCTGCGCTGGTGTCCACAAGGGCGAAAGTACAATAACCTTCAACAGTTACTGCGACCACGTTAGCAGGAGAGGGGCGAGGGCTTAGACAGTTCGAAAACGGCGCAGTTCTTGCCCCTTGAACTGCGGTGCTTTGGTTTCCTGTTCGGAAGGTCCGGGTTGGTGACGCATGGGGGAGGGGGATCGCCGACGAGGAGACGGTGCGCGCTGCGGCTGGAAGTCAAGGTGGTCAGTAGGGGCATAGCGAGGTGATGAGACCGGCCCGTATTGGTCGAAGGGTTGGCTGCCGGGTTGCGACGACCGGGCATAGTTGCCGAACGTCTGAGGTTGATGGCGGCAGTAGCGGGCAACGTGTCCGGGAGTGAAGCAGGCGTAGTAAATCGGTCGGTTATCGGGAGTCCTCCATGGATTGGCGACAGGTGGTGCCGCCCAAGGTGTAGTATAGGCAGCTGGGTGTGCTCGCTGTGAGCGCGTGGTGTAGGGCGGTTGCGGAAGCCTACGCACAGCGTCTGCATATGTGAGCGGGGCGGCTGCGGGCTGCATCTCTTGCGAACAGGCGACAGGAGGAGCCACAGGCTGCGCTGCATACGTTAGGGGCGCGGCCACAGGCTGAATCGCTAGCGGATAGGCGACAGGGGCATCTACCGGCTGTGCGACACGCGGGCAGTGGACGCGGCTAGATAGAGGCGGCTCGTAGTGCGCAAGGGGAACAGCTTGTGCAACCTCTTCCGATATAGCAGTGCGAAGCGGGGCGGGTAGACGGGTGGTGGTCTCGTGAGCGAAAGGCACTAGAGAAAGTTGGCGGGCGACTTCCTCACGGACGAAGGCTCGGACCACCATGCTGAGGTTGTCGAGTCAAAGAGCGTTGCTTCTTCAACTCGTCGTAGCTCTGACATAAGCCGACGACTTCAGAAACTGTGCTCGCATTTCTAGCCAAGAGCATTTGAAATGCGCCATCTTCGATGCCCTTCAGGATGTGTTTGACCTTGTCCGACTCGGGCATGGTGCCATTCGCGCGTCGACAAAGGTCGACGACATCCTCAATATAGCTGGTGAAATTTTCGCCAGTCTGCTGAGAGCGGACGCGCAAGCGCTGTTCTGCCCGCTGCTTTCGGACAGCCGGCTGACCAAACACTTCAGCACATGACGTCTTGAAGACGCTCCATGTGGGGACGTTGTGTTTGTGGTTGTTAAACCACAATTCTACGACACCGGTGAGATAAAGTATGACATGGCCGAGATTGTCGGCTTCATCCCACTTGTTATTGGTGCTCACCAGCTCGTAGTGCTCAAGCCAGTCTTCCACGTTGGTCCCATCCGCACAGCTGAAGACCTTCGGCTCCCGTAGCCTAGGATGGCCAGGGCAGTTGATCTGGGGCCACGATGCCAATGGGTTGGCGTTGTCAGTCATGACGGGCGGTAGCGTGCGGCTTCGCAGTTCCAGGGTGTAGCGACGGGGATGAACAGCACTCTCCACCAAATGTGACGAGGTTTATTAGTCGATAACGACAACGGCAGGACAGCGTGATGAACCGTCCAGCAGAGATCAGCTCAGCAGCGAGCCAAAGCACGAGCCGAAAGAGCCGGGCGTTGGCGATGCTGCTCGCCACAGGCACATCTTCTTCTTCACAATATTTAAATACTAGCCAGAAGAATATTAGGAGAAATATTGATTTTTGTAACTTATTCCTAAAAAAACTGGAAGAATTAGTTCCCACTGAAGGAGCAATAAATGATTGATATCAAAGAAAATTTTTCAGTAGTCTCTATGGGTTAACTGAGAACCTTTTGGAATCGAGGTTATTGAGTAAATCTGATCGACTGTACAATGAAATCTTGCACGACCTCGCACACTTTCCCGTTGCTATGCCCTAGGGTATGTGCACCTAGGGATAGTAAATTTGACGTTGTGAAAGCTAATCCAAGGAATCGTAAGAAAATTTCTAGTGATACCTTTCTTAATGATGAAACTGTCTACAAGAAACAAAACGTGTTGCACAGTTTCCTCTTCTCCGAAAAATAACAAAGCGGGGAGGGAGTCAAATCTCCTCTAAACAATTAAAACTTTATAGGAGGAAGGAATACGACAGCGTAATCGAGTGATTAAAACTTCCAGGTGTCGGTTATGACATGAGGAAGTTTTTCAAGGGGTCATTAGATGGTTGAAGTCCGGAGAATTCTTTAAAGATGGTGTAGGAGAATTCTCGCATCACCATTTGCCTCCGAAATCTAGACGCTACTATAAAGGCTGTTGTAGGGGTAATATACATACCTGGTCTGTATAACGCCGCTTTCGCTAGTGCGTCAGCTGTTTTATTTAGAGATATGCCTCTATGCCCTGGCACCCATACTAATCGCGCCTGAGTTAAGTGATTTGGTACTAGGAAGTTGAATTCTTTTAATGCTTTTTAATCACCGGATGCCATGAGCGCACTGCACGCCTGACAAGGAGTCCGTTATTATCACGGCAGGAATTTATTGCTGTTCGCAGTTTTCGAAGGACCAGCACTACAGCGAAAGATTCTGCAATAAAGATAGGTGTGGAATCTGTAATTCGGAAGGAAAATGACCAGTCTAGAACAAGGCAGCATGTACCAATGCCACTCTTTTCATCCTTATAGAAAGCGTCAGTCGCACTGATGATCTGTGCTTGTATTCCTAACAGGTAGTTCTGTAAAGTAGCTCTTAACATATTATTCGGTAGGTGTTTAGTAGAGAAAATGTCATCAAAGTATATTTGGATAGAACTTGTCGAGCTACAAATTGGAAGAACCTCACCAATTTGCGTGCACAGTGGGTCGATATAAGACTGTACAAGCTTTACTTGAGGTGTGCGAAATCTAGGCCAATGACAATAAAAAATAAACCAGGTTGCGCAATGAAAACTGTTTCTTTACGCCTTAAAGGAGATTCAAATGCCCTTAAGTGCGTTTGCACAGCCAATATTCTGAATCTGGTGTGGAGTGAGAGAATTCTAGCTTCCATATAGAAAACGTTATTCACTACAAATTTAGGCAGCCTTAAGCACATGCGCAGTGCCTGCTTCTCTAGAAGAACAAGAGGGTGCAGCTTATAAGCAGGTGCCGCGGAGTATAAGACACATTCAAATTCTAGAACCGGCCTCAAATATATGCGGTATATTGATAATAACGTGGCTCTGCGCATTCCTGATCTTCTGTTGCTTATCTGTTATAATAAGCCGGCTGCCCGAACACCCTTGTAGCAATATATTCGATGTGGTTTCGCCATTCTAGGAGCTGTCGTATATCACTCCTAGATATTTATTGGTCTGAACTTGTGGAATGATTTCAGTTTTGTATGAGAAAGATATGCGTACTGAGTCTTTTATATGAAATATCAATAAGCAACTTGTTCACGTTCAGAGAAAGATGAAGGAAGTCAAGTCAGTGTTCTATTTCAGATAAGTACATTTGGAGATGTGTTCCACAAGAGAAGCATTTCGTCGTCACCTGCCGAAGACACAGCACAATATACAGGAGACAAAATGAGTGCTCGTGAAGCAAGAAAACACAGAAATTTCGTACACGGGCTACAAAACCACTAGTTGTCGAGCAAATCGCAATTGTAAACAAACATAGCGTTTGGCACAAGGTTACCAGTGCCACTGCCAGCATCGCTAGATTTAGCGAATGCGTTTGCATTTAAAATATTTTCACTGTTTTCTTCGCTTGAGACCAACTTATTAGTGATTTTCTGTAAAAACCGCGTAATGAAGATTCACAAAAAAAGCAACTGGAGATGAAATTAGGACACTTCTGCGAAAAATCAAACAGCGCCGGCTGAGATCTCGCGGCAACTCTGTTACAACCTTGCCATTGCCGTGTGACACTCCCACAACTGCATCACCGTCAAAATCCCAAGGGGAGATTTACGTCAACGCAGTTTAACATAGTTTTGTGGTGGCTGTGAGACAGGGGTTTTATGCAGTATTTGTCACGTCTTTGATGATCGACTTGGCAAAATTCACAGAGATTCACGGCTCACCGATCTACCTCCGGAGCTTCACCCACTCATCATCATTCACCCCGTAGATATGCTGTGATTTTTTTTCCCTTGGTATGCTTTTTTACTCATGCAGAATAGACTAAAGCTCTTAAGCCTTTTCAGCTTAAAAACTGTAGTGCCGGGCAAAGAATGTGCTTTAAACCACGGCACCAAAAAGAGCGCACCGGCAATGCTTCAGGCACTAATGTTTGAAGAAAATGAAGGGAGAAAAATTACACTAGCATTGATAAGAAACCAACGCGAAAAAAACGGTCACTAAAATTAGAAAACCATTCGCAACCTGCCTCGTTTCGCAAGTTCCGTTCACTGTTCAAGCACCACACTGGTAACATAGAACGTCGCCACCAGTACGTCAAAAAAACTGGTGATATGGGAGACAAGCTTCTCGTACGTATAGGACATTTCGGCTGATTTCATTGGGTAAACCGGGGGTGCTATTCTGGACACTGTCTAATTCCACCATATTGTCAAATTTCACAATGGCGACATTTTAGGCCAATCGGAGAGGTTGTAGCAGCTCACTCGACCAATCAGCATCAATCAATGGCGGAATCTGAAGACATGGCTAAATTCGACAATGTCCAGAATAGCACTCAAGGTGAAGCAAATGTCAGGTGACCCCGCGAGAAATATGTAGACTGTAGGTGTTTATTTGTTATTCTAGTTTGAATTTTTCAGGCTAAATACTTTCGGGTTGCGTGTCCCCATCGCTGCCTTTTTGCTGCACTATCTATCCAGTCTTCAGCCTAGGAAACTCGCAAGTAAAACAGGACGAACAATAACATTTTGACAAATGCTTGAGAATCTCTTTGGTCTCTAGACTGTGCCTTTGTACGTTTCTAGACAGCTGCGTTCTGACCAGTACTTCCTACGGATTTCTTTATTTCTTTGTTCTCCTGGTTCGGCCATTCGAATCCCGCGCGACGGTATGCTTATTCACGACAACTGCGGTAGCGTCTCAGTGTGGCCGTGACCCACTCTGCCCACTTAGTCACCCAATACGTTGATAACTCTCACGGCTGAACTGAAAGTCAAGCATCATTTCAAGCGCCGAGTCTTCAACACGACAGAAAATCGTATAGTTGGTACAATTTTAAAGCTCAGATGGCAGGAAACGAACCTCGCAAGGAAGGTACAAATACACCGACTGAGAGCTGGTCCAGCGTTCGATCTGTGTGTTCACGGTATCCTTGGTGACGTCTTTTCGCGCTGCTTCAACCAACATCTCCAAATGGAGAAGGCGCTCCTTCAACGGCGCCGATTAAAGCTACTGCTGTGCATAACATGCCGGCCCCAGCGTTTAGCGTCACAACGGTGCTGGCGAAGAGCTGACAGAGAACGTCTTCACTGTCAGATTGGCTGGCTCTCCCATAACTAATAGAATGTGTGTAAAACTGTTGTAGGAGCACTCTTGGCCGAAAATAATGAAGATGTCACGCATGCCTGAAATGTCATTCAATTGAAATGAACCTGCTTTGGATGGAACCTCGCTGCAAGCCATGACTCATCGAAATGCTATCCGCACAGCGCCTGGCGCTGCAGAAATGTGGTTACCAAGGGTTCATAGAGGTGGCGCAAAACGCACCCCTCAATTCTGGAGGACCATAGGTATTGAAAAGTACCTGGGGGCGACCTTGCCTCAACCACAAAAGATGGCAATGAAGTATAAGGTGTCTCGTGTCTTCCTGTTCTACGTCGCTGTTGAAAATCAATAACGAAATTTGTACGTATACTATAAACTACAACATTTGTGTTGTTGTGAAAAAGCATGAAAAACACGTAAGCAATATTTTTAACTTGTTTGTGTGGTAATTAGCGCATGCAATACGCTTCAGCGCGAAAAAAAAATTGGCTGCCGCAGACTGCATTTTTCTGAGTTCACTTTTTATCCCGATGTTCTGATTTGAGTACTGCATAGCGTCACCGGCTTTTCGGTCAAGATTACTTGAAAAATACGACTCATGCAACTAAGCTATTTCGACGCTTTTTAGCTTACAAATATTCTATATGCATACGGTTAGCAAATTTCGGTCAGAGCTCACCAGGTAATACAGTTGGCGACACTGCATTGAGACTGTGTATCTGTATGTCGCTAATGACAACAAACTTTCTTGTTGTGACTAGTGGCGCTAGCTCGCTGGTCTACATTAGCGCTAAGGAAGCCTGGGCAGATGGTAACAATACTTATTCTGCGCTCCTTTCCTCAAAAAATTGTGAAATAATTGAAGCCTGCGTATAATGCCCTGTAAGTGAGAAAACACTGCCCGCCACAATAGTCAATTTAACGTGGAGTGTGCACTTCACAATAGGAAGTTTTAATACTGCGTACGTATCATACGTGGCGGCATTGCGTACGTAAGGACGCCACGTTTTGCGCAGTGCGCATTCGCTGACCGCAACGCGCACGTATTGCGTTACGTACGCAGCCGCTATACGTACGCATGCATGTGATTCATCCGTGCGTGCGTACGTATGAGGTGGTAGCGCCGCTCTCGAACATGTTCGCGACAGCACGAGACTTTGTTTCGCAAAATGGCGGCATCAAATTCGAGCACCGGCCGGCTGTACTTTTGCATCGCGTATAATTCGGCACTTGGATTGGCTCAGATTGGCGTTCAACAACACGTACTTCTATATTTATCGACCAGGTGACGCAACACGCTTCAGGTTCGTTACATACGCGAGTACTACGGCGTATTAAAAAATCATTAGGGGCAAACGACGCCGCGTAACGCAAGGCGCTTGCGTGATGCGTATGAAGCACCACTCTGCACTACGAAAACTCTCTAATACCACCTACGTCTCCACCAGGCGATCTATGAAATGCAGAGGCACATGGCGATTATTCTGTCTTATGCTGCAGCAAAATGTCTAGTTTTGTATAGGCGAATGTGCTGACATTACTTGTCAATTTATGAACCAGGTTTCCGCGCAAAATTGCTAGCATGCTCATCTCCCGAAGCACGTGAAATATGTGAAAGCGAACGCAGTGTCGTGTACAATCAAATCAAGCATTTCCTGTAACGGCAGTATCACAATCTCAAAAATCAAAGGCTGTCGTTCACTGTATATAACTGTGGCAATTGTCCGGTTATCGCACTCCGGACTACCAAGAATGACTGGTACCACGAGAAACAATTTTAAATAATGGTTTCGTTAATAAGGGTTGTCGCATGTGGCCTCCTAAAATCTTGATTTATCTGACTCTAAACTACTACTTTTATAAGATTTTCCGAGACGTTCAATGTGAGGAAAAAACGACTGCCTCGGCAAAAAGAAGCAGTAATCGCCACGCACACTACATAATTTGGAAGAATAATGGCTAATAAGAGATGTGTCATGCAAACCGGGAAAAGGCGGGCGTCGCTTACTCGCCTCATGCGGCCGCCTTCATGCATTTTTCAGCGTTTATAGAGTCGTACCCCGGATTTAGGGCACCGATGTTCTTAAAATGTATTATTTGTGAATAATATTTCAGAGATTATTTTTCCTGCAGATTATAGGGTCTCGAAATATCGTGCTCTTTATTAAGGCGTTCCGCCGACTTGTAAATGAATGGCAGAAGGAATTATAGCGAAGCTGGTGCACGCTGTTTTCCCACAAAAAGCAAGAGCAGGCCATCGCAGCCGCAAATAATCTCCATGCCTATAACAGAGAATTTGGCGCTCACTTTCACGAAGACCATTATTTTACTCTGTTTCTTCATTTCTTCAGTTTCGCAATTATGTGAGAAAAGAATGAAATATAGGCTGAGGAAACGAATTTTCTCGCCTTTATGTCATATCAGTTTATGTATTCATGGCATTTGCTTGTGCAAGCAGTGCTGATGTTTATGTGTTTCTTTAGGTTTTGTTTGTGATTTCCTGCGGGAGATGTTGAGTTTATGCTCGAAATAAGACAAACAAACAGCAGTTTCTAAATTCGCTCTGAAATCAGGGTAAAGCAGCCCTAAGCTAGCACTTGCTTCTTGATTTTCATCCACCATTCTTGTTCTTGCGTCTTTGCGTAATTGCTCCTGTTTTAAACTTGCAAATTCTGCTACACTCGTGTAGGCGCATTAAATAGTAACGTTGTGCACTGCCTACGTTGCGCATTTATGATGACAGTGAAGGATGGTTAAGAGATTGTAGTGGATGTCATTGAGATATACAAATCGCATACTAAAAGGAAAAGAAAACTCCTTGAATTTTCTAAGGAAAATAGGGTTCTCTTCGCACAGTTGTCATGCTGTTGTAAAAATTTATCATCTGGAGTGTTCTGTAGTGTGCAACGTGGATCGAAAGGGGATCATTATTTGCACACATGCGAGGTGCGACAATGACACTGAGGAACATCAGTGGCCTCAGAGCTGAATTTTCGTATATAAAACATAAGAAAGCATTCGCGACATGAAGGGCCGTCAGGCCGCAACATAAGGCCACAAAACATAATTTCAATAAATCGCAAATGTACGTGTACCATGAGCTTAGAGTGGTAGGACAAAGCGGCAAGTATAGCAATTCACTGAATCCGGATTTTTTTAGAGGCTAGCAATGACTTTTCAAGAACTCCAGCGTGAAGGCTCTCTGTACGTGAGTTAAAATTGAAGTGAATTCGCGTCGACTTTGAACCTATAAAAATAAGAAGTTTGCCCTGCCGTGGTTGTCTAGTGGCTAAGGTACTCGGCTGCTGACCCGCAGGTCGTGGGATCAAATTTCGGCTGCGGCGGCTGCATTTACGATAGAGGCGGAAATGCTGTACGCCCGTGTGCTCAGATTTGGGTGCACGTTAAAGAACCCCAGGTGGTTAAAATTTCCGGAGCCCTCCCATACGGCGTCTTTCGTACACACATGGTGGTTTTGGAACGTTAAACTCCACATATCAATGAAATCATGAATCGACAGTTATCTTCTTTTCTTGTTCTTCTTTCATATATACGTATCAACGCCTACAAAACTTTCTGCCAGTTATGGGATGTATTAGAGCACTGCACGGTCAATTTTTCCAGTCAGGGCTCGGCCTGGACCGAAAACGCCATTCTACGGCACGCCCGACCCAGCCTAGTATTTGTAAATATGGCTCATATCCACACGAGCCCGAAAAGATTGGGCCCGGCCTGGCCCGTTTAAGCCAATTATAGCTTGAGCTTAAACGAGCCACATTGAATGTACCTGCCGCAAACAATATATTTTCTAAAGTGTTCTGAGAACTTATTTTGGTGTCACCACTTTCACTTGTACAGTTTCTACTTCCGGTGAATTGCACCCGTAACATTTTTCTGCAAAATAGTTGCTGCATTATACATTATTATTAGCTGTCCATCTCACGCACTCAGTGCTAACAACGCAATAATATTTTTTTACACTCAGAAGAATGGCTACAAAGTAGCACCCTATAACGTGGCGGAAAAGATATATATAGCTTAGTCTATATAAATAGCATTTGAGTTCGGCCTGTTCAGTAAAAGTATCAAGCTTTTTTCAAGCTTGATTTATTGCACAATGCTATGAAACAAAAAAAAAACGCGCTCTAGCTGCTTCCGGGAAAAATATATGAGCCTAAGCAGCGTTGTATAAATTAAAGCCTCGTGTCCACTCCTGGGCAGGCCACTGTCCCCAACGTACACTACGGTTTCACGTTAAAAAAACGAAGCTTAAGTGACGCAGCCTTCTTCCCGAGTCACCACCCCTACATTGCCTTAGATCTGTCACAGTGACCAAACCCGTGGTGATCGAGCCACTGTCTTCATTTTTCCCTGAAGATGCCTATCTTGCCGTCTTCGTGTCACAGCCTTCGGTCATTGAAAGTGTTACTAAGCAAGACCGAGCTGAAGGCTGCCAAAACAACTCTCTATTCAAGCACCGAAATGAACAAGCATGGCGGTTCTTTTGCGCTCTCCGTCGAGCGGGGCATGTTGGGTGTTCGGAGCGCGATTCCACGCAGGGACCGAAAGCGCGAGAGTGCGTTGCCTCGTCGCCGATAGCCGAAGGCCTAGGAGCAAATATCAGAGCAAAGTGTGGCTTTCTGCAGCTTGCGGTTGTGGTTTAGGCTTGCTGCTCGCAACAGTGACAATGAAGAAGAATGAGAGGTGTGGCAAAAAGGAAACAGCGACCACTATAGTGGGGGTGTAAAAGTGGAAGGTGAAGAATAATCTACCATTCAACTGAGCTAGCGCCCGTGTGGACGGTTTGGTTATGTAGATCAGGCAAATTATATTGCTTCAGTGGACTTCATTTCAAAGGGTGTCAGCTTTGCAGTCGATAAATTGAGTTGAATAATAATTTCAAACAACAAACCCAAGCAGTGCACACACGCCAGTATATTGATATGTATGAGACCCAGGCCTAACACGGGCCTGACTCAGGCCCGAGACCAACGCGAGCTCTAAACCCACATGCCCGCCCGGTCCATGTATACGGGCAGACATGAGACTGCTCGTGACAACAAATTCTGAACACTTATTGCGTCTTTACATCGCATGTAATGCTGTGGCAACGAGACAGAGGAAGAGGGAGAGAAAACACTTATTTGTAAAATAAAAGGTATCTTACTTGCATGGTGGAGCCCTTAGTTTTGGGCCCCATGGGCTTGCGCTGCTGCACTTCACCACTGAATCAGCCGACGCTGCATCTGCGACTCTGGTTAATGTATTGTACCAAGAAGAACACGAGAGCGAAAAAGTGAAGGGGTATGAGGCGACCAGACCTTAGAATTAATGGGCTCCACCATCTTTGTGTGCATGGACATCCCCAGGTGGCAACGAGAATATTGCTTCAAATGCATGCAGGCGCGTTTAGTTGCATTTATAACTGAACTATAAGTCCGGGGAAAGCACAACGTAACGATATTCAAGTATGTCTTTTTATACAGAACCTAGGACCGCACAGGCGGTGAGTAGAACGGATACCGCTCTACAGTGGCAATTAATGTGTCTGTCCCACCGCGTAGCGGGCTTGCTCCTGCCGCAAACTGAATGAAGTGGTGATAATGCATTATGCGCACTGACTTCATGTTAAAGCACGCAAGCACACACACACACACACACAAACACACACACGCACGCGCACACGCACACGCACACGCACACACAGAGAGAGAGAGAGAGAAAGGCAGACAGAGACACCCAACATTTACTTCCGGCTTATTTGCGTTCTTTATTGGGGCATTTCTGTGCTGGTACGTGAACGATTACACCGTCAAGGGCGTTTGGACAGCCCGTTGTGCGCAGCTTGTGGCTCCTGCGAAACAATTGAGCATCTCGTAGTGCACTGTCCCACATTTGCTACGCAGCGGTCTTTGCTGATTAAGGAATATAAATTCCTAGGACTCAAGTGCGCGACTCTAGAAGACTACCTCTTTCCGAGTGGTAGTGCTTCCCGACGCGACCAGGCCCACCGAGCTCTCCTTACATTTATGAACCGCAGACCTGGGCACCCGTTTATAGGCGGTCTCTTTTTTCTTTTTTATTATTTTTATTCATTTTTACTCATACTTGTCGAAGCTTTCTTCATTTTTTTCTGTTCCTCATTTTCTTTCCTCTTTCTGCCCTCTAATCTTTGTTTCCTCTGTTTCTTCCCTCCTCCCAAAAGAGTGAGCAGGCGTTTTGCCCCTCCAGGTGGCAGTTGCCAGCTTGCTCTCTCCCTCTTTCCTCTGTGTCCCTGTGTATCTGTGTATGCGAATCAAATAATAAATCATAATATTAATAATTCCATCAGTTTTACTTCGAAGCCGGTTTCATTTTTTTTTGGTTTCATCCAATCTAGTCGTGTGAACACCGGATCGCTGCCCCCGTTTTAAGGTGCATTCAGACGCGAGGAAAAAATACCGCACCTTCATGGACACAACAGTCAGTTCCATCCGATGAAACCTGCAAGCCTGACTGGGCTGAGGGAAATGCAGTGTCGCTAGACTACATAGTCAAGATGGCAGCCATGCTGCTGTCTTTCAAAGTGGATTCCATGAAAGGCTTCAATTCGTGTTGGCTCGGCTGCATAGTTTTTGCTTCTTTTACTTTTAGCATGTAGTTCAAATGATGTAAAGCACATATATGCTCCTTACTGTTCATGAAATTCATATAGCCATGGTTTGAAACTTCGTGAGTCTTTACTTATAGTACTGTCACTGGTATACATGTTGTGAACTAAATGCTTCTAGGAATCCTTACAGGGAATGTCGCTGAAGCCAGCGCTTTGACAAGTGAGCTTTTCTTTGTGAAGGCAACGCTGTTATCCTGACGAGTACAAGCCAACTTGCTGAAACACTGCTTCCAGCGATGTTCTTTCTTGAAAAATTTCTGAATGCTTTAAGCTTCTCCGGGCCTCTGAACTACAGTCTCGTTTGGTACTGAAGTTTTGTAAGAAATCTTTGTGCGCCGTCATAAGAAACGTGATTGAGTCAAATACGGCGTGCCGTATTTGTCACTGTTGATAATTTTTACATTGGCTTGGATATGCTAGGTTCAATCTTTGCTCATAATAGCCATATGTGAGTGGCAAATTAAAGAGTCCGCTTTTAGAGATTGACACTCTCACACTGCGTGAATGTCCATCTTTTTTTTCCATACAGATCGCGCAATAAAAAGGCCAGTTCATTTGTGTCAATTGAGTTTCATCTTACTAATAAATTCGTCAGCTTAACTTTCGCCACTTCAGAACACACGAAAAAAAACGCTTAATGAAATAAACGAACCTGAAAGAACGCACAAGGGCCAACGGACGTGAAAGAAGGCACAAGGGCATTCCGCTTGCATGAAGAGTGGGAAAGGAAAGCTTCCACGGCAACCCCCCTCCTCTCGGTATTTCGTCCTCTCTCTCTCTCTTCAGTGACCTCACCTTTCACGTCACGAAAGAAATGTTCTGCTAGTGTTTTATTTCCAGTTCGATGCCCCGCAGCCACAAGTGGTAAATGTGGCGCTGCCGTATGCATGCGAGAGCGCTTACATGGGAGGTATAGGGAGTGTCCGCTCCCTGCCTATGCACCCAAATTCAAAGCTTCTTCCGTATATATCAAAGATTTGCCCACATTGACAGTGTGCTGAACTCCTCTCACCCTCCTCGCCAGCCGTCAGGCGTGCTGCCGTACTGTGAGCATGTGTGTGCGAATATAATTACGCCTGAATAATCCGCACCTGCGGCATTCTTAAACAACTACCAGATTTTCATAAAATGATGAATCTCCTAATTGCTTCACGTTTATCAGTGCTGTTGTTTTACGTCATGTAATAATCATTTTTGAAGCATTATTATATGTGCAAATGGAAGCAAAAAAAGATGTCTATGTTTTAATGAAACTAGCACATCTTAGTACAGGCACGAAAAAGCTACGTAAGATACGACTCGTGCGTTATTCATTTCGACTTCGTCTTTAGCTGTTCGCTTTTTATCATGCACCATATACAACAAACGCCATTCGTGGTTCTGTACTCCCCAAAGATATTCGAATACGCACATCTCGTAAACACAGCATTTGCCCTTGCACGTGCTTAAGGGAACGCATTCGAGATGAGCATGGCAAGGGAGGGTTGTCTGCGGAATTGTTTCAATTGCTCATGTGACGCACGCTTTTCGAGCGTGCGTCGCAATGGCAATTGAAAATAGTGCGCAATCTACTTCTGTGCATTGGATAACCGGTAACAATTTATTTGTCGCACATATTGGGTACTCGGAACAAATCAATCAGATGTGCATTCCAATAAACTCGAGTTTCCTCTATTATGAAAGAACGAAAACGCATACCCAGTGTATAATGAATACTACCATGCATAGATGCTTGAAAAAGAGCTTATACCGAATATTGTAGACCTATGAGTACAGGTATATAAGGACCCTGAATGGGCACGCTGAAATCACCGTCCGCGTCGTCTGGTGTCGACCAGCTTGTTGTCGACAACATTACTCTGATGAAATTCGTTTGAAAATAACTTTGACGACTGTAGGTGGCTCTCCACTAGACGACATGAACAGCAAAGGTGTAACGGACACAATGATTCCCATGCGTTTTCTCCCGGGCGTATGTACTCTTTTTTTCCTCGTTTCCCTGCTTTTGTTCAAGTACCTGCAAACCAACGTACTCCTACCAGAGATCTAATGAAGATGGGCATCGCAAACAAGCATAATAGAGCATGGTCTACGTCGTTTTAGCTTAGGTTAAAAAGGCGGATAACACACTGTACTTTCGCATGGACGAACAGGCTCCAGAAGGAGCTCCAAGTGCTGCCCTTTCTAGCGTGTTATGCACAGCCGTACACCTGCGGGACAGGGCATAGGGACAGGGCTCCAGTCTTGATTAATGACATCAGCCTGGACGCTCCCTAATTAGCCTTGAGTTGCTTTGCGTTGTATTACACGGACGCCCGCTGCCTTTGACGTCTCTATACCGCTGGGCAAGCGGTTAATGCAGAAGTAGTCATCCCGCCAAGGAGTAGACGGAGTAGGGTGCATCGGGGCTGGTAGCGTATAGTGTGAGGTTTCGCATTATCCGCAATAGAGTCGCGCACGTATCGTTGGTTTCGCTTGCCCGAGCATTCAAGCATTTGTCGAGCCCTCTGTAAGTAACGAGGTCATTTGCGCGTAAAGTAAATCAGGAAAAAAGTTGGCAGATCCTACGTATAGTGGGAATCAATGGTATTCGAAGCACGAATGAGGAAGATTGATATGTCACTTTAAAATCAGAGGTAAATTACACCATACATGATTTCCATTTCATGATTATTATGTTTGGACGTGTCATTTACTTTCGTCATCTATTCACGTCACCTGATACGAAATTGGGTATGTGTGGAGCTAGCGAAACGGCTGCGAGCGTGCTATGACCATAGCACGTAGTCAAGTTTTACATGACACGCATGCAATGATTATCGTGTTTGGACCTGTCATTTACATTCGTCGTCCATTCACGTCACGTATTACAAAATTTGGTACATGTGAAACTAGTAAAAAGGGCCATGAGGACGCTATGAGCTTAGCATGTAGTCATACTTTACATGACACGCATATCATGATTATCATATTTGGACGTGTCATTTACCTTTGGCGTCTATTCACGTCACGTGATAACAAATTTGTTGTATGTGAAGCAAGCAAAACGGCCGCGAATGCATCATGAGCGTGGTATGTTGTCTTATTCTGACATGACACGCGTGTCTTGATAATCATTTTTGCACCAGTCATATACCGTTGTCATCCATTAACGTCACGTAACACCGAATGAGGTATATGTGGAGCTAGCAAAACGGCCATGAGCGTATCACTAGCGTGGTATGTTGTTACATGACACGCATCTCAGGATTATCATGTTTCTTCCAGTCACATACGTTCGTCGATCACTCACGTACGGTAATACCAAATTTGCTATATACCCCGACATAACGTTGACGGGCACGCACGCTGGGTGCAGCGACGCTACACTAGCAAAGCGTGGCGTGACCAGCATGGCGTGACCAGCATGGCGTGGCGTGACCAGTAGGCCTGCAATGAATGTAGGGGGAGAGACGGACTAGTCGGCCCGGCCCGGCGGCAACCGGCGCGAAATGCGACATCCTGCATTCCGCGCCGACTACGTTACCCACAGAACACTGCATCTGCCTGTCTCCGTGATCGAGGGCCGCCGGGCGCACTCAAACGCGCATGCGTCAAAGCAACGCAATGCCCACAGCCTATAGGTGGCGCGCCGTAAAATCCAAGGTGGCTGCGGAAGGATGATCAATCCGTGAACTCGCATAAAAAAAGATAGGACGTGCGGACGTACTCCCCGTGCCGCTTTCACCGGATGAACTCTTGATCGTCCAATGAATGTATATCGAACCAAAGTACTTTCTTAACCGATAGGAACTGCTGAATGTTCGCTGCCCTATTTCCTGCCGCAGTGCAAAGGGTGGTGGTGTCAGCTGATCGACCATGTATCAACGATGCTTATTTGCGTAATCCTGTGCGTGGTACAGAAAACTGCGCGAACTAGAATTCACGTATGAACTGAACGGCACCCCGAGATAATTTGTGCCGAACCTGTCTGGCGAATTAGCCGCAGTATAGGTCACTAGCAAGTCGTGCCGTCGCGGCTGCGCCGGACCCAATATTAAACGTCGCGAAAGTTTGCAGCATATTACGCCGTCGTCATTAATTGCGCTGTAAGCATCATGCAGCTGCTTCTGCAACGGAACACAAACACTTAACTTCCCATTAAGTAGCGCTTTTGTCATAACCATGATCAAACTAACAGTGCGCAATGCCCTGCACTCGGATGATGCAGGTTCCATCAGCGCGATCAAAACAATGATATCGGCACGCGTACGCTTTTTGCAACGTCAAAATTGCGAATATTTGTCGAACAACAACGTCGTTCGGATTGCACCGGTGCAGTGCAGGGGAAGTTAGCATGGACTGTAGTCGTAACTGCATATTTCACTGCTCTATTTCGCTTCGCTGGTCGAGCTCGAGTGTGTTGGCGTCATGCGGCGCTTTGTAATATTCACCTGTAATTGGGCTACATGCAATGCACAAGAAAACGTATGCTTTTAATTTGAGCTCGCTGAAGGATGTTACACAATAAATACAACGAAAGGCACTTATGAGCGTGAAAAAACATTAACGCATGACGGGACGCGATGGCCAACTCTCTGCTTGTGAGCTAGCATGCAGCTGATCGTTCATCGCTGCTGTCACTCTCAGCGCGTTGACAACCATCCAGGTCCAGTGAAAAATCCTCGATGTCAAGATGGTTTCTTTGAACATCACTGCTGAAAGTAATCTGAGGCATTCTCTCCGCCAAACGACTTCGATAGCACCAACAACGCGTCATTCACCACGCACAACACCCGTATACGGCGTCACTCACAACGTTTATGTGAGCGTGCGGGGATCATTTCGCTCCGATACCCGGCAAGAAAAGAATCGCTTGCCATGTGCTGTGATCTATCAAGGAACGTAAGAAAAACAAGCGGTGCAGCGTAGAAAAAGGTTTAGAAACGCAAATTGCGAGCCTGCGCTACTTTCCGCGTACAATGAATAATATGAAATTGAGGCACTACAAAAGCACTGACGAATGCTATACGCACGTAAAAGAAGGCGAGTTTTAACTGGAATGATCTGACGATAACATTTAATTATCCAAAGTGGCTGCAGAAAATCTCGCGAAGCTGACATGTGTACTGTATGGGCTATAATCGAGAGCGTGAGTTGCCACGTTTTTTCACGAAAACTTCGTGTCTCGCAAGAACGAATCAGATTTATCATGTCACGCATGGTCCGGTATATTCACAGATTCACGAAACATACAAAGTGGTTTGTGTTTGTTACATGCTAACGCGTTAACACTGCACCGAACAAAGGATAATTGGGCGCGTCTGCATACTGATGATACTTGAGAGAAGGCTCCTGACTTCCGGTAGGCGGCACGAGCGTCTATGAACATTGCGAATATGGCAGACAGATCGGCGCCTGGCGTGGCATCGCCGGCGTGACGCGACGAAATGAACGCCGGTGAGCATGTGCGCCGGGTCACGTCAAAGTGCATTGGCGCTTTGAGTGTGGAATGTGGTAATGTTCTTACATGACATGCATTTCATGAATATTATGTTTGCACTAGTGAAATATCTTGGTCATCCGTTCACATCCCGTAATACTAAATTTGGTATATGTGAAGCTAGCGAAACGACCACGAGCGCATCACGAGTGTGGCATGTAGTGATGTTACATTACACGCATGTCATGATTTTCATGTTAGGTTCTGTTGCTTGTGTTCGCCATGCAGGCATGCCATACGATACATTTTTGGAACATGTCATGTGAACGAAGCCACCGCAAGAACAGCAAGACCATGAAATGTAAATCATGACATTTATGACACACATATCATAATTTTCATGTTATAACAAGTCACTTATGCTTGCCATACAGTCTTGTTATGCCATATCAATTTCCGTATCTATACCATTATCGAAACGGCCAGGAGAGCTAAAAGTCGGAGGTGGCTAGACAGACAGACAGACAGACAGACAGACAGACAGACAGACAGACAGACAGACAGACAGACAGACAGACAGACAGACAGACAGACGGACGGACGGACGGACGGACGGACGGACGGACGGACGGACGGACGGACGGACGGACGGACGGTCGGTCGGTCGGTCGGTCGGTCGGTCGGTCGGATGGATGGATGGATGGATGGATGGATGGATGGATGGATGAATGGATGGATGGATGGACGGATGGACGGTCGGATGGATGGACAGATGGACGGACGGATGGACAGAGGGACAGATAGATAGATACGCTCCAAGTCGCCGAAGTTCGCTATAAAATGCTTCGCATTTAAGTAAAAGAAGCATACGATACTCTTATCCCGTGCCTGTTGCTCGACGCGTGAACTAATTTTAACACTGGTAGCTGAACACTTCGCTGCCCGAAATAATACAGCACTAGGAATACATATATGCAGAGACTACCGGCAGTCTGTATTGTAACTAAATGATTCTGCTGTTTCTGTTGATGTTTCTGTTTTCTTAACACAATCATATGTTATAATTTCACATTCGTACTTCTTCCTAATGCATACTTTATGATACTTTTTTTGGAATCACCAAATCTTATTCTGTGGTAGTTATGGCCCCGAAACTAAAGAACTAACTTTATTTCTTGCAAAATTATATTGCACGATGCAAATCTCTTATAATTCACAATTGAGGTGTAATAAAGCAAGAAAAAACATCTAGAAGACTGAAAGATTGTGAGAATCCAGCGTTATCATCTAATCGTCGGTCGGGAAACTTTCTAACGTAAGAAATAACGTGCCTAACCGGTAGTACCTTTTATTGCGAGGAACGTAATTTTATTATGGAGCTCTTGCAAATAACACAGGGTGCACATAAAACGTACTTTGGTAGTGAGCAGTTTTCACGAGCAATGAAAAATCACGATGAGCGTCAAATGGAATGGTCCGTCTGCTTGCTTGCATTACGAAAAGAAAGCAAGAGAATATATAGCTGCTTCTCAGAGTAGGTTCGACAGACACTGAACGAGCCAAATTTTCTAGATTCAGCCCAGCAGTCCCTTCGCCCTTGTCTGTGAGGCACATTTTCACAATTGAATGTACATCATTTCCTGGCTGTGGATGAGGAACGGAGCGAATCGAACATTCACGAAATCAATGGTGAAAATTACAAAGATACCTCGAGTGATTTGCATAAATTGGCTCAGTGATTTAATTTGCATAAGTCCAGCAAATGCTACATTGAAAGAAATATGTTAGTTTTAATATTTAGCGAAGGCCATAAAGTGTATTTGCAATTTCACATTTCTCTGCGTTCTGTAATAATCAGATTACTTTTGAGCTAATAGTTATGAGAAACAAAGAGAAAAATATTTATGGGGTGTTGTGTCGTTAAGTTATTATTATCACGACTTTCTTATATTAAGCCTAAATAAACAATTGTGCCTCATTCTTTCCTTTCTGTACTGCGGTGATGAATTAAACGCTTGTTATTGCTTCTGTTTCTGAGGCATAATCAGTGTTTTGAGCACATTTATATGCAGTGAGAACATCCCTGACCATCTTAGAAGATAATGCCTGCGGAAAGTGTTCATTGTGTATTGTTTGAAAATACTCTGAAAAGATTAAAAATGATTGTTGTTTCTTCAAGCGAAAACACTATGACACCAACTATTCCAAGGTGTTACATCTCCTCGAAATGACCTCTAGCCGCTGGAGCTCGATGGCAGCAGGCGTGACATCACACCCTCTGGTCCGCTAAGGAAAGACGGCGCAGCTGTATTCGTTATGAGCCTCTTAACTGTGGCACCAAGTGACTAGGCACGGGTTTACCTCACGTTCAATGAAACACTGTGCCCATAGTCTTTTGAAAACGAAGGCACATGTGCGTATCACTTGTCACGCAAGATTTGCAAAAGATAAACATGCCTCAGCCATTTTCACCGAACATACACGAATTACTTACTTGTGGTCTCTATTCCACTTGAAAAAAAAACCGAAGGCGCTGATGTTAAGTCTACATGGTATTTCAAAGCTTTAATTGACAAGATGTACTAACGAGTTTAGTGTCTGGTATTTAGGTACATTTGCAATTTATATTGTCATGTTAATAAAATGAAAGTCAATAAAATCCTGGTTATCAGCACGTCAATTGCAATCGAGCCGAACGTCTTCGTTATCTTCTACTAGCCGCTGAAAACAAAGTTCCGCCAATCACACAAAAATTTCCGCCATATCCACGAAGTGAATGATGATGAGTGGGCACAACAGGCGAAGACCCACTGTATACTCGTGTAATTACTCCCCCTCATCCCGGCTGCGGCGGCTACATTTCCGATGGAGGCGGAAATGTTGTAGGCCCGTGTACTGAGATTTTGGTGCACGTTAAAGAAACCCAGGTGGTCGAAATTTTCGGAGCCCTCCACTACGGCGTCTCTCATAATCATATGGTGGTTTTGGGACGTCAAAACCCACAAATCTAATCTAATTACTCCCCCTCTCAAAAAGCATCGCTTCAATGCTATTGAAGTTGTAAAGGCTAGGGCAAGCGTTCAGCGTGATTGATATGGCTTCATCCTAGAGGCGTGGACGACGTCCGGTTTTGGTGCACGACGAGAAGATCGTGGGCTGGTGTCAAGAATAACTCAGCCGTTCACGTCGCTGAGGCGTTCGAGAAGTATATAGGGCCCGAAGTAATGACGTAGGAGTTTCTCGGACTTGCCGCTTTGGCGGACGGGAGTCCATATTCGAACGTTTTCTAAGGGTTCGTACGTCACTTCTCTATGACGAAGGTTATACCGGTGAGCGTCGAATTGTTGCTGAGAGCGGATTCAAAGCTTGGCTAGCTTACGAGCTCCTTCGGCACGCTGAGCATACTCAGCAGCATTTTCTGTGTTGGTCACAAATGGGTTAGGTCACAAATGGAACATGAGTTCTAACATCGTGATAACTTCGCGGCTGAGAAGCAAGCGGAAATGTGTGAATCCTGTAGTCACCCGGACGGCGGTGGTATATGCGAAGTTACAAATGGTAAAACGCTGTCCAAATTCTTGTGAGCCACGTCCACATACATGAAGAGCATGTCAGCAATGGTTTGGTTGAGCCGTTCAGTGAGGGCATTGGCTTGCAGATGGTATGCTATCGTCCGGCAATGAACGGTGCCGCAAAGTGTCAACACTTTTTCTAGCAGGTGGGTGGGGAAGGCGGCACCTCTGTCGGTAATAGCCACTACCGGTGCGCCATGACGAAGTACGACAGCATGAATGAAGAAGTCGGTGACATCATTAGTGGTGTTTGCTAGGCAATGGGTGTTTATATGTATTATTTAGCGCTGAACCTTTAACTTCAACTGCTCCGCTGTAGAAAAAAATAGAAGCTCATCCCCTATCATGAAGGAGAAAGCGAAGCTTCGCAATACCGTATCTCATCTCCTACTTCTATTTCCTTCTTTCTTCTTTCCTTTCTTTCTTATTTTTTTCATTTTCTTTCTTTATTTTACTTTTCTTCTGTCTTTTTAGTTTCGCACTACCCTATACCTTACCTCATAACACTTTTTTTTCGCTTCACTGCCAGGAATCAGATGAGACGTACAATAATGAAGCATTCCGATAGTCGTTAAAGGTCTTTCTCAATTCAGTGAAGTGCAATTCAGCGTATTTCACCACCATATAATTGTCTGTGCACGCACGTTTTCTTCATCTTTAGTGGACGATTTACGAGAAGTGGGGCATACGCAATTTATTTGGCACGTACCAACCGGAGCTTTCACTCACACCGACAACAATGGAAGCCAGACAATAGAAGCACCCCTTAAATGCTTGACGATTCAGGTTACTGTGTGTGCTTTTATTGTAGACTGACTAAGTAAGTTGTCCCTATCTGTGCTGTACACAGAGAAGTTTATAGCACACTAGTATAACTGTCCAGGTGAGTACAACGACACCATCGCTAACAAAAAATATTTATTGGCGCTCTGAAGCAAGAAAGCACAAGCGCGATGGCACTCAGACGCCATCTCAGAGGGCGGACCTCTGATAGAAAAAAAAAACAGGCTACGTTGACACAGATACTGACATACATTAGTCGGGAATAAGTGCTACCTTTAAGCACAAACCATAAGGAGATCACGCATGTCGCCACTTTAAGCCAGCTCATTCTCCGGATATTTTTCGCAGCCTGATGCAATTAAAGTCTAATAAACTGTTGCACTTACAGTTGGATTAATCACATCGCTAAAGCAAAGCTATTACTAATGTACGTGCACTTCTCTCTTTTATATTTGAGAAAGGCTCATGGTGCGATACATGTTTACAAAAAGCGGTCAAGCGATAAAACATCGTATTGAATTTTCAAGCCGCCAAGATTTCGCCTAAAGCTTGAAAAAAAATCGATATAGGCTTAAAAGAAAATGTCGTACCCTGCTCTTTAGGGCTACGCATCTACGCGTCAGTAAAAAATACATCTGTTTGCGATGTCCACTCGTTCTTTTTCCGATAAAGTTTCGTTGCACGCTCTAGTATGAGTTCAGGCAGCCGTGAGCACAGAAGTTTGCTCCTCCTGTATTGCATAAATTATATGCTGTATTTTTTTATTTTTAAAGAAAAACCGTGACCTCAAATAAAGCATGCTTGATTTGTGGGGTTGTTCCAAAACCACGATATGATTATGAGAGGTGCCGTAGTGGAGGGCTCTGGAAATTTCGACCACCTGGGGTTCTTTAACGTGCACCCAAATCTGAGCACACTGGCCTACAACATTTCCGCCTCCATCGAAAATGCAGCCGCCACAGCCGGGATTCGATCCCGCAACCTGCGGGTCAGCATCCGAGTGCCTATCCGCTAGACCGCCACGGCGGGGCGAATGAAATGAATCATGTAAATAACAAACCTAAAGTACATAGTATACTGCTGCGTCAATATGTCGGCAGAAGATATTTCTGTCATTTTCCGCAGACCGAGGTATTTGCAGAGTTTAACTGTGAGAGGACTGGCACACTCTGGAGTGGCAAAAACTTGAAAGCTCCGGAAGACAGCATTGTGTCAATATTTACTCTAAAAAAACACTCTACTCTTTTCATATCGATACAGCCTGGCGCACAGATGAAGGCACACAGGGCAAGTCGAAAGACTAGAGCTGATATTTACACCAGTGCGAAAGGCGTCGAACTTCAAAGCATGAAACCCTCACTGGGGCGCAATATGTCAGAAACTTTGCTCGGGATGCGATGATCCAAACAATTGTAGAAGATGTATCCCTATATTATGTGCTTGCGGTGTTGGTAATATTATTCAATATTACTGTTTTGAGTTGTTTCTGGATAGAAACGTTTTAATTTTCAACTGTCAAAAGAGTAGCCATGAGGGTGTCTACTGCCTCTCAAGAAATTGTTGTCTGCACGAGACTAAGAGCCTTAGGTAACTTCATAAAACATTAAAAAATTATGAACAATTTTTTCGAGAAAATAAGTTAAATGAAAATGTTTTCTTAATAAGCAAGCGGACTGGTATATCGTTGATGCAGTCAAATGCTTGTTGCAAAAGCTCATCTATGGATTAAATATGCGCTGCTCACGCATGTTGCCACCTCAAGAGAGCTTACTCTTCGTGTAAATTTTACAGCCCAGGCTTATAGATTTCCAAGTTTTGCTGGCATTTCAATATATTGGCACAATTGTACGTTTTGCTCATAAACTAACAAGTTAGTTGTACCTAGCTAACCTTAATTTTATTCATCATCATCATCATCATCATCATCAGCCTGACTACGTCCATTGAAGGACAAAGGCCTCTCCCATGTTTCCGCCAGTTAACCCGGTCCTGTGCTTGCTGCTGCCAATTTATACCCGCAACTTCTTAATCTCCTCTGTCCACCTAACCTTCTGTCCCCCCCTAACCCGCTTGCCTTCTCTGGGAATCCAGTTAGTTACCCTTAATGGCCAGCGGTTATCCTGTCTACGGCATACATGCCCGGCCCATGTCCATTTCCTCTTCTTGATTTCAACTATGATATCCTTAACCCCCGTTTGTTCCCTAATCCACTCTGCTCTCTTCTTGTCTCTTAAGGTTACACCTACCATTTTTCTTTCCATTGCTCGCTGCGTCGTCCTCAATTTAAACTGAACCTTCTTTGTAAGTCTCCAGGTTTCTGCTCCGTAGCTAAGTACCGGCAAGATACAGCTGTTATATACCTTTCTATTGAGAGATAGTGGCAATCTACCTGTCATAATGTGAGAGTGCTTGCCAAATGTGCTCCACCCCATTCTTATTCTTCTAGGTACTTCAATCTCGTGGTTCGGCTCCGTGGTTATTACCTGCCCTAAGTAAACATAGTCTTTTACAACTTGAAGTGCACTACTACCTATCTCGAAGCGCTGCTCTCTTCTGAGGTTGTTGTACATTACTTTCGTTTACTGCAGATTAATTTTAAGACCCACCTTTCTGCTCTCTTTGTCTAACTCCGTAATCATGATGTTGCAATTCGTCCCCTGAGTTACTCAGCAATGCAATGTCATCGGCGAAGCGCAGGTTACTAAGGTACTCTCCATTAACTCTTATCCTAACTTTTCCCATTATAGGCTTCTGAAAACCTCCTGTAAGCATGCGGTAAATAGCATTGGGGAGGTTGTGTCCCCCTGCCTTACACCCTTCTTGATTGGTATTCTATTACTTTCTTTATGAAGCACTATGGTAGCAGTTGATCCCCTGTAGATTTCTTCCAGGATGTTTATATATACTTCATCGACGCCCTGATTCCGTAGTGTCTGCATGACGGCTGATATTTCTACTGAATCAAACGCCTTCTCGTATTATATGAAGGCTATGTATAGTGGTTGGTTATATTCTTAGCATTTCTCTATTACCTGATTGATAGTATGAGTGTGGTCGATTGTTGAGTAGCCTGTTCGAAATCCTGCTTGTTCCTTTGGTTGATTGAATTCTAATTTTTTCTTTACCCTGTTAGCAATTACCTTTGTAAATAGCTTGTATACTACAGAGAGCAAGCTTACCGGCCTGTAATTCTTCAAGTCCTTGTCATCTCATTTCTTATGTATTAAGATGATGTTAGCGTTCTTCCAAGACTCTGGTACTCTTCCCATCAGGAGACACCTCGTAAACAGGGTGGTTAGTTTTTCTAACACAATCTGTCCTCTATCGTTCGGCAGATCTGATGTTACCTGATCCTCACCAGCAGCTTTGCCTCTTTGCATGCTCTCCAAAGCTTTTCTGACTACTTCTATCATTACTGGTGGGGTGTCATCTGGGTTACTGCTAGTTCTTATAGTATTAAAGTCGTGGTTGTCCCGGCTACTGTACAGATCTCTGTAAAACTCCTCCGCTATTTTAATTATCCTATTCATATTGGTAGTTATTTTGCCTTCTTTGTCCCTTAGTGCATACATCCAATTTTTGCCTACCCTAAGTTTCCTCTTCACTGCTTTCACGCTTCCTCCGTTTTTCAGAGCGTGTTCAATTCTCTCCATGTTATAAATTCTTACATCGCATACCTTACGCCTATAATGAACTTTGAAAGCTCTGCCAGTTCTATTTTGTCTGTTGTACTTGAGATTTTCATGGCTTGACACTTCTTAATGTGAGTCTTCGTTTCCTGGGAAAGCTTGCCAGTGTGCTGTCTAACTATCCTGCCTCCAACTTCCACTGCTCACTCCGTAATGATACTCGTCAGATGATAATTTATTGTATCTACGCCAAACGTTGGTTTCCTCACTAAGAGCCGAGTACTCGTTCTAAAACGAGACTCTGAATTCCAGTACTTTCTCTCTCAGTGCTAGCTCATTGATTGGCTTCTTGCGTATCAGTTTCTGTCGTTCCTTCTTCAAGTCTAGGCGAATTCGATGCCGTACCATTCTATGGTCACTGCATCGTACCTTGCCAACCACTTTCACATCCAGCACGATGCCTGAGTGTGCACTCATTATAAACTCTATTTCGTTGTTATTTTCGCCATTAGGGTTCCTTTATGTCCACTTGCGGTATCCTCGTTTTCGGTAGAAGGTATTCAAAATGCGTAAATTATTGCGTTCTGCGAATTGTACTTGTAGCTATTCTCTGGCATTTCTAGTACCGATGCCATAATCTCCTACTGCCTGGTCTCCAGCCTGCTTCTTCCCGACCGTTTCATTGAAGTCTCCCATCAGTATAGTGTACTGTGTTTTTACCTTACTTATTGCCGATTCCACGTATTCATTGAAGCTTTCAACTGTAGTGTCATCATGGCTGGATGTAGGCGCGTAAGCCTGTACCACCTTCTTCTTGTATCTTTCATTCAGTTTAATTACGATACCTACCACCTTTTAATTAATGCTATAGTATTCCTCTATGTTGCCAGCTGTGTTTCTGTGAATTAGGAACCCCACTCCCAGTTCTTTTCTGTCAGCCAAGCCCCGATAGCAAAAGACGTGCCCATTCCGTAGAACCGTATAGGCCTCATCGGTCCTCCTAACCTTACGGAGCCCTATTATATCCCATTTAAAAAAACGCGAGTTTTTTTCAAAATACCGATTTTTATTTTTGCCTGTTTTGATAAGATTAGTACCTCTGCTGCTATGAAAAAATATTACAGGTAGAGACTTAACTGGAAATGCTTTAGAATTGCATCTAAAGAACACAAGGTGCCTGTTAAAAGGTCGAAAGTGTGGAGTCTTCGAGCACCTTGTCGCCGATAATGCGCCACCGCTCGCCATTGTTGATCGCATGAGTTGAAGAGTCCAGCCTCACTCTTGAAATAACAACAGTTTCTGTCGCTGATGCAGCGCAAGAAATAATAAAAAGAAGCACTCTTCTGCGCGTTTTTCGAGTGCCACGGCTAGCTTATCACAGGGTACGAATCGGGGACCGCCATTGGCTGCTGCGCGCCTGCATGTGCTGTGAAACCTATTTGCGCGGTGCATGTCTTGTCAAGCAGCGCAGCTGAACAATGCTTTTCTCGTGTAATTATCTTCCTTATGAATGAAAAATGGCATTACTCGCAAGTTAAAGACGTTGTACGGCGTGCTCTGTAGGAATAGGCTACGAGCAGCTGGTCCGATTTGCGGCAGTTAATTTGTTGGCTTGCAAAAGCCAATGCGTCAAAAGTTATTCACACCCATCAGCCGGAAAGTTCGTGATGCGGCAATGGATGACGTCAGCGCCAATCTTGCGGGGTCAAAAGAGCTCGCAGTGAGAGAACTTAGCAGGGACGACATTGCCATTATGTACGACGGTATGTGGCACAAACGTGGCTGCAAAATGGCATGACACTGGACATAGTTTGGATTTCGCAGTCCTGTCGAACTTCTTCCTAGCTTGCAGTTGGCACAAGGCTTTGGCAGATGGAACGGAAGTTTGGCAAGTGTTTCATGGTCCTGTCTGTGAGCGAAATGTCTGTGATGAGTCGGCTCGAAAAAGCAGAGAGGAACAAACTCATGGTGCTGGCGTATTTTAGTCGCAGTGGCCACTACAAGAAGGATTGTTCTTTTTGGTGTGGAAAGTTCATTCGATCTATTATTATCTTTTATAAAAAAACTTAATTTTAACTTTAAAACTCGTTTTTCTCGAAACACATATTTTGCCATTTTTTTCCATTGTGCCCCTCCATTTTCGGGCACTTCTAGTGCTCGGATCTGCATGAAATTTTGACCAATGTTTTTCCAAAGTATGACAAATGCAATTATCTAGTTTAAATTTCAATATATTTATAGTATAATAAAAATTTTATGTATGCCATTACTAGAGTAGGTGAAATATGGACTTTTTACCTCTATTATTTTCCACGTGTATTACATATTTTGTATGCGCTTCCTAATTAGTTATTTGCACTCTGCACTTTATTTGAGG
This sequence comes from Rhipicephalus microplus, assembly GCF_013339725.1. Classification (NCBI taxonomy): domain Eukaryota; kingdom Metazoa; phylum Arthropoda; class Arachnida; order Ixodida; family Ixodidae; genus Rhipicephalus; species Rhipicephalus microplus. Next base: position 73,311,564 of record NC_051169.1, read on the forward strand.
TATTATGAACTATGAATAGTAAAAAATTATAGAAGTTTAGGGATGAAAAGAGGGGGGCAAAAGGGTTAAGGTTTTCACTTTGTCATGTTGCAGAGCTAAAAGTGTGTACCTTGCAAGAAAATGGAATGGAATGAAAAAAAACTTTATTTCAGTCCTGCAGGACGCGCTTAGCGCGTAGCGGGCGTCTCCCACGTAGGGACCGACAGGGAGTACCTGGCGGCCGCTTCGTGGGCCTGCTGGACGGCCCATTGCTGGTCGGCGAGAATGTGAGCTCCTGAGGGACCTCTCCACTTGCTTGAGGTAGAGTTGGGAGGAGTTGTTCTACACTCCCAGAGCCTGTGTGCGAGTGTCGCTGTGTGTCCACATGATGGGCATTTGTCGCTGGGGTATGCATGAGGATAATAAACGTGAAGCGTGGCAAGGTTTGGGTACGTGTGTGTCTGTAATAGGCGTAGGGTTAATGCCTGCAGTCGGTTAAGTTTTGGATGTGGTGGTGGAGAAAATGCGGCGTTCCAGGTAAAAGTGCTTTGTTATTTCATTGTACGTAATTGGTGCATCCCGATTGGTATCTAACCCAGCTAGATGGGGTTGCCCTGTGGCGGTGCGGTCGGTAAGTGCGCGCGCTGCATCATGGGCGATCTCGTTGAGATTGGATGAGGCACCCAGCACCTGGCCGAGATGGGCGGGGAACCAGATGACAGTATGGTGCTTCAGGGCACTCGGGTCTGCTTTGCGCAGGATACGTAGTGCCTGGTCGGAGATGACTCCGCGTTCGAAGGCTTTCATGGCCGGCCTGGAGTCGCTGTAGATGAATTCCCGTTTGCTGTCGAGCATAGCTATAGCTATAGCTACTTGCTCCGCTACTTCGGGGTTTTGGGTGAGGATTGTGGAAGAGTTAAGAGTCTGCTGCGCGGATGATACCGCGACTGCGGCGAAGGCTTGGTTGTTGTGATAGGCAGCGGCGTCCACGAACGAGACGTTGTCCGCTTCCATGTGGATGCGCTTGAGAATGGCGGTCGCCCGCGCAAGGCGCCTGCCTCTGTTGTATTCGGGGTGTACATTTCGTGGAATGGGATCGATCGTAATCAGCATAAAAAGTTCCATAAACAGCTCAAGTTTCATTGCTCTAGGGTGAATATTAAGAAAAGTGTCTTCGAGTAGCATCTCCCGTTAAACGTTGCCAAGTTCAGGTTCCAATGGCGGCCTGTCCGGATCCAGAGATTCTTAGCACCCTCTGCTGCGTTGCAGATCTGACCGCCGCCGTGGTCAGTTGCTTCGCAGCTGCTGGGGACTGAGGGCCGCGAGTTATTTGACGTATGCATGTGGGAGGTAGTGGCCAGATACTGCACCAGGGTGGCCAATCCTTCTCTGGTGAGGGAGTGCGTTCTCGGCGGTGGTTACCGGTGAGGCCGCACCCAGGCCTCTTAATGCAGTTCCATCACCACGCGGATTTTTTTTTGTCCGGTTGGGAACTGCGCGGCACCGCGATTTGCACTACGGACCTTTTGCTTGCGAGGCGGATGCTCTAACCACTACGCCATCGCTACTATATTAATTTTATTCAACTAAGTTTAAAATTTCAATAAAAGAACTATATCGAGAGTTCTGCATATTGGCGAAACGGTGCCACGAAGGTGGACGACAACCCGAGGGACCTCGCTGTTTTGTAATTTTTATGCCGTACCAACTAGCTTGGTTGTCAGTTCTTTTAAATAGAAAGGTATAGTCTATTTTGCAATGCATATTTCACTGATACACAAATATCTGCAATAACGTGTCACTACTGTTTGTAGGCTCGTCGTAAATATCATATAAAACAAAATTGCGCTTGTGGAAGTAGTGTGACCAGCAGGCCGACTGACCGAATAACGGTGTAAGTAAAATCAATTTTTAACTGATTGAGTGAATACTCGATTGACTTCTTTATTTATTATTTCATTGGTTCAATAAATGATTGAGCGAGCGATTGAACGAGAGACTGGATATTTGGTAACACAGCAGTCCTAGCTCAGACGCGAAACAAAAGTCCGTCTTGAGCACTATGAAGAAAACATGAGCAAGCAGAACACACACAGGATGAGCCTATTTATGTTGCTGTTTTTAAACTCGCAAAGAATATGGCAAACACCATAGTATGATCTAAATAAACTAATATCTGTTCAAAAGGAGAACGCACTAAATAAGAAACAAATATTATCAATCACCAACCAGAAATAATATATTTCTGTTACTCCATGAATTAATTGTACTTTTGCAAAAATCGATGGTGATTTTTTTAGAAAGACCGAAATATCGGTCACCAAAATGCGATGCCGAGTCACCCTCACTAAATTTTTAGCTTCACAGGTCCGGTCTTGTGCAGTCACCTTTGTGCATCAACGCAATAAGAGGGGACCACTGCATCATTTCTTATAACATTGAGATGAATTATTAATCAAAGAAAAAACTTATAGAAGAGCTGCTCTAAAAGTAGGGCTTAAATTTATTACATTTGGTGCTTTCTTTTCCTTGGGAGCAACCGTTGTGGGTTTTAACCATAGAAACGTTTCCGATGCCATCTCCGATTTTCTACACAAGGTAAAATGAATTGATTGCCACTGTTATATAAATCCACCTATACTGTTGAATGATAATCCTTTTGTTTTGATTTTCAATTCTTCGTCTTTCTTAATTAAGCTAATGAGTTCTTTCAAACGTTATCTATTGCTAAACACTTTCGGAGCATAAACAAATTCATTTATATAACAAGGCACCACCCGTCTCATGGCCGATACACCATGGTAGGTTACGTAAGTTCAAAAAAGGGTCAATCAGCCAGCCATCCTTAACCTTTTCTTTTCTTCTGAACGCGGCTTACTGTTGATCAAATAAACAAATATAAAATAGTGGCTCGTATTTTCGTCGTATGAGTGAATAATTTAGGAACACTTCGTCATTTCAACATTGGCTGTAGCATAATATTTTAACAAAACCTAGTCCCTCAAGGCAGTTCATACTTTCTGTTATCAATTAAAACTACTGAAAAAAAATGATACCGGGTGCATGGAAAAAAAAATCAACTTAGGTGTGTATAATTCACAGTGTCATGAGACAACTCATCGAAATATTATTCTATGACCACAAAGAATCGATCACCGTAAGCGTGTGAGAATAATGTGTCGGGTGGCACCATGCTCAACCATAATGGGCTATTGTGTACGACCTACTCTACTGCAAGCACACTGTAGCGTTTAAAAAAGGCAATAATGTCCTGTGAGAATTGTTCCGCGTAAGGGAGTCTGGTAACAATGGGTGACACAAAAGCGAAGAATGCATGTAAGTGAAAGCCAGTACCGAGACATTGTGAAAGGCGTAGGCTTGAGGTTCTTGTGCAGGGAATGTCCAATGGAGCGCACTTAGCACTAGCACAAAGAGAACGTCGTGTCCTGATGATGTCAGGTGGGGCTGTGTTGGGAATACGGCAGAAGCGCTTCCGTGGAGAGAGAGAGGGGCATAGCGAGGAGAGCAGAAAAAGATAGCAGTTCCAAAAAAAAAAGTGTATATGCAAGAACGCTTTGAATGATGCGGGGAGTAAAAACAGGGGTAAATAAATAATAAACGCAATCATGACTTAACTGAATGGTCATATAATCTGATAGGTATCCCCGCTAGCATTAACTGCGCTGTCGAATATTCATATATTTAAAGCGGTTTCCTGTTTTTAGCGAGAAATTGTGCTTGTAAAAGAAAAAAAAAACCGACGACCGAACATTACGTACATATTGTGAATATGTACTGTTTCCTTGGTCAAAATTTAACTCGTGTTAAGTGTTATATGATGAACAGTGACGTCTGCCTTCCTCTCACTCGGCATAGGACCTCTTGTGTTCATGTGCTGCTTACTAATCTCTTATGTACAGTTACACACAACGCAATGCAAAAAATACATGTACTGAAGTAATAGAAAGCACTGGTTACATATATTTGAACTAGGTAGAAATGATTCATCACGGTAGAAGAGATGCTGTGGAGACATGGAAGAAGATAATGGCACTGCTGTTCACTGCACTGCTATTCGGTTACTGCGGCGGTGCTTGGCTTTTGTACGTATCCCAATACCATGTGACGTAGAGTGCACGGTTCATCACAGCATTTGCAGATGCACAATCACTCAGTTGGCGAGAGGTGAGTAAAGTATACCGTGGTCGGTAATGTTCGTTTGCAATTACCTGAGGGCTAATGCCTGTTTTATAGTTAGCTGCCGTGATCTGGCAGATAGCCTTATCTGTCTAATCTGTAGTGCTAGATGTCGCAGTACTTTTCGGGTACACCTTCCTGTCTTCTTAGAGCGTGCTGCGGGAAGGCGCAGCGAACGTAAGCACGGACAAAAGTGTTATCAGCCTAATTTTAAATACTGAGCATTTCTTTGTGTATTGAAAGCAGTTTTGGTGTTTACCTATTTATCTATCTACCTATCTACCGTCCCCGTGTGCCTGCTCTCATGAACACCCCTCCGAGTACCCTAAAATTAATACAGGAGAGTAAGATTGTTTGCAAATACGACGCGCCATTCATCACATGAACAAGGTCACAATCTTGTTGCGTATGTCGTAAAACATTTTCCAAGAAACAGTGGCACATACCCAGGGCGGGTATGTGCCACTGGTATGCGCGTATGGGGCACAGTTTATGGACATCTCATATCTATCCTGGAACGGCGAGCACATATTTGGGTAATTTTATCGCTTGAGCATTAAAAAAACGCTAACATATATAGGCAGGGTTGGGTCGGACGAATGCAGAGAATATATGTCAGTGTTCAAGCAGAAATCAAACCGTAGTATTGCATGGTACGCAAGTATTCTGCCACGCCAGGTCTCAGAAATACTTTGCAAATAGGGCCTAATGTTCGTGAAACGTCAATTTTGATCGCAGTACTAGCTATCAACATTGATGAACATTACATAGTGACGGGACCATATTTACTCCGGTGATATAGCCGTCATGTCGTCTTAACGTCAATTCTAGTTAGGCGCCATCTACCGAGTTTGATTTGTGTAGCAGTGTTAAGGGCTACCATCCATGTGAGCCCTAGCGCAAACACAAGCGCTTCATACCAGCTTACCGGTTCTGGTGTCGCTAATATTCTTGTTGCTGTCGGCATCATTAGGCAGCTGCAAACAACTGCTAATATAAAACATACGCGGCTGTTTAACGTATGTGTGTGCGCGGATTTGTACAAATATTGAGCGCCACTTCATAACTTTTCGCTCAATAAGAAAAGTAAAAGACATTCACACTGCACCCGAGTGCTTAGCGTAACACTTACCAGGGTACGTTGGATCTGCCAAATTTTTTCATCAAGGACTTGTGACCCAGAATACAGAAGATCTACATTTCTGTTAGGCTCTGTTTTGTATACGTTGTGAAAAGGTTTTAATGCTCACTTGTAAAATGTTGCTTTCTGGAATTGTCGACAAGGTTCGTCAGACGATTATTTCCTTCCGTATAAGTTGAGATATCCAGGATTATTACTGTATCATCAAACGTATCAGTTTATGTAGTTAAGATGCCAGACAACATTTTCTGTTTGCCTCTGTTGTCGGCTACACCGGCAGCATGAACTGGGATTCTAGAATATTTCATGACATGGATGCCCCCATTTCAGCCGTTGTGCTGGCGCAGTTTTTTCTAACTTTTAGAATTGTTGTCCCTGAATGGTGAGCAATATAAATATTTCGTGGAACGTGGGCAACCAAGGTGTATGGTTGCATTGTTGCTGGTATAATCAATTTCTCCTTACACAGTTGATGACATTTGTATAGACTATTCTTCGATGCATCGACTGCTCTCTTTCAGAAAGTCCAAAAATTTCGGTTTCCTTTTCTTTTGGTGTATACCTACGAACTCTAACCAGATGTTACGGCGACCTAGGCATAGTAGTGAGTGCGTGTAAGCACGTTCAAAGATCTCTATGGCAGTTTTGATGGCCTTCGGGATGAGGGTATTAATTTTTCAACTACTGCATTTTTCAGGTCAGGCTAAGAAGCTCCATAACTAATTATACCTGATGATAAGGACATGGATTATAACGATTGTGCTTCGGTATTTTAAGAAATAGGTTTGTTTGATACCCATCAGTGTCAAACAAACAAACGAACTAAGTTCTCGATATGTGTGGTAGCGATGAATGCATACTTGTGAATACGTTTGAAAGGTCAAATACTTTGAGTGAGCCGGATTCTTAAATTTAGCTCAATTCAAATCTGGTTCTGAATTTATCTTGTTTGCGGTCATGCCCTCGTTTTTGCTTTTATTATATGATGCCCAGATTACAAATATCAGTTGCTCAGATAAGATGCACGGTAACGCGTTTGCTATGCAGATATGCATACAAAATAACCTAAATTTCAAACAATTTGACAAAGTAGCTCCATAAAAACCAATGAACTGCACATTCCAGACACAAGCACGCTCGCCTTGTTGACACGCCTTTTAGGCAGGCACAACACTTGCACGTTCAGTGTGCATGGGTAACCTGCTCCCTGCCACGGTCTTCATTTCCGGATAACTAGCGGTCACTGTGATGCAAATAAAACACTAACACCTATGTGAAGTTTTGTGATCTTGCTTGACTTCCTGACATGACTTTCATTATAGTGATTTCTAGTTTCGAAGAATATCAATGAGAATCTCATGCCAAGGGTTATTGAAAACTACCGAATTAAAAAATGACACCAGGCGATATTTTTACCATATCGAAATAATGCCCTACAGGGACCGTTACACTCATTGTTAATAGAAACACGGGAACGCAAAAAGATGCTACTTAATCACTGCCATAATTTAACATCAAGAAAGTAGCCGTAGGTAACGACATGCCACTTGAAAGAGGACGACGTTACTCCTGAAGACGCGTTTACACTAGAGAGACACGACACTGATTTGGGCCTGCGTGCTGTCTTTGGAAGTGTCTTTTCTCTTCTCGCCGGCCAATGAACACTGCAAAGGCACAAACAGTACACAGGTGGTCTCTCTAAGACCCCGCCCGCACCTGGTCGTTATCGCAGTCTTTCATTGGCTGATTCTCCAGTAGCATAGAAGGCGCACGCAGCGACACCGGCTAAACTTGCACACCTCATTTTCAGCCATGCTCCCTGCCCGGCCACTGTCCCTCTCCGGCTACGCAGCGCAGCCCCCGCCATATTTCACAGTGACAAGACACATAGGTAGTGGACACGAAAGGGAGAGAAGAAAGACTTCCGTAGGGTGCGCTTGCTGCCTATTGAGACGGCATGGAAGCCTCGGAAGCTCCCCCAAGATTACCCCCTTCGTGGTCGTTTGAAGCAAAGACATGGCGCAAATTTTCGCTCAGCCACCGATCTCCCAAAGACAAGCTGACGGCAGGTCTGCGGATGCGTTTTGCTGGTGTTTTCGGTCTCTCATCATGTTACACTACGACGACAAGCTGTCTTTCAGGCGTCGTCATCGGTTTAGTATGACCAGGTTGTCTGGCGACTTCGTCAGCGGGGCACTAGTATAAACGCGCTCTAAGCGATATCGCCTATACACGTGACAAAACTGCCTTGGATGCAAAGCATCGAACCAATTGCGGAGCAGGTGACCACAGTGCGAAAAAAAATTACGATCTAATGCCAAAATTGATATTGGCCCCCTTGATCTAAGAAATCATTTCAGCATCCATGTATTTATATTTTTGCAGGAAACAAAAGTTCTAGCATGGATGCAGTGAAGACAGTCCACTTGAAGTTCTCAGCAGTATGAGCATTGGGGACAATAAAGCAAAATACGGCATAATGTTGTCTGAAAATCACAATTGCTGGTACCGAAATAAAGAGATTTTATCTTCGAAGATTTTTTACGCACCTAAGACCATAGCAGCTCTTCAGATAGCTAATTTGCCATGTCTATGAAGACAGAGCGTTCCGACGCGCTCTGTGCTTGCGATTGTCTCCTTCACTTTCAGCTAAGGTTAGGTGACGTTCAGCAATTGATTTTTTTTTTTCAAAATAAGGTGCGATTCAACAGTTTTGCTTGAGTTCCAGCCAAGTAGACAAGAGACTTTTCTTTCATCGTATGGAAGCACGAAACAAATTTCGGGAGTTGTAATATGCCTGCGCACACACCACATGCTTGAACACCAGTGGCTGCGACGTCTCCAGACATTTTCAACTTACACCAGTGTTACACGGGTAGGTTTGATCGTGATTGCAGCCGACCAGTAATATGCTCGATCTGGGTCTGATGCTGCTACAAGTTCACATTTATTCACAATCAGACGTTATCGGCAGGATCAAGATGATTGCGATTTGGTTACTTGGTAAAAATTTTACTGAAGTTTGCGCCAGATTCAATTTCGAATATGCTACACTGTGCGCAGCAACCAATATGTAATAGCGATCAACAAGTCCGATTCTTATCTAGTGGGATCGCTATTGAAATCTTGGAAGCAAAAAGATAGCTACAAAACTGCCAAGTAGCCAGGAAGTTCTTTTCTTGCAGCCAGAAGCCAAAACAGTGGTTGAGTTATGCCTAACAGCAACACCTGGCAACGCTGAGCTACTAAGCTCACGTGAGGTCAGAAATGAGGAAGACAACCGGCATAACACATTTTCTAAAAAATAGTCAGTCACTGTTTGTAGCCAGTACATGCAGCACAATCCTTGTGCCCCGACCGTGACTGACGAAAGTGTGATCTGCACAAAAAGCCAGAAAAAGGAAAAAAAAAGCAAAGAGGCAGTTAGTTGCAGTAACACCGTGAGTTGTTGATATCTTATTAGCAGGAAAGCCGTAAGACACCAGCCGCGTTAACGCGCGACTGCCAGCGCTACTCGTTTTCGCGGATAGCGTGTCTCTGTTAAGAAGGGGTGAGCGCATCGATTATATTTTTCTTCTTTTTTTTCGCCTAGCTCGAGTGCAAGTCCCCATTTTTAAACCCTAGCTGTTTCTATGATAGAGTGTACGAAGCAGAAACGACTGTATGAAAATAAAGAAGGCGGTGAAGTAGGAGTGACAAGGACGCTGTCCTAGCGTCTTTTCACTCTAACCATCTTCATACCTCAGCAGAGTTTTCTGAGAGGGGCCTACACTTCATGCTAAACGCACCCATCTCGGTCAGCTTGTGAAACACGCGCTGAAATTGAGTTGAACGGGAAGCGAGAAAAGCAAGTGAGGAGAAAGAGAGTGATGAAGTTCCCTCTCATGCGTTCTGAAGAGAGGTTGCACTCTTGTTCACGGCCCTATGTACAAGCTCTCTGAAAGTGGGACTTTTTTAATTAGTCTAACAAGAGACGCCTAGAAATGAAGGAGAGCACTTAAAAAGCGAGCGTAATAGAGGGTATAAACGATAACCAAATACGTGGATGCCTGTCTAGCGTTCAATGAGCTTGAAAGAAAATACTTCGAAGGTTGTAAAGAACCACTATTCTAACAAAACGAAGAGTGGCTGTGTTAGGCATTTAGCCATGATCAAACTTGTGAATGGCGCATTTTGTTCTGTAGCACTCTACTTCACGTGAATTTGAATTATTGACAGAAAGATCATTTAAGTAGTAACGACAAACGACCAAATAAAACGTTGTGCTTGAAAAACTGACACGACGTTTACTCTTAGCGACTCCTTGTAATATTCCACCCTAATTTTATAACTGTTTATAAACCATAACAGAGAAAAACTAATACACTATGGTGAAAATATGAACTGGAATACAGAAATTATATTTTAGGGGCATACCAGCTAAAGGCAGCGTGGAAGTGCTTATGACACTGCTGAAGAAGGTAAGTATCTCTGGCACTAGAAAATGACCCTTTCATATCAGTACATTACAGGATATTTTAATGAACAATATTATGATTGTCCAGGTCATACAAGCCACGACCGTACATAAGAAATGGTGGCCTCTGTAGATTAGCGTTGTTAGATTTGACTGTACCCTAACACGACTCACATCATCAGTGGCCTCACAGAGCGTGCCATGTTCGAGAGCGTCGTCATTTGGGTACAACCTAAAGTGCGCGTGGTATGCGTAGTCTATTAGTGCTTTAGCATGAGCCTTCATTATGAATGCATGCAAAATTTTTCGTAAGGATTTGCATCATAAATGACCTACTTGAACCAAAGCCACACATATGGCAAAACTTACTTGGCATCATACTGAGGTTTTGCGGCAGTGCTACAGTTTAAAATGATGTATTTCAACTACAGAACAATAAATGACTGTTACAATGCCCTTCTTCTTGTCTCCACAAAGCAGCTAGTTAGCACAACTCTAAAAAATCGACGCAACAAAACGTAAATCAGAAATATCCACAACGAAAATTTTCCAAGAAGACTCTAATGCGATATTTTGGGCTCTAACGCCGCTTCATGGGCAAACTTGAATCAACATAGGAGACTACCGAACGCCGCTTTTGCGTGTAGCTTTTCACCCACCTTCTTTGTGAAAATTCACATTTGAGGCAACCAAAGAAAACGCTATATTTCTCAAGTTGAAGAGAGTGAAACTGGGTTTCGTCGTTGCGTAGTATTACGTACACATACTCTAACTAGGGAGCATTGGACCTGCCTGGTATGCTGACAATCATTGAATGAATCTAAAAAATGATTGCGGTTGCCTGCTATTTATAGAAGTGGCCAAATTGATGGTAAGGCTGCACGTTACATTTTCTACCAATGGCCTTATTGCATATCATACAGTGCCTCAAAAGCCTGTAATACTGTAAATGAACTGAAACTCATTTTGTAAATGTATTTTTGTCATGCTTTCCACCAATTAGCAACATCACTAAGGAGTGTGTTATTTAAAAACCAAAAGTTTATACTCATATAATATGACACTATTAACTGTAAGCAGCAAAATGGGCTAAATATACAAAAAGTAAGAAATAAGAGGTGATATACACTATGTACAGCGACAGTTTATTATAAACGTAACAAAATTAATTGAAGTGCGGTTTCGAGATTGTCTAAATGCATCAAACCGTATCATGGAGGAATAGGACACGTCCCTTTATCATTTTCTCGTACGTGGATGCAAGCGCTATGATGCCTCTTGACAAGCAATATACTAAGGTGCTAATTTACAAAAGTTTGCTTGATGGATCTCCCAACATTGCTGTATACTTTTCTGATCATTATAAAAATTGAGTATTGCCAGAACAGCCTGGGTTTTAGTCCATACAACGTGCCGAGGAGGTGGCGGCCATGCATGGCCTGACCACCATCCCTTTGAATAATACCCTTTTCACTTCAACAAATTTGCTCCCCTCTCTTACTCGTATGATACAGAACTTTCTTTACGGGACCTGCCTTGCAATGTTGTTGTAGTGGGACATAAAAAAGAGCACAAGTTACCTAGAAGTTATCCATGGATAAAAGACACTCATTGCTCTTCTCAGCAAAGAAGTAGAAAAGCCATGGCTGGTTAGAGGCAACTGAGTTTTTTTTTCGTTCTAAATAAAACATATTCCAGACTAGCAAGAGCTTCGCAAAGACAGAAAGAGCTAGCGAAAAAAAGATGGAATAGCTGCCATCTCAGCAATGCTTTTATTCCTCTCAAAAAATCTTTCGATTAGTTTCTCTCATAGGTGAAGAAAAGCACTCTTCATCAATGGCCAAGAATTTATACTCCGGGGTGAGGAGAGCTTTATAACGGTGCTGAAAACAGGTCTAGTGGAGGGTCTCTATCTACTCATAAATGACATAAGGATACGGGGCCTTCACGAGTGGAAATGAAAAGGCAAATACAATATAACCATATATATATATATATATATATATATATATATATATATATATATATATATATATATATATATATATATATATATATATATATATATATATATATATATATATATATCAATGACCAAAATAGCCCTTGATTCTGTATACTAAATTAAACTACAAGAAAATTCTGTTTTCGCATTTCAGTTTCGTTGTTGTCCTTCGCTATTATGAGTGGGTACTAGAGCCCACGAAAGGGGCATCGTTTCTATTCATGAACAAAGAACGGACAAATAGAACGCCCTCACGTATTGTATTTTTGGTTAGGTGTGGAATCGTGTTAGTGGGAGAAATTGAGGAGCAGGGTGAAGAGCTTTCTTGTTTTTGGAATAGGAAAGAAAAATAACTGAACTACTAAAGGGGCCGTTGTGTGCTCGGCTTTTTCCGAAGTAGACGCGGACCACCATGGTCTGCGTCGACGAAGTAGTGGTTTCCTCCGTCCGGCTTATTCCGAACACGATCGAGAAAAGTTGGAGCCGTAACTCTTGCTGCTTTTCTACACACTGTACAACCACCTTAGCGACTAAAAAAACAAATGGACTAGAGACGTGCGTGTGGCGTCGTTTTTTTTTTGGAACCTCAAGACAGGCACTATGAAAATCAATCAGGATACGAGAAAAACGGGGCTGAACATGCAATGACGAGCGAAGCCATGACAATGAAGATTTTGCAGGGGCATTTGAAACGCAGATAAAAAAGAACAATTTGAGGGATTAAATCTTATAAGAGTGCAGAAAAGGCTCCCATATGCATAGATCAATTTGGTTATCTAAATACATATCATGATCGCCAAAAGGGCTCTTCGCATCACGAGGATTCATTTCTCAATTGTAAATATGCGTTTATCAACAACAAATGCATAACAGTTCTCGGTGCTAATGAAGAGCCACGCGTTAGCATATTTTGCTTTATAAGCGTTCTGTCCCGAATATCCTTTCCAGAAAGTTTCTGGAAAGGATACGGCAACATCTAAACGACGTGCGTAGCTTTGACTATGCATGAAACGCTCTCGCAAAACATACCAAAAAGATTGACCATCGCATCAACTTCAACGCTACCTGAGTCATCAACATGGAATGCAGCCGGACTAAAGGCAGTTTGTCTACTAGTCCTGGCTTACTCGAATAACACCCAGAAACAGAAACAGCGTCACAGGAACCATACCGAGGTCATATGTGCATGGTGTACGAAACCAGGGAATAAAACACCACAGCAACAAGACCGGTAGGACTATGGGCAGTGGAGAGGGGGACACCACAAAGAAAAGTCGCTAGCTTCGGAAAAGACCGAACAGTCACCCCTGAAGAAGGGACTGAATCAGTTTTGAAACGTAAGGAAAATTTTCTTTAGTTTTTAATTTGAACACCAGAAACTTAGGAATAAATGTGGCTGGAGAACTTAGTTTATTTGTATAAATTTTTACTCAGCCAGGCAGAACTCAGTCAAATATGGTCACCATTACATTACGTTTTTTTTGCGACCATAAATGATTATGATATAAACGTCATATGATTGTCGTGTGCCCCAAGGCAAGGACTCGGTTTAGATTATACGGCACTCTTCTTGAAGCGCCTTTTTATTTATTTTTGTTACAATGAATATTAAAGAGTACAAAGTATAGATCATGGTTGGACATCACGGGCAAGTTTATCACCATAATAGGAAATCACATGAAGCAATCAAGTTGGATATAGTTATTATTAGAACATTTATATATTTCTGGTCACGCATATAAGGCGCAGAAAAAAAGTGTGAACTTAAGGGCTCGTTTTTTTGTTAGAAAATACAATAAAGAGAACTAACAGAAAATAATGCCAGAGAGAGTATAGAGGATGTTGTGAGAAGTATTTGTAGTGTGCATGTGAAAAATGAAAAATGAACGAAAAGATAACTTCCCACTGGCAGGATCCGAACCTTAGACCTTCGAACAACGCCTCCGATTCTCTATTACGGAACGCGTTGCATGTTATACTCTATAAAATGAACGGGAAGATAACTGCTGCCGTGCATCGGACGCGTTATTCGAACGTCGCAGGATCGCATCATGCGAATGGTGATTTGACTTTTCGTCCTCTTTTCTTTCTTCACATATACAATAGAATTACTTCCTGAAACATCCCCATACTCTTCGTGGCATTATTGCCTGTTAATTCTCATTATTAATGTATGACACAGGTAATTCACACACAGCCAGCTATGCAGTGCCTCAATATTTTTTATCTATCGTTTTTCAATTCTGGTCTATTTTCTGCTTTCACAGTTAATCAGAAATGCTGAAAGAAAATTCATGATTCAGAAATCTGAGATAAGTTCATTTTATTTCGGGCAGTGATTGCTTGCATGAGTTTTATTCGGGGAAAGTTTATTTTTTCCCTCTCAGGGCGAAGGACGCTACTGTTTTCGGTTATATAAAATACGCATTAAAATACACATTGAAATAATACTGCGAAATAATTTCGAGCACCGCCCAGGCTATCGGATTGGATAAACTTTTATTTGGTCCTCCAAAACACAGATCACTGTGTTGCGGGGCGCTCCCACGTGGGGACTGAGATGCCAAGCTCCTCAGCCGCCTCGCGGGCTTGGTGGACAGCCCAGAGCTGATCTGCCGAGGACGAGCTGCGGATTGCCGCCTCCCATCTGGCAGAGGTGAGATTCGATATATGAGCGAATTTGATGCACTGCCAGAGCATGTGTTCTGATGAAGCTATTTCCCCACAATGTTAACAAAGATTACTTGGGTATAGGTCAGGGTACATGATGTGTAACATTTTCAAAGTAGGGTACGTGCGCGTTTGCAAAAGTCTTAATGTAAGTGCTTGGGGCGGGGTTAGATTTTTGTGAGGTGGAGGGAAAATCCTTCTAGACAGGTAGAAGTGTTTAGTGAGCTCGTTATATGTTGTAAGAATTTCCCGGTTATCCCCTTCACTGGTAGAACGCATCCCCGGGGAGGCGCGGTTGGAGAGTTCTCGCGCCGCCTCGTGTGCTGCTTCGTTGAGATTGGGAGGGGAATCGTTGATTTGCCTAAGGTGAGCTGGGAACCAACTCAGAAGATGATGCGTTATGTTCTTGCCTTGAAGTATTCTTAGCGTTTGTTCAGAGACCGTCCCCTTGGCGAACGCCCGTAGTGCTGCCATGGAATCACTGTAGACGACTTCAATGTTATCCATCTTGAGTGCTAATGCGATGGCCACCTGTTCCGCAATGATTGGGTCTTTCGTCCTGACCGTCGCTGAGTTGACGACATGGCCAGCCCCATCGACCACCACTGCCACAAACGCTTTTCCATTGTCGTAGGAAGCCGCGTCAACAAATACGACCCCTCGTTCCTCGTTTGAGACTTGACGAAGTATATTTCTGGCCCTTGCTACTCTTCTTCCGACGTTGTGTTCTGGATGCATGTTTCTTGGCATAGGAGACACAGTGATATTCTCCCTGATGTTGTCGGGGATATCATTGTAATTGCGTCTGATTGCCATTGGGTGTTGGCCCAGCTCCTGCAGGATCATTCTCCCCAACCTTGTTGTAGATAACCTTAAAAACTGTGCTCTCTCATGGGCTTCTGCTATTTCTTCGAGCGTGTTGTGAATGCCAAGCTCAAGCAGATGCTCGGTGCTGGTATGTAGGGTAGGCCTAGGACCTTCTTGATAACTTTTCTGAGGAGCACATTCAGTGTCTCGGACTGTGCTCTTGACCAGTTGTGCATTCCTGCCTCGTACGTGAAGTGGCTTAGAACAAACGCATGCATCAACCTGATGAGGTTGTCTTCCTTGATCCCATTTCTTTTGTTGGCCACTCTGCGTATGAAGTGCACCTCACTGTCTGTTTTTCAAGTTAACTTGGCTATAGATTTGCTGTTGGCGCCGCTAGACTCTATCAGCATGCCCAGGACTTTGATGGAGTCGACCCTCTGGATGGCATCTCCTTGATTTGTACGGAGGTGGATGTCTATCTGGTTTAACGGCTTCCATCCCCTGGGCTTCGGTCCCCGGAGTGCAGTCCGATACAGTAAACGTTCTGACTTACTCGAGGAGCACTTGAGCCCAGAAGGACGAAGGTACTCTTCTACGGTGTCAATCGCATCTTGCAGGGCGCTCTCAATCTGCCCCTCGCTTCCACCTGTGCACCAGATGGTAATGTCATCTGCGTAGATGCTGTGCTTAAACCCTTCAATGCTCGATAATTTCTTTGACAGTCCAATCATGGCATTGTTGAACAGCATTGGTGAAATCACTGCCCCTTGCGGCGTGCCTCTTGCCTCTAGTTCGATTGCTGTGGTCTCGATATCTGCAATCTTCATCAGGGCTTTCCGATCTGTAAGAAAGGACCATACGCATTCATAGAAGGCTTTCCCCAGACCAAGCTTGGAAACTGCTTCGAGTATGAATGAGTGGCGGATGTTGTCAAACGCTTTTTCTAGATCTAGGCACAGAATGGCTCTAACGTCTCTGGTTTTGTTGTCGATGACCTGGTGTTTGATAAGCTTCAATGCATCTTGTGTGGATAGCCCTGCCCTGCATCCAACCATATTGTGTGTATATATGTCGTTATCTTCCAAATACTTGTTTACCCTGTGCAGTAAGGCATGTTCTGCAACCTTGCCGATACATGATGTCAAGGATATTGGCCTCATGTTGTCCAAGGTAGGGGGCTTTCCTGGCTTATAAATAAGGATCGTCCTGGTCAGTTTCCACTGCTCTGGTACCCTGCCTTCTTTCCATGCTGCATTGATCATATTCTTCAGGGTTTCAATTCAATCGTCATCAAGGTTACGAAGGGCCTTGTTTGATATACCGCCCGGGCCAGAACCGACCTACCGTTGAGATCATGCAAGGCTCTTCTGATCTCCTCGATGTTAAAGTCGCCCTCAAGACCTGGATTGGGCCTGTCCTGGTACTGTCTACTTGGTGGTGCCAATCCTCTTTTGATTGGGAGGTACTTATGCACGAGCCACTGCACAACTTGCTGTTCTGCAGTGCGCCCTATCTCTTTATGCGAAATTCGAGCGATAACATGCTTTTGATTTGTTTTGGTGGTGTTTTCGTTGAGGAGATGCTTCAACATATCCCATGTCTTGCCGTTGCGCATCTGACCATCCACGGAGTTGCAGATTTCGTCCCATTGCTGCCTGGATAGTGCGCGACAATGTTCCTCGACTTATCTGTTTACCTCAGCTATCTTCTTCCTCAGTCTTCGGTTCAGGCGCTGACCCTTTCAACGGTTCAGTAGTGTTTGCTTTGCCTCAAGAAGATGAGCGAGCCGGCTATCCATTCTTTCAACCGGAATATCTGTGGTAATGGTGGAGGAGACGGATTTGATGTCATCTTTAATCTGTTTGACCCACTGCTCCAAGCCTTGTCTGTGGCCATCTTGTTCCCTTTCCATCCTTATCTTCCTGAACTTATCCCAGTCTGTGAAGTGGAAATCTCTCTGCTTTTTATGCTCCACGGAGAAGGTAGTGGCAAGAATGCAGTGGCCACTCCCTAGGTCTACAGCAAGGTTCATCCACTGGGCCTTCTTGATGTTCCTAACAAATGTAAGGTCCGGGGTGGAATCCCTGCAGCAAGATGTACCAAGCCTTGTTGGTAGGCTGGGGTCTGTGATTAGGGTGAGCTCAAGTTCACTGGCACTTTGCCAAAGTCGATTTCCTTTCCCAGTGTTGTACTTGTAACCCCATGTATGATTAGGGGCATTGAAATCACCTGCTATGACGAGTGGGCATTCCCCGGCGATATTAACAGCTTTCTTTAGAACCGTCTTGAACACTTGCCTTTGTTCTTCGGGACTGCTGTATATATTAAGAATGAAAATGCTCTGACGGTTGCTGGTACCTGGCACGATCTCTACCATGACGTGTTCCAACCGGCCTGCTTCTATTTTGAGGTCGTGGGTTACGTGCGTTAGTTTGTTGCATACAAAGGTGCAGACTCCCCTCCCTTCAGTATCCCCTATTACAGGCCGGAATCCAGGCAACGTTGCTTGCGGTGAAAGGTTCTCTTGTAATATTATAATATGAGGTTTTTCTTGGCTGCTCCTGAGATACTGCTGTAGGGCTGCCTTCTTTTTAAGGTAACCTCTACAGTTCCATTGCCAGATACGAAATGCTTCACGTAGCGCTGCCATCATGGTTATTACATCGGCGGCCAGATCCTGATGCTGCACCTGTCGACAGGTTTGGTACCACTAGTATTGGTGGCCGAAGGGGTGAGTTTGCTGCATGAGGAGGCCTTGCTGTATTCTGCAGATATGCTTCGACCTTTGTAATGCGCAAAGTCATATGCTCTTCCAGTGCCGCCACGCTTGACTGTAGCCTACCCATCTGCTCGCTAAGATTGGCTACTACTTTGCTGAGCGTGTCAAAGACCTCTTTCATATCTGACAAGGTCGTTTGGTTGGCTTCCACGTGTTCTGCCAAGACTGCCCTCTTTTTTGTGGTTCTCGAGTCCCCTACGTTTCCGGCCACAGGGACATCAACTGGCTGAGGCATTGGCTGTGAAGACTGCGCGCTGGTTATCGCCCAGACTAACGTGGTTGTAAATGACACACAACGCGGGAACAACGCCAAGAAGGCGCCGTTCGCCTCACACTCGATTGTTGTGCCCAAAAGGATGTCAGTGACGTGAGGGAAATTCTATATATTTGCCACGCGAAGCGACCTAATGCAGCTTTGCGAAGGCACTTTACGTAGACGGGGAGGTTGGTGCTTCGTAACTTCAACTGTTACCTTAACGTTAGAAAAAGAATTGCATTGACTCTTCCGAGAGAACGTTGCGCGTCAAAAAGCCGTTGGAGCTACTGAGGCAAAAAGATGGCCCAACGGCGTCAGATGCCCAAGGGTGTTTCAGGCATAGAAAGAAGAGAATCAGGGTATATATAGGCGGAGTTGATAGGGAATGGCAAGCAGCTAAAGAGAAAATAACAGAGCATGTGAATCAAAGAGAACTTTTCTGCCTTCATAACGTAGTGTTTCAGGCCGATCGCTAAGGTTTTCCAGAACGGAGAAATGCCGCAAGGAAACGATATGAAAGAAAATGTACTCTCTTTTCAAGACGGTGTGCTTTCAGGGTCAAACCCGTCTTCTTTGTTAATATTTGCTTCCATTAGAATTTCTAGTTCTCCTTAAACTGTGTCTGACATTTGCTTTCTCGCGTTGCAGCATTCGTGCACAGAAAGATTTAAAGAAGCATGGTTCGTTATTTTTCTTTTCTGTACAAACTTGCATAGGCCCTTTCCCCACTGCCTTCTCTTATCCACGTCAGCGACTCATTTCGCTTGCGTCGCTCTGAACGACGCCACCGGTGATCTTTTCAAACGAGCACGATCCAACCACGTGAGCACAAACCCAACGGTGAGCAGGTAGGAGGCGAATAGTTTCACTGTTAAAGTCTTACGTCCCCAAATTGCGATATGATTATCAGGACGCAAAAAAATAAGGGAACTATAGTGTCAGCCAAAATACATTTGCCTTTTACCATGTTGCATGTGAAGGACGAGTGCTAACGGTTATCTGGCCTAGGCGACAAAAGCACGCACTTGACACCATTTTCGCAACGCTTCGCTTAATAAAAAAAAACACACCACCGTAACTTTCCCTCGGCATTATTCACATAACACAGGTTTCTATGGCACATCAGATCTATTCAACAGTTTCTACATTGCACGAGCCGTGTTTGAAAGCTTGAGCTCTTTCTTGTGTTTGTCTAAAATATTTCATAATATTAGACATAAACGTCACAAGGTTAGTGCACTATGACAGAATTCGCACCATTTATGAACTACCAAAAATTCACTAACTGCAGCAATATTGACATGGAAACATTTTCTAACATTAGTTTTAAATGAGTACAAAATATTACCTAACGTGCGTAATTCATGGAGCCTTTGCGGTAATGTTATTATAGTATTTAGGTGAATTTTGACAGTCCCTTATATGCAATAGGAGCATTATCGGACGTTCAATGTAAGCATAATTATACTTCCTTCGTGGCAAGGACTTTTCTTCTCACACTATTTGGAATCATTTAAACCTTGAAGCAACTAAATGCTTAAAATTTCACGTTCTGCGGGCCTAGAACTGCTTAACAAAAGTATCCAATGGTAGGCAGTATATTGGTCAGTCAAAATGGCTCCACAGACAGTCTGGAGTTGACGCAGTGTTTTCTCTACAAATAAATCTTTCTATAGCGTCTTCTCTCAAACAAAAGTCCGGCCCTCTCATTGATATTCAAGTACGTAAATCACAGCGTTAACGACATCACGTTTATGCATGTAATGTCATTACGCAGTTGTTTATGTATACAGGAATGACGCAAAGTGAACGCCAGGCCTGGGCGGAAGGAGCAGCACAGTCAGAGCGAAACCTAGAAGAGCGGCCTTTCAAAGCCTTTTCTAAACACTTATTGGGTAACTGCTGCAAGCACACTTGCTTGATACCCTACTGTATATAAAATTGGCAGATTCCACGTACTGTGAAAATCGATGATATGCGAAGCACGAATGAGGAGTGTCAATATGTCACCTTAAAATGAGCACAACGTTACGAGGTGAACATAAATTATGCCGTACATATCTTCCTGGCCATGATTATCATGTTAGAATGTGTCATTTACCTTCGTCGTTTGTTCGCGTCACGTAATACCAAATTTACTATATGTGGATCTAGCAAAACGGCCGCAAGCAGGCTATGAGTGTAGCATGTAATCATGTTTCACATGACACGCATATCATTATTACCATGTTTCGACGTCTCTTTACCTTCTTCGTCTATTCACGTCACCTGATACCAAATTTTGTATATGTGGAGCTAGCGAAATGGCCGCTAGCACGCTATGAGCATAGCATGTAATCATGTGACACATGACACCCATATCAAGATTATCATGTTAGGACGTGTCATTTATCTTTGTCGTCCATGCACGTCACGTAATACCAAATTTGGTAAATCTGGAGCTAGCTAGATGGCCGTGAGCATGCTATGAGTGTAGCATGTAATCATGTTTTACATGACAGTCATGTCATGATTATCATGTTTGCACCAGTCATATACATTCGTCATCCATTCACGTCCCGTAATACCAAGTTTGGTATATGTGACGCTAGCAAAACGACCGCGAGTGTACCGTGAGCGTGGCGTGTAGTCATGGCTAGACATAACACGAAAATCTTGACATGCATGGCATAATTTTCACTTTAGGGTCTGTCATTTATGTTCGCTATGCAGTCATGTCTTACTATACCAGTTTTGCAAAGTGCCATGTGAACGGAACCACCGCAAGCGCAGCAAAACCATGAAATGTAAATCATAACATTCTGCACATACATCTCATGAGTTTTATGTTATGACTAGTCAGTTATGTTCGTCATACAGTCATATAATGCCATATCAATTTTGGTATCGATTGTCATTATCGAGACAGCCAGGATAGTTAAAGATCGAAGCTCAGTGGTAGAAAACGGGCTGGAACCCTAGTGGACCTGGGTTCAAGCCCCACTCTGTCATTGACACTAAAGTTGTTTTTCTAAGTTTGTGCGATGTGGCTACAGACACCGGCGGTGGAGGTGGTGGACAACTACGGCAGTGCATGACCCGAGTTGTGATCGCATAACAACTTTCACTGTAATAAAGTGAGGTGTGTTGAAAGCTCTAGATTCTACGACGTTCTCAAGGTAGTGATCTTTTTAATGTGTGCCCTAATGCGCCGTAATAAAACCATTATCGACACGTCGGGTGACGGTGAGCTCTGCAACCTCCAGCACGGTGCGTTTAATACCGCTAAAAGAAACTGAACTTGCAGCGAACACTGCAAGATCAAAGAAAAAAGTCAGACTAATCAGTGACATGTCCTCAAAAGTATGAGGGTCAGTGTAAGCTTTCATTTTCCTTTCACTCACGTGAAGGGCCAATTTAGACTAACTCGAGACTCGGTGTCATGTGCCAAGAAGAGAAACACGTCAAATAAGTGATTGCCTGAACAGCGATAAAGTTTCTTTACTTTCGTTGTCGCGAGAGATCGCTTTCAAGAAGAAGACACTGTCGAAAGAAGTCTCCAAGTGAATGTTACATGAACGTCCAAGATAGTAGGGCATTTCGACAGCTAGGACACCTCGCAG
This sequence comes from Rhipicephalus microplus, assembly GCF_013339725.1. Classification (NCBI taxonomy): domain Eukaryota; kingdom Metazoa; phylum Arthropoda; class Arachnida; order Ixodida; family Ixodidae; genus Rhipicephalus; species Rhipicephalus microplus. The sequence goes on from NC_051169.1 coordinate 73,333,459, forward strand.
AGTTTAATCTTGAGCTTGTAGTTTCAGGGCAGCAGCTGAAAATAATAAGCCGTTCAAGGCAGTTAGGGTGATGACTGGACTTCAAGATAAGCTTGAATGCTGTCATCCCTTCTTTCTTTGTCGCTGTCTAGAAAACTTTTCACAGCTGGTAATTTAAAAAAACTTGCAGGAAAGTAAAAGACAGCGCGTAAAGCTTTTTGAACAGGATTTAAGTGAAGGTACCGGTGTAATATAGGTTGTGTTGTCAACTTCTCATAAACTTCAGCCTCATCCCCTTTTCATCATTGCACTAACTTTTCTATTCCTCGTAACGTGTTCTGTTTTTCGGCACGCAGATACGAGAAATTCTCTAAAATACAATCTGAGTTTACCAAATTTTATCATGTATACGATGAAAGAGTGATCGAATTCAGTGATTATTCTAACCTATAGGATAAAAGCACACGTACTTTAAGCAGTATAGTAAATTACTTTTTCTAGCGAACCAAGACCTTTAATGTATCAGAAATAACTATTCGGGTGCACTTTCTCAAAACCACCATTCGTTTGTTTGTCTGCTAAGATAAGTATTGTATACCAAGCTGTAAAATACTGCCCTAGCCCGTGTGCTTTACTATCAACACTGTAATGGATACCAGCCTTTTGTGGCTACCAGTCCAGATATCTTTATAAGAATTACTGTAAGACACAAAAAAAAAACCACTTGACTCGACTTGACTTGAAAGCACTACAGGCAGGTATAACGTTTCACATCGTATAAAATTAAAAAATTCTGCCATATCCACGAAGTGAATGATGATGAGTTGGCGAAGCTTCGGAGGTAAACCTGGTAAACCATGAATCCTCTGTACATTTTGCCCACTCGATTTTATTACATCGCTCCCCCTAGCGTACGTCGCCGCACTAAATCGAACGATTGCCTTCAACCAATGAAACGCGCCATATGTGACATCATTCCTATTTTATAAGATCTCGCGTCTTTCATCAACTACAAGTACCGCTTTCTAGTTTATAACATCTTGCATCTTTTCATCATCAGCTACAAGTACCACCGTCTAGTAAACACTACAAGAACTAAACGAGAGGTGACTACATACAATAGACGGTACCGCCATCTAGTGAACATTGCAAGAACTAAACTAGAGGTGGCTACATACAGGGGACTGTACCGCCCTCTAGTGAACACTGCAAGAACTAAACTAGAGGTGGCTACATACAGGCTACAGGGGACGCACAGCCCACGCCCTAAGGAGCTTCGCCCCTAAAAATGTTTGAAAGACATGTCAGGCTGTGTACGCCTTCGCATTGATAATATATGTGCTGTTTATGCTGCCACCATGTCGGTTTCGGGGATTCCTATTTATTAAAATCATCATGTCACAGTTGTTTGAATATTTTAGCTGTGCTGTAGTCATCAAGTCAGAGTGATTCAAGTTCCTTGGCTATGAAAGCTTTTATCATTGTTCTAACTTGCTGATTGTTGGCGTAAAACAATTAGCGCAGTGTAAGACTATCTCCCATTTTTCTGGTATATGACACTAATACAATTGTGTTATCATTTTGTATTTACTTTTCATATAGTTTATCAAAAACTGGGTACTCAACGTCGGTTTTGTTAATGTTCACTATAGAGAGGCCATGAGAATAAGAATGAAAGGAAAGCAGGGAGGTTAACCACTGCTGAGTGCGGTAAGATACCCTTACTGAAAAGAAGAGGAAGAAACGTTATAGAGTAAGAGATATGTCACTGTGGCAGCCAACTTAACAGTTTTGCTTTGTATATCAAAGAAGCTGAATTATTCCGGTGTGATTAAAAAACGCAACAGCGTTTTCTTTCCTTTTCAGAACTCTGATGGGCATTGCCATGGCCCCAATATTTTCCGACCGTGCAAACATGAGAATTTTAAAGAACGAATGTTACTTTGTATAACAATATTAATATATATTAAGGAGAACTAAGAGAATCGTAACTGTGAACTGGGTCTGTTCGTTCTCCTTGATATTTTGTCTAACGAAAAAAAAACTAGCCCTCAAATTTAGGCTTTCCTTGAATAATGTTATATCGCGTTTTATAGCGCGAATGCCAATGGTGGGCAAAGAGCGCTGCTAAGTTACTCTGTATTGTTCATGCCTATCTATAAACTGTATTGCCAGATACATGCAGTAACATTCGAACATACAAACTATGCCTTGGCAAGTGATGAGCGTGCAGGGCAAATACAGTTCGTAAAACGTGAATGTTTATCTATGTTTATCTATGTTTATCTTGGTGTGCCTACAAAATCTGTATATTGCGATGTTGCACTTGCTTTGATATATAAATGTCTTTGCCTTCAGCAGAGAAGTCAAAAGCTAACCTCCGTAAAAATAGCAAGAGTACCGGCCGAAGCAGGAAAGTAGAACGCGACAACAAAGCGTTCCGAGAAACGAGAATTAGGAGGTCAGAAAGTTGAACTGATTGGTCAGATATAAGTATGACAGAGCGCACTAGCTTGTATTCCTCGTCCTCTACTTTTGAGGTACGGGGAAAGACGGTGAGGAAAACAAACATGCCGCGAGGAAAGGCAGTTGCTGCACTAACTACGTGAAGTTTAATTGTCTAATGGTTGGCTACTGCAACCTTCCCTGCTCAATGATCCTTCACTAATTAGTCGTAGGTTTTTATTTGCAGTGCGACTTTCGTGTACTTTGGCGGAACTCACTGCGAATGGCAAGTGCCACACAACGACTGCAGAAAGTTTCGTGAAATAAACTTTTTAGCACTGTCGCCTTAAAATAACAAAACTCATGGAACTTGAAGAGGTGAATACGAATGTCTCATCTAAACTTGTCAATTACCTGAGCCTATTAGGAGTTGTCGAACATTACAATGCCCCGAAATCACGATTTGACTATGAGAAAGCGCAGTGGTGAAGCAGGTTGAAAATTTTGACCAGCTAGGATTGCTTAACGTACAACTAAATCCAAGTACGCACAAAGGTCCCCGGCATTTTTCCGCGCCATCTCAAACAGTGCTGCCGCAGGCAAGATTCCATCCCGCGATTTTTCAGTCAGTGTCTGAGCATCACAACTACAAGACCACCCTGGTGGAATTGATGCAATCGTGTCTTTGTTGGTTTAAAATTTATCAACTCAAACTTTGTAGAAACGTAGGCTCCAAAGTTATTTACTGATCAGTGAATAGTGATCACAATTAAAGCACCCCTAACTGAGAAATTCCCACTTTGTGTGAATTATGCTTTTCCGGTCGTTTTATAATTCATTTCAGGTTTTCAACGCAAGTTCGACAGAGCGTAAATAATGTCGAATCTATTGCATTTCGTGCGTGTTGGTACTATTCTGTCTACTATTCAAAAGTCGCACGCCTACACATTCATTTTCTCAGTGTATATGTAGCTGGTTTCAATGCCCTCTTTTTCTGTCATATACGCGCAACTGTGGCTTCATTCTCTCTGTTTAGGTTCCTTCACACGAGCGAGTTTGGCTTCAAAGACACGTCTCTGTCACCTTCCAATACCGTCGAACGTGCCCTCAGGCAGCGGCGAAATAAACAAGTGGAGGGGAAGTGAAAACGAAAACACCAGTGTCAGTGCTTACCAAACTTTGTGCGGGCGTTCTCTGGAATGCCTCACTGACGCGTGAATGCATTGAGGTTCCTTCGGGCAAGCGTGCCGCCGACTTCGACGCCTTACTTGACAGCAGTTGACTGTGGCAGAAAAATCTCAGTATTGCAGGAGAAATACCAGTGATATACTTACTCATACAATAAACATCGATGTGGAGGAGCAAAAAAACAAGCAGGTACCTCTAGAAACTGACAAGTTTTTCAATCTGTGGGACACAGTGTTTGTTTATCTTTGTGTCTGCATTGCCCTTTTTTTTCACATGACACCGCTGATCTCTGATACATTGCATGAAGTCAGCTTGTTCCTTATTTATAGGTCATGTTTCCTTTCTAGCTCTTTCTAGTGAGCGTCTCAGAGATATCAGCACGAGGATGCTGTTAGTAGGGCATATTGTGAGTGAACGAAGAAAAACGGGGGGAGCTGCCGTAGAACTGAAGTTTACGAGTTGGACGCACTCATTTTAGTCTTTTCGATGCCCAAGGCGAGCCGAAGCACAGCAAAAACAAAAAAAGCGAAATAAACAACACAACATCGAGCAGTCATGCAGAGCCATCACGCGGGCTTCCTGGTAAACCACTCTTGTGTTCCTCGATAACAGACCTAGTCAACTGTTCTTTCACTTAAATCCTATTTAGCGCTGATTTATTTAAATGTTATGTATAACTGCTAGGACATGATACTTGCTTCTAAAACAAGTTATAAACTCCAAGTGCGGATTTTCTTGATTTTATGGTTTTAGGGCTGGAGGCTTTTTTTCCCTCCTAGAATTTGTATTTACGTTCGCTAGCTGATGATAGACTAATTGATACGTATTATTCAAGCATGTTTCACAACATTTGTGTGTGCGTGGCCAACGGAACGAACAACAAAAGATACGCTTGAATAGCTTTCAAACAACATTAATCACGACAAGAACCTCTAGGGACGATGACGAAAACAAGCGCTGAGTTAAACAGACTTTAACTAACAAAAGACCAAGCAGCTGGCTCCTCAAACAACGTAAAACAACTAATCTCACGTCTTTTAGAGCCACTGTCACAAGGGGGTGATAGTTCGCGCCTCAGCGACAACGCTTGTCGGAGGCTAGCCCAGCAACGCAAGCTGCGCACGTCCCGCGTCGGGCCTCGGCAGGAGAATAAGGCCTCACATCCGAACATGGATGTGAGGTCTTAAGCTGTCCCACATGACGGTGGCGATCAGGAACCGGTCTTCCCAATACCGCACACTGACACAGCAGGAGCCGCGCCTGGTACCGGTAGGCCCAGCCCGTTACCTCTGCTCCCGGTCTTGATCTCCAGGAACAGGCATGCATGAGAAGCTGCACGGACAGCACCCTAATACATGGGTTCATCAGCAAATTCATGAAGGCCAGCTGCAGGTAAAAGCTTTTCTCCGAAAGAGGCAGGTTGACAAGGGCCCACAGCCACCTTTTACATGGCAGCAGTGGCAAACAGTCACCAATACAAGCTCAAAGACCAAGCAACAAAACAAACAAAACCCACATTCTAAAGAGAAAAATAACACTAGTTTGAAAGCAATATAGCAACTGCAGAAGTATATATTAAAAACTGAACGTGTATATATCACGCAGTTGGGCCTGTGTACAGTGTAAGAAATTTATGCCAGCTTTCACATATTTATTAAGTAACATATGAACTATTTAGAATAACTTATGTGTGGAGTAGCTTGTTTTCGAAGTTTTTATTTTTCATGTTTTTTTTTATTTCGTGTATCAAACATTGTAGTACTTGTCTGCAGTTTTGAGAGGTCATATGAAAAATGTCGGCTTTCTTTTAATTCACACCTGATCGCTAATGCTAATTTAAAAACGTACAGGTGATGGACGGGTAGTATTTAGGCCTGTTGAAACAATTTGCTAGTGTGAGCATCATACGACAAGTTAAAAATTATTTTATTATACTTCTTTGCTTAAGAAAGCAACTGAAGTCCCCGTGGACCCCGGCATAAACACTTAAGTGTTGAAAAAATTATAACCAACAACAATTAGAGAGCAGCATGAATTGGCGTGCGTACTCACTGTTCTTTTCACAACGCACGGCGTGTTCCACTCGCTTGACTGAGAGAGAAGTCACAGCTAAGAACGAACTCCTTTTGTCGTTATTATCAACAAATAAATGAAACGTTTCTAAGCATGTAACTATATAACTAATTTAGTATAAAAAACTCATATTCTCAGGTAGTGGTGGCTGTCCCCTACGCATTGTACAGGCAAAAAACACAGAGCCTTGAAGTGTTCCTAAAGCATGAAGGGACTTGTTTGCACAGATAATTTTTGTTTCACTATTCATGCTGTGCTCTTACGGCTCGGTTATTGATTAGACAACATAGTTAAAGTATAATGGATGGTTGGATGAAAAAAAAATCTTTATTATTGTTCATTAGGTACCGCTAGTGTCCCAACTCGAAGCGAACCGTTTTCATGTTGACACCAAAAGAGCTAGCCCTCCAGTGACTTCGCGGGCCCGTTGAACTACCCACAATTGTCCCTTAATCGTCACGTACAATAGCAGAAAAAAAAACATGTACATATTGGCTGAGATGCAAAATTCATGTTTGCATACCCTTTCTTTTGCTGTCTTTCAAAATTGGTTTTTGCTCTACATGTCTTCTCAGCAGGGTGGCTGAATATTTTGTGAGATCGCCCGTTACTGCACCCGTCGTGAAACCGATGACCTTCAACACAGCAACCCTGGCTTAGCATTGGTTAAGATATCGTTGTTAAAACTGTGCGAGCATGCGCGGCATTGATGGGCCATATTGGCAGAGCTAGAGAGCAGAATAGTAACTTAATTAGCTTAATAGTATTAAAATTGCGCATACTCTTACCATCATGGCAAGTACAGCTAGTTATACTTTGCCGTAGCTTCTGGGGTGAAAGTGATAAAATTATGTCTGTAAAATATAATTTCCACAGCCCTCCACTACGGCGTCCTTCATAACCTTATTGGTGGTTTTGGGACGTGAAACGCCACTTATTATTGTTATTGTAAAATATGTTTCACAATAAAGTCTAGGCAAGATGCGATCGATGTAAAAAATAGGGAAAAGAAACTTCGAGAGAGTCAGCTTGAAGAGTGGGGCCTAAGCTGACACTGCTGTTCATCTCAAACAGCTAGCTGGTCACAAGCTTTACAAATACTGCAGTGCCGAGTTGGTCGTATAAAAAATTTTCAAAAACAAAGTGATACTGCTTCAGATAAAAAGCGTGGTCGAAGGGCACTAAAACTTTTATTGTACAACATATTAGGTACGAAACATTAGGCCAAAGAAATGAAATCACCCTGCAATAAGGCCTAAGATGGCGCTGCGGGTAATCTTCCAAATAAAAAAATCAGTGGAATCAAAGTGCAGTAAATAACAATTGTTCAAATATGTTTTCATTTTCACGCCACATTTTGTTTTCCACCAACGTTTTCATGCAAAAATGTGTGTGAAATACAACGACTTTCTTGGAAATCAGGCTGCTGGCAACCACTTTGATTAGATTAACAATATTATCGCGGATAACTTTAGGCGATCATTCTTGTTTTGCTCACAAAACTATAGCTACCAAGACAATCAAAATATTCTGATTCCTATCCTCAGCACTTCGCCGTTCGTGAACTTTTTGCACACATTCGCCCGTTTGTGCACGTCTGCTCATTCACTTCATTCGCGCCCACTCGGCATTCTTGTGAAAGATGAAACTTGGCAAGATGTGTGTCCTGCTTTCATTTTTTTTGCTTTAGTACTACGCTTTCCCATTTTATTTTTATTCTTTCTCAGCCACACAGTTCACCGATTTATAAATTTAGAGCACTATTATGTGCCCCTTCGTGTGATTCCTTCTAGCGACATCTTTGCTTTCTTGTCGGATGAGAAACTTCGCACAATTTTCGTTTTGGTATCCTGATTGCTACCTACACAGTGGCAATGCTGCCTACGCTATTTTAGTTAGTACGTATTCATAACAAAACGTTAGCTCGCAGATATGACACAGGACAAGACTGAATGATCTGCTGATACCAATTGGTCCGGTAGTTTATTTTTTTTTTTCTGTGCGATTTCCCTGTGCCGAAGCTTTGTTATACAACCACGAAACATTTATCTGACGGATAATACTGGGCCAGAAAAAATACACTTATTCAAAGGAAGTTGTATTTTCTTTTCTTGGGTGAAAACTACTGATGGATGACATTGTCTATTATGCAGCAGATGCCATCTCGTTTACGTTAACACCATCATATGTTGAATACGTTATTCGTTCAAGGCAAAGCCTGCAACGGTGGTCTAGTTATTATGGTGCTCGACAACTGTCCCGCAGGTCACGGGTTCCAATCGCGGTTTCGGCAGCCACGTTTTCGGTGAAGGAGAAAATGATTGAGCCCCGTTTACATATGTTTAGGCGCATGTTCAAGAACGCCAGGTGGTTTTAATTCCCGTAGCCCTCCATTATGGCATTCCTTGTAACCGAATTGTAGTTTCGGGAGGTTGAATCGCAACAATTACTATTAGAAAGAAAGTGTACTTGATCCAGTATACAGCGGCCCCTTATAGATTCTTCTTCAAATTACAATAGTACTTAGCAAAGCGTCAAGCGAACACTGCTACTTTAGGGTTGGTTGTGTGTCGCTGCAATCGCATTCCTACTCACGTCACCGTCCTAGTGGCATTGTTTACGAGATCAGTGCTCTGTGTTTACGCCGCATGTGTTCGTGCCTCCACAATCATAAAACATATCGGTATGCAAAACAGCTATGGTCCCTGTCAGCCAACTGCTGTTGGGCCCAAGTGACACACGTGGGTTTTCTGAGGGAACGGCATCGCCCTTATAATTAATGGGGGCTGCCTGCGCAACTCATGAGCACCCCGTTAAATTTGGCGAAACGCAATTAGTCGGCCGCATGCAGTCGCGAGGCCCAGGCCTGCCGCCAGGGCTTTCCACGTGTCAGCGTACCCGGCGACAGTGATAAGCTTGATTAGCAAAAACTTGGCGCTGAGGCCGCCCGTTCTGTGCACTGCCTAATCCCCGAATTCATCCGCCAACGTTTTTCTGCAAAGCGAGTGGGTGGTGAGAGGGGACGTGGATGTTAGGGGTTAAAAAAGGTTTCGAGTAGACTGAAAGTAAAGACTGGTTAATAAGGGAAAACACCATATGGCATGATCGCAATGAAGTATCAAGTTAGAACGTAAAAGTAATCAGAAGATCACTAATGGCAGCAAAACTCACATGGTGCATTTATTTTCATTCAGTACTGCTAAAAGCCCTCGATAAGGCTATTACGTAGGGGCACATAACACAATATATTGAAAAAAAAATGGCCCCGTATCAGCATGTTACAATGTAAATATCGTCGAAAGACGATAGTCTTGCATTTAGAGAGCGTAAATAAAACGTTTATTTCGTGTTCTGTGCAAGAAAATCAGTGAATGGTATCTGGAGGCGCTGCGTTAGAGTGTCTCGAACGTGCAGCGGAGGCGAACGAGCGCATCAAGTCACGTCACATGTGAGACATGAGCGCTATCTGGCAGTTATCTTGGAAAACGAAGCACGCGGCGTGCGCGCCCGTCTCGGAGGTGATAAGGTGTAGAACGCAAGGCGTCGGGTAAGTGCCACCACCTTGTCGTCTTAGCAAAGCGTTGGGAATGCTTGCGTTTTCGTGTAAGTGTTGCATGGTCAGCGCAGCGCGATAAATGCTACGGTCTTCAGAATTACTCATTTATGCCTTTTCTAGTAAAAGACACACATACATAATATTGACGTGTTGTTATGGGGCCTCAGATATGCGCAATAATTGCTTTTTAATTGACAATCGCACAAGTATGAATGCTGAACCTTGAGCAATATTGATGGGCGCTGCGGATGAGGTCGGCCGTTTGGGGTACCGTCTGATGCCTTTTAGTGTACCGTTAAGGCCGGCAAACAGACAGACAGACAGACAGACAGACAGACAGATGGACGGACGGACGGACGGACGGACGGACCAAAAATTTTGCGTCGGAGGTCTCCAAGAAAGACTATCGTCTTCAAAAATAACGGAGTGGGAGTAACGGTAAAAAAAGTACATTCTTGACAATTGGCTGGAATACATTCGGTCAGAAAGCAACAAGAATGGAAAAGAAATAAATGCAAACCACAACATATTTTGACATTGGGAACTGAAATAACAAGACGCAAGTGGTAATAAAAAGCTAGAAGTGCAAACATACAACGCAGTTAAACGATGCCTTCTCAAACAGGGTATGGGAATACACGAAATGTACAAGGAAGTACACGGAGACTAACAAAAGAGATACGCTATTAAAAAAATCATGTAGGACACCACATCTATGCAATACGCTCAGTGCGTAGAAAATCTTGAACTTTTGTTATGTTTTTTTTCTGGGTAGCTACGTGGGATGGTAAATAGTTTCATGCAAAGATAGTGCCTGGTGTGAACGAATTATCGAAATGATGAGTGTGACATATCGCTCGTTTGAGTTTGTACTAGTGATCATGGGGAGGAAAAATGACTGCAGTGGGGCTCGAAGAAATCGTCAGAAAGAATTGCATGGTCGTATACTTTGTGAAAATGCGAGAGGCGAGCTGCTTGGTGACGATGGAATAATCGTTGTTCGGCGCGATCTCTTTGTGCAGGGATGCCTGAATGACTCGAGTAATCTGAAACAATAAAACCTACAGCACGGCTTTCGAAGGATTGAATATTCTGGATAAGGTAGGCGTGAACTGGGTCCCAAATATCTGAAGCGTATCTTATTTTAGGTTTAACTAGGGTTGAGTAAGCGACCTTACGTATATAGGGAGCCGCATTTCTTATTGAATGTTTGATAAGGCCGCATGAACGATTTGCTGATGCAAGGAGGACTTCAATGTGATAATGCCACGTTAAATCTGGATGAAAGTGAACGCCCAGGTATTTATAACTACTTACTAAGAGACAATTCGGCATTATTTAAAACGTAAGGCTTTGGTATGCAGGCTTTATGTAGAGTAAATGACATTAACTTTGTTTTGGATTAATTAGGAGTCATTGACTTTGAGGTTTATTAATTACTATATTAACAATGGCCGACTGGAGAAGCTCGCGATCGGCAGTACTGGATATATTACGGTATAGTACACAGTCATCGGTGAATAGTCCAATATATATGGGAGGACAAACATTTAGGCAAATCATTAGTATAGAATTCAAAAAGCAAAGAACCTAAAACACGACCCTGAGGGACACCTGATGTTACGTTCACATAATAAGGATGAGAGTTATCGACGACTGTGTACTGTATTCTGTGCGAAAGAAATTCTTTATTCCATAAAATATTATTCGGGTTAATGTTAAGTTGGGTTACTTTTAATATATATCTGTGCTAAGGACCTCGTTCAGAAGCTTTCGAATAATCCAGAAAGGCAGCATCAACTTGAAAACCACCGTCTATGGCTCAGAGAGACTGTATGCCTCTGCAATACTTCACGGATCTCGAAACACCTGCCTGCTTAGTACGCATTTCGATTGTACTGCTACGAACATGCTCAACGTGAACATGGCATCATGTGCCACACGTTCATGTCATCCAAGCCTACCCAAACCAACACGAGGCTGCGCACTTTCGAAGTGAGTGTCTTAGCGGTGTGGTCATTTTACTACCACGATCATGGCGCCATCATTGACCGGCGTCGACGAAGGTACGCTTAGATGACGGGTGGGTGAGATGCAGAAACGTTCCCGTTGCGTACGCATGGCACATGTATTGAGCGTCCCTTTGGTACAGACAGGCGTCACTGAGAGCAAATCGTCATAGAATTAAGTTATGCCTGATAGCATGGGTTGTATAAAGTTCAGGTTCTCGAGTGCCACTCAGGAACATTGTCTCTATGGCGTATGTTAGGCTGATACAAGTATAGGGAACCAGACCTGGAGTTCCTGCGGTCGTTCCGACAGTCAAATTGCGCATATCCCAGCCGTTCCCGCTAACGTAGGCTGCTTTGCAGAGCTGATTTTTGTTTTTTCAGCGCCTTTTTTTTTAAACTAGCGTCAAGCCCCACGGCGGTGGTCTAGTGGCTAAGGTACTCGGCTACTGAATTGCAGGTCACGGGATCGAAACCTGTGCTGCGGCGGCTGCATTTTCGATGGAAGCGAAAATGCTTTAGGCTCGTGTGCTTAGATTCAGGGGGAAGTTACAGAACCCCAGGTGGTCGAAATGTCTGGAGCCCTCCGCTATGGCGTCTCTCATAATCATATAGTAAGTTTGGGACGTAAACCCCACATATGAATCAATCAATCAATAAATAAATAAATAAATAAATCTAAACTAGCGTCGTAGAGATATCAAAAGATAAAATGAACCAGACAGTTGAATCACGAACGCAAGGCCTGCTCCGGCTGTTCCTGCCAAAATCAAGCCCAGCAATGGAGTTAGTGCGAGCGCTCACAGCGGTACACTGCGGCTGGTCATCTACACGAGTGGCTGAGTTTTGTCGTGACACCAGTTCAGAAGCCTTTTTTCGGCGCACCACCTATCAAATGCCGTTCTCCCATAGGGTGCTCTAAAAAGCAGACCCATAAAAAAAAGCGGAAGCACCCGACTCTAAGCGTAATTCATTGTTACGCTAATTATAACACAGCTAGACTCAACTAGGAACGAAGTTTTTTCCCAAGAAACTTTCTCGCAGTAAGATTCTCTACCCTCTCTTTCACGTTGTGCATTAACTTATGTTAGCGTCGTTTCAGACGATGTACACAAGAGAGAAAAGAGGGACAGTTCTTAAGGCCACCGTACACTTTACGTGGCAGTGCGTGGAGAACAAGATGAAGTTGGCAATGCAATGTTCGACAATTGAGGATGAGCGAGGCATTATCTGCTTTTTACAGTGGAAACTCGTTAAGCGGCCTGCATGACTTAGGTAAATGCTCCAAGAACATTTGAAGGATACCCACTACTTCATACTTCATAATGTTTGTGTGCTAAAGAAACATTGACAATATTGTTATTCTGCACTATTTTGAGAAGTATGGTACCCGCCACACACGCGCAATAAATTTTCTGAAAATTTTCGATGCTGTGGCTGATGAAGATGAATAATTAAGGCTGAACCTGATGTAATAGGTTGGTGCATCTAACGACTCACTCGTTACCCCATACGCATTGAATGGCGCCTCGTTGGTCTTTTGCTCTTCTAAAACACTTTCATACGGATATAAACGAGGTTTCTTTCCTGACAAGAAGTTTGCCAATGGTAACTTTACAACAGAGTTTGAAGGATTGGCGCGGATCAGTAGTAAAACACTGAGCTGGCCCTCAGGGGATTTGTTTTGAATCCCCTTGTGTAGATGGTGCTTTTTTATTTACCGTGTTTGTTTTCTCATATTGTACGATGCTGGGCCGAATTCACAAAGCTTTCTCTTTGGCTACGCATTTTCTTAGCCAAAAATTCTCTTATCTGAAGGGATTACTATAGCGCGGGAATGAATTTAACTTATTCGGCACTTAAGAGGGCAAGGAGGACATACGATAGCCGATGAAACGACAAGGAAAGAAAGAAGTGTGTGCCGATAATATCAAGGTAGCACGCAAAGCGTCTAGCATCGAGAGTATACGATGATAGCCAATGATTTGCTGCATCTAAGTTTCAGTTCCGCGAGCGTCTGCTACAGCGCTTACGGGATGCCGCGTACGTTGTAATAGGCGTTTTGGAGGGCTGTGCAAAGCCAAGCACTCGCCTTTCATCAACGACTGTAGCTAAAAACGAAATTGCTCGATGGCCTTAAGTCATCGAGCAATCCATGCACTATCTCGCCAAGTACAAGTAAACAACACTCCAGGTGCACCACATAAATGAAACCACACATAATTCGATCCATGCAATGTTTGAAGATGTGCCTCGAATGTCTACCCTTATTTAACGCGACCAGTTACCTTACATTTCATTGAAGCTGCGCTGCTACTTAACTAATTCGGTGCAATTTAGCACGGTATAGTGGTGAACGTAAGGGTGTTTTGTACCTATAGTCGAAGGTAGCCTTTGTTACAATATTCTTATTACAAGACACATGAGCGACCTTGGTGCCTGCAGAAGAATTGTGCGGAAATAGATAACAGCAGTAATCAAATGAAATTGTGAGCGCAATATCACTGGTTCCATGCACCGCAGCATTTTTATAAAGCCGGAATGCGAGAACGTGCATACGCTTACGCTTAGGTATATGTCTACGTAAAATGAGGGAGACTCGTCGGGAGGTGTCTCAGTGCTAATGCTTCTCACAAAACACGGTGCAAATATTTCGTCCAGCGTTGTTTGAGTGCGCAAACAAAGCAAGGGACGTGTATACGAGTCTTGAGGTCGAGAGACGTTATAAAACGTGCGAAAAGAATGAGGAGAGAGAGAGAGAGAGACTCTCGTTTCGGCTTCGCGAAAGCTTGAAATTGATAGATAACAAAGACAATTTTCTGGCCCAGCAGACGTCAGGGAAAGTCTCCGCAAAGCAGCGTCAGATGCTCGGAGAGCATAAAAAAGTGGAGTACGCGTTATATGGGAGTGACAGCCACTCAGAAAGCGAGATGAAGTGTGACTGTCCTTAGACGTGAGAATCAATGCTAATTAGGAGAGTTGAGTTAATGAGCCAAAACGTTCCTAAATAACGATAATGGAAGCAAACTGAACATTCATCTAGTGAAAGTGACACCAGTGACAGTGAACTCATAAAAGTTGATTAGCGTTGTCACAGGCCGATATATATTTTTATTTTCTTATTTATATTTGGCAAACTGAGAAGGTAGCCTACGTTAGAGCCAGCCATCCCAACGTCATGACAGTAATGTACAAGAATAATTAGCACACGATTATACAGTCACACGTGGCGGTTTCTATCTTCTAGTAAACTTGGGCAAACTCATTCTAACTATTTTTTCTATTTTTGACAAAGTTTCACCGGACGTTTTTGCATTTGGCTTCACTCGAAGGAATGACGATATATCAGCCATAGGGCGAATGCAAGCACTGCTGCAGCGGACAAGCGGTTACAGCGCTCAACTACAATCTAGGAAGTACTTGGTTCGATTCGCAGAATCACTGAGCACTTTTTTTTTCAAGAGGTTGCCCGGCCTGACATTATGCGTGGTGGCGGGTACTAATTTTTTGAGAAGTAGGCTTTCGCACTTGCTTCTTTCACTCCCCTTTTGACCCAAAAGCGCTGTACTGTGCTCCTTCAAAAATTAAACAATTCAAGGTTGATAATTTTCTCTTTCATCCTTTCTTATCGCAAAAGTGTCCAGTGCTGAAATACCAATATCATATCTGGTATATTACTTTTCACGTGTTTGGATATTCGACCAGCAATCAGTCTTCACGGCGTTTTGAAGAAAATCTACACATTCAGTGAGCTAACTGCTTGCAGCCAAGTTGACTGCATTTGTAGGGACACGCTTTCGTGCTAATTTGGTGGGCATCATCACATGCAGCAAGACCAAAGAGCACGGACAGTTAGAGCTGACGCAAGCAGAGTGATTAGTCTGTGTCTTCTCTCCCGCTATTTTCCATGCTGCACGCTTCAGTGTAATGTCACTGTCAATGGTTAAAATGAACTATAGCAGTTAATCGAGCTCTGCTGAGAGAGTCCCCTATTGTCTGGAATGGAACAGAACAGTGGCAATTTAATTTGTGTGATAAAGAGATACCCTGATTTTGGTTACTAGAATAAATTTCTAAACTGAAGTTTATTTTTTATTAACAACAGTTCCAGTGCAGATGAAAGGTGCATGGACAAAATTCGGGTATTCAGCTTGACTAGGTTTGTGACCTTAATTGTAATTGCGAACCGGTATCACAGTATGCATAAATATCACACACATATACAACCACGGGGGATAGCTTGCTTATTCTGATTAAAATTGAAAGGTTGAAATCGACATTATCAACCAACGCAATGTGTACGAAATATACCATGTAGAGTAGCTATGCTCTAAACTAATCTTCGCAGGTTCGTTCCATTTTACCCAATTTCTTGCCCATGACTGTAGGTTGTCAATGAA
Source organism: Rhipicephalus microplus (assembly GCF_013339725.1). Lineage (NCBI taxonomy): Eukaryota > Metazoa > Arthropoda > Arachnida > Ixodida > Ixodidae > Rhipicephalus > Rhipicephalus microplus. The sequence goes on from NC_051169.1 coordinate 73,349,109, forward strand.
ACAACTTCTTCGAACACACATATTCTGTGTAAGGTTACATTTATTTTTATGCAGTACAAAACAAATTGAAATGTATAATGGCTCAAAAGAGAAATAACTGGAAACAAATTCAGCCAAATCATTACCAAACTTACCAATGATGAACGGATTCTCATTTAAAAGATACATACATACATACATACATACATACACACACACATACATACATACATACATACATACATACATACATACATACATACATACATACATACATACATACATACATACATACATACATACATACATATACGCACACACATATACATATTGCCACAGGCATGGAACGAGGTTTAGCCATGCCAACGCGAATATGTGCCATGGTGTGAAAGAAGAAGAGGACGGTTGGTGTGTGCTCGTGCTCTAACGTTCGGTTCGGCTCGACGTCCAGTGCTGCTCCTGTAAACAGACGTTGTGGTCGTTCTGTGATCACGTGACATTTTCTGGTGGAGGTGCTGGGTAGTGTTGTATGCACTGCAATCAACAGCAAGGTCCCGACACTAGTTGCGACTTGGAAGAACCAGCTGACCTACGGCGTAGCAGGCGACAACTAGGCCTACCTCCTGAATTCGGACAATTTCCACAACTCGGCAGTACTATGGCTAGTGCGGGAACGCAAACCCAAGAAACATCAACGCTGTCTCCTTCATGGTTCTTCAACGTCCCGCGTACTCTGATGCCGTTCCACGGTGACCCTTACGAGGACGCCGACGACTGGCTTGACGACTACAACCGTTGCGGCAGCGTCAACGAGTGGAACGAGCAGCGAAAGCTTCGGTATGTCTACTTTTATCTCGAGGACTCTGCGCGCACTTGGTTCGAAAACCATGAAGCCACTATGACAACCTAGCCAGAGGTTTGCAACCAGTTGCGAAATACCTTCCGAAGCTCTGACCGAAAGGAGCAAGCAGAACGGCTCCTCAATTCCCGAAACCAGCGTCCGAACGAGAGTGTTACCATGTTCTTTGAGGACATGACGCGGCTGTTCAGGCGAGCCGACTCCTCAATGACGGAAGAGAAGAAGGTGCGCCTCCTAATGCGGGGAATGAAAGAGCAGCTGTTCGCGGGACTAGTGCGGAACCCTCCCAGCACTGTAGAGGATTTCCTCCGCGAAGCCACGACAATGGAGAGAATGCTAAGGCAGCGTTCGTACCAGTATGAGCGTCCTGGCAGTCTTTCGTCAGTGTCGTCGGCCCTACCAACACCTGACGTCACGACTGTAAAAGACCTGACGGAGCTCGTGCGCAGTATTGTGCGCGAGGAGCTGCAAAAGCTGCACGTGGTGTCTTCTCCGTCTCATGTTGCTGCTCTAACGGATGTCGTTCGCGAAGAGGTCCGGCAGCTGGTGCACCCCACGACGACTCTGCGTGCAGCCGAAGTCCAACCCATGACGGCCCCGCGTCCAGCCGAAGCTCCGCTATTAACGTACGCGGAAGCACTACGTACTCCTGCACCGGCTGTTGTCTATCCGTCCCGTCCGTCCACCCTGCTGACGGCACCGTCGTTCTACTCGGGACCACCGCAGTACGGCAACCCACCCATTACATGGAAATCCAGTGTATGGCGTGCTCCCGACAACCTGCCTCTATGTTATCACTGTGGTGAACCCGGTCACATCTACCGTGAGTGCGCCTACAGGCACATGGGTCTTCCCGGCTTTAGTCCGGATGCTCGTCGACCCAGAGATGGTGAGCGGCCCCGTGCTATCGCCGAATACTTGGCAAGCCAACGATCCTCAACCCTTCCGCGTCGCCAATCCTGCTCACCATCTCCACGGCGTTCCACGTCACCTGGCCAACATTCAACCTTTGCGGACGTCCTTGCAGGAAGATCGCTTAGATCCACAAGCCCGTGCCGGGGAAACTAAGAACAGCGACCTCTGGGGGTGAGGCCGCTGTTGATCGACCATTACAAGACCCTCCCCCGATTTGCCTGCCGACATCTGATGACATTCTTTCACCGACGTGTGCCATCGACGACAAACTGGTCTCTGCTCGTATCTCTGTCCTTGTCGACAACCGCCCGCTGACCGCTCTGGTAGATACGGGTGCCGATTATTCTGTTATAAGCGCTGACCTCTCTGCACAGCTAAGAAAGGTAACGACACCTTGGGGACATGGAACCAACCTCCGGACTGCGGGAGGTCACCTATTGACACCGCTAGGAATGTGCACTGCCCGCCTCCGAATTCGTGAGTTGACGTACATTGTTTCCTTCGTTGTATTGCGCGAATGCTCCCAAAACCTGATTCTCGGAATGGATTTCCTCCGCGAGCATGGAGCTATTATTAACCTTCGCGATCTGCTCATAACGTTATCTAACTACCATACAGCCCTTCGAAAGAATGCAGTTGCGCCAACCACAACACTTCGAATTGCTGACGACATCATCGCACTGCCGCCGCGAGCCAGTATGTTGGTAACTGTGGAGAGCGACTGTGACAACAAGAGTAGCGGCATCGCAGAAACTAACCTCTCGGTGCTCTCGGCTCGGCAGATTTGTGTCGCACGTGCTATTGTCAAACTGAAACATCGGAGGACTCAGCTTCTGATCACGAATTTCGGCGGCCAGTACCAACACTTGGCAAAGCGAACAGCAATCGTGAACTTTGAAGCCATCGATGAAGAAGAATGTTCCACTATCGCTCCGATTGCCACTGCTGCCGAAGGTAACACTGCATTAGCCAGTACAGTTGACGTGAATTGCCAGCTATCCTGTGCGCAGCAACAGCCGATACGCATGATTTTACGTACGTATAGTGATTGCTTTGCGTCCACCTCCAAAATCAAGCAGACCCCAACCGTGAAGCACCGCATTATAACGGACCCTACCGAACGGCCTGTACGACAGCACGCCTACCGCGTGTCGCAAAAAGAACAAGAGGCAATGCGTTTTCAAGTGAAACTGATGCTCGACGACGACGTCATCCAACCCTCGAACAGTCCATGGGCGTCACCCGTCGTACTTGTTAAAAAGAAAGACGGCACTCTTCGATTTTGCGTCGATTACCGGAAGCTCAACAAAGTGATTAAGAGAGACGTCTACCCTCTCCCACGCATAGATGATTCACTGGATCAACTTCGACATGCTCGATATTTTTCCTCAATGGATTTACGCAGCGGCTACTGGCAGATCGAGGTCGATGAACGTGACAGGGAATAAACAGCATTCATAACTCCCGATGGCCTCTACGAATTCAAAGTGTTACCAATTGGATTGTGCTCTGCACCGGCAACGTTCCAAAGGATGATGGACACCGTCCTGTACGGTTTGAAGTGGGAATTCTGCCTCGTGTATTTAGACGACGTCGTTGTTTTTTCCAAAACATTTGAGCAACATTTACAACGACTTAAGTCCGTCTTCGTCGCTATTCGATCCGCAGGCCTATCTCTAAAACCGCAGAAGTGTCATTTCGGCTACGAAGAACTAAAGTTCCTCGGCCACCTTATCAGTCACGATGGCATTAGACCAGACCCATAAAAGACAATGGCTGTTGCTGCATTTCCTCCACCTTCGAACAAACGGGATTTGCGCCGGTTTTCGGGTCTCTGCGCCTACTACAGGCGCTTTGTCCAGAGCTTTGCCAACATCGCTGAACCCCTTACCCGTTTAACGAAGGAGTATACTCCTTTTGAATGGGGTCCAGAGCAGAGAGCCGCTTTTTCCCAGCTTCAGCAGTGCCTTCAGAGTGAACCCTTACTAGGGCACTTTGATGAAGATGCCACCACCGAACTTCACACTGACGCAAGCAACATCGGTCTTGGTGCAGTACTCGTCCAGTGGCAAGACGGCGCTGTACGTCCCATCGCTTATGCTAGCCGCCTTTTGTCATCTGTGGAAACTAAGTACTCGACCACGGAGAAGGAATGTCTTGCTGTTATTTGGGCGATAACAAAGCTCCGACCGTATCTGTATGGCCGTCCATTCAGAGTATTTACGGACCATCATGCCCTCTGTTGGCTGGCCAATCTCAAGGAACCTTCAAGGCGCCTCGCGAGGTGGAGCTTACGCCTTCAAGAATTTGAGGTTACAGTCGTCTACAAGTCGGGTCGCAGGCACACTGATGCTGATTGCCTTTCGCGCGCACCCCTCGCGACGACATCGAGGGACGATGATACCGATGGCCATTTTCTTTGTGCAGTCAGTGAATCTGACTTGGCCCAACAACAGTGGAATGATTTAGAGATCGAACAACTTATCAAATACCTTCAAGGTCGCTGCTCGAGTCCACCATCGGCATTTGCACGTTCAGGGTCATTTTGTCTCCGCAACGACATCGTCTACAAAAAGAACTTCGAACCTTATGCGACTGAGTACCTCCTCGTCGTTCCACCAGGGCTACGTGCTGACATTTTATCTGCCTGCCACGACGAGCCTTCCTCCGGCCACCTAGGATTCGCACGTACCCTAGCCCGGATTCGGACTCGCTACTACTGGCCAAAGCTCACCCAGGATGTCAAGCATTACGTTAAAACGTGCAATCATTGCCAGCGCCGTAAAGCCCCACCTGTGTGCCCTGCTGGTTTATTACAGCCTGCTGCACCCCCGTCACAAACGTTTGAACGAATCGGCATGGACTTGCTTGGGCCTTTCCCGAAGTCACATGATGGCAACCGCTGGATTGTAGTCGCTACTGACTATTTAACGAGGTACTGCGAAACGAAAGCCCTACAAGGAGGCACCGCCAATGAGGTTGCGTATTTTTTCATCAACAACATCGTCCTCCGCCATGGAGCGCCAACAGTTCTTATCACTGACCGTGGAACAGCCTTTACAGCCCAATTGATGCAAGACATCACGAGACTTAGTGGAACAGCTAATCGCAAAACAACCGCATACCATCCACAAACCAACGGTCTGACGGAGAGATTGAACAAGACGCTCGCTGACATGTTATCTATGTACGTCGACCGTGATCACAAAAACTGGGATGCAATTTTGCCATACGTAACGTTCGCTTACAACACTGCGGTTCAAGAGACTACGGGCTTCACTCCATTCCGGTTGCTTACGGCCGAGAAGCAATTACGATGCTTGATGCCATGCTGTTGCCTGACACGACCGATATTACTACTGATGCGAGCGAATTTATCCGGCTCGCCGACGCGGCCCGCCAGCTTGCAATCGAGCGGATCCGAAAACAACAACGAATCGACTCGCAGAGGTACAACTCCCGTCATCGCCATGTCATTTACCAACCCGGTGATATGGTCTGGCTGTGTATTCCCGTTCGCAAAAGGGGCCACTCGGAAAAGTTTCTTCACCGCTACTTCGGTCCCTGCAAAGTACTACGGCGCCTCACAGATGTCAACTACGAAATTCTGCTTGAAGACACAGCTCAGCGATCTCGATGTTCCCAGCAGGCTGACATTCTTCATGTGTCACGGATGAAGCCACACTACCCCCGAGCCACCTGACACTGCTTCATCACGCGTCTTTGTGCGTGTACGCGACTACTTTAACTTTTATTCGGCATTGGTCATCGGGGTGGTACTTTTTTTTTCGAAGGGGGGGGGGGGTAATGCCACAGGCATTGAACGAGGTTTAGCCTTGCCAATGCGAGTATGTGCCATGGTGTGAAAGAAGAAGAGGACGGTTGGTGTGTGCTCGTGCTCTCACGTTCGGTTCGGCTCGACGTCCAGTGCTGCTCCTGTGAACAGACGTTGTGGTCGTTCTGTGATCACGTGACAATATGTACACCCATACATACATACATACACTAAGGTGTAAATATTAACATGAATGGCTATAAAACAACAATTCTAATACACTCAATTTGAATATACTACAGAAAGTAACTTACGAGAGAAATCCACCGGCACTGTTATGTCTGAACACGGCGTTTCTCGAACCTTCTCGCAAAAACTTGATGCATAGTTTTCCGCTGCTGCCCAGTGACAAGCAGTTTTTATAAAAAACACAAGAATAAAGCCCTTGACATGTCATGCTAAACAAAAGGGCTGTGCATCAATATTTTGTACATGTCTGCAATAGAAATCTGTCTATTTACATAGCTTGGCTCATTCACAACCCACTAACAAAGCATGTTAGGACACTTGGGCTGAAAGTTAGCACAGTGCGAGTAATTTCTGGACAATACATGAATAATACAATTATAAGCTACTAAGCTCCTTGGTGCAAACAGTGTTTATATTGACAGCTATAGCTGCCATTTCGTTTCCCCAAAATGCTTCTCAAAAGTAGAATCAACTTTTTTTAGCTAAATGTTTCTATTCTGGCGCGTCGTGCTGGCTCAACGGTAGAAGTGACTCTTTCGGCCAAGAAAACAAAGACCAATTATTTTTCCAGTTCGTGAATTCACCCCATGCTAACATTGAGGCAGCTGGTAGGAGTGCTTTTGGAGAGAGGAAACCACCACATTCCCACCAGTTGTGGCCTTGGGTAGCTACTTCACTTGGACAAAAGTGATGAAAAACACTCCTCAAGAAGACTTCAAAGTTTGCACATCAACACAGTTCCCATACAGCTGTCTATTAGTCTGCTTGAAAAATATTGAGTTTACTGGTGGGCGAAGACTGTAAACTATGTGAGGTGATGCTCCAGTGCACTGCATGTATGTCTTGCTACTGGCCTCAACTGCGATGTTGCTCAGCACATACGTGTAAAATAACAACTAATACTATGCACTGCAAAGTAATTACGTGTCATTTGCATGAAACAGGGACCACATTAAAAGAACATAACAACATTTTCCTTCACAAAGTTCAAAAAATGTAATTAAATTTCCACAGAGTTTTCATAGTTCATATGAGGATAGTAATATTGGTTGTAAACACATTCTTACTTCTACTAACAAACTATTTTAAGATGCCAGATTCAATATTAGAGTATACTAGCACTTTTGTAGGGCTAGATAATTGTACAGGCACCTAGAAAAACACAAGTGAATGCATGCTATAGCTACATATAAAAATAAATACTTTTATTTCTAGTCTGAGTAGAGCTGCATAGTAGATAAGTCACTTGCATTACATTATGAACAAACCTATCCGAGCAAAGTACACATTTAAAAAGTTACACTTACACAGTGGATAAGTAGACTGCTGAAGGACGGACAGGCAGTGGGATAATACCCAAGCACTAAAATGTACTGTTAAGATATACTAGGAGTAATAATGATCCTCTTTCTTTCAAATAAAATAATCCACATAGATTCACTTACCAGAGCTTATACACTCATGGCATCATTAGTGTAATACAAATGAGTGTACACTGAAGGATTACATCGACTAAGTACATGATTACTGCATCCATGGCTTTACTTCTTGTACTACAAAGAATGCAAACACAGTTACCATTGGCGACCATGGATGCTGTGATTTCTGGCATATGAATGTAGAGGCACACAGGCACTTAACACACATGTTAAAAACTTCAGGTAAAAAATATTTGCCCACTAACTCGACAGCAGCCTTTAAATAGTGTTATAGTTTGGTATCTTCCATGCAAAATTTAAATAATTTCGAATGCAAGCAAATGAACTGCTAAATAATGCACTGCTAAGAAGTTAAGCAGGAGCTGCTCCTGACATCACAATGTGCTCTTTCTGTTGTTGTAAACTTTGAGCAGGAGAACAGTCACTGGCAGTCCTTTTATACTTGTTGGTCTTCTGTGCTCTGTTCTTGATACACTGTACATGACCGTGGAGCACCGAACCCCTTGTTACTGCTGGAACTTAGAAAAATACAGATCATTGTTACAACCATGCTACATGCAAGAGTGTATAGTTGTCAATTATGTGCTCATATTTACAGATGTTGTATTTTCAGAAGCCAATGACAAGCCTCAAACACACACACACACAAACATTGAAGACTGAAAATATATTTAATATGATACAAGAGCAAAACTACAATGTTATAGATGAAGACATGAAACTTTTGACAGGCATAAAAAGCCAATGGAGTTTCTTCTATTTCAACTTTACACTAGGTGCGAAAAGTAGACCACAAATAAGTTCACTAAGAAACACAAGTTACACTGCATTACAACACAACAGCCAATGTTCATAACTTTAAGGCTGTCTAACCTAGCCAGCTCACCATACCGCATATAGGAGCAAATGGGCAATCTAGAAGACACAAAGAACTTGTGGATTATGAGTGTGCTTGTTGCTGATATATATTATTCTAAATGAAGAGAACCTTTCAAAAATGCACTACATCAGGGGAAATCATCATACGCAACAAACACAACGGGTTCCTACAGGTGCCACCAACACTCACCATTATTGTTGATACCAATGTCTTGCCGGATGGATATGCTGCGTCCTGCACAGAACACCAAAGGCGCGCTCTATGACTTGGATTGCATGTGGGCTAGCTGCATCGCTCTGCTGCTGAAAGAGGCTAGCCAAGGACACAGAAATGAGAAGCCATGGTTTTGAAACACACTGAACGTCACCTTTAGAGATCAACAATGCATACTTAGGTCAGGTACAATTTGTAGAAAAATATATATCACTATGCAATCGTGGCGAACATGTTCGGCTGAAACACAAGCAACAGCACCGAGAGAGAAAAAGCTACATTAGGTAAAAAATGCCGTTACTGGCCCTATGTCATCTGAGGCTTCTGCAATAGGTCTTTCTCCGTGCAAGTTGTGAACAGCCAGGCAATTTTCACCCGCTTGCTATTTCCTTCCAGAGCACTTGATCCACAGAGGGAGTCACAAGCTCGAGAGCTCAATAAGGAATCAAAGTATTTGTGCTCGTTTCAAAGCACAAGCTTTTGAGTCTCAGATTATTGGAGTTTCATTCATAAGCTGCAGGCTTTCAGCTTTCAACATTCTCAATTATCTTGCAATTTAGTTCTATAAATGTTGAATAAGAATTATGTGTAAGAATATTACAGGTATCCACTGAAAGCAACCATGCTTGGGTTTTGAATTTGTGCACAGTAAGTGGTGTTCACGTAATCGTATGTAGTAAAAAAAAACTAACCTTGCAGCCAGCCGTTAGGCAGTTTTGTGCCCTCGAAGCTCCTAAGCAGATCGCAGTCCTTCCAGATGAAGCTATCATGCTTGCTTCCACGCCACATCCGCTGAATGATAACAGTCCCAGCAGTGACATAGGCTTGTAAATTTAGGGAGAACGTGTCCTTCCTATTTTTGTACAGGTGCTCCAAGTAATGATGAGGATTGATGTGCCAGAATGTGCAACCGATGCATCACAGGACCTTAACAAACCAATCTCTGCGGTCAGTGAAGAGCCAAAAACGAGATATTTAAAAACAATCATTAAAAGCAATCACTTCTAATACTTATTTGAGAAAGCTATCACTTCGTTAAAGTGACCAAAATCTGCTATAATCACTTTGAAATAAACTGAAGCCTCATGTAAAATTTACGTACAGCAATATTTATGACCTACTGAAGTATAGTACTACCACAGTGGTAATCGTCTATAGAACTAAATTTTCAAAATAACAAATTTTTTAAGTGCAACCTGGCTCCTGAAAAATAAATTCACATTAACTTTTCAACTATCAAACCTGGTCAATCGACAGGCCCAACCTCATATTCAAACAAGAGCTCACTTGTATCAAATCACAAAAAATTTTTTATGTATTTGCTCCATAATATACGTATGTATATAACAGTAGTAGTAAATGTTTTATGCTTCAACTTACCATAGAGAAACATTACATCTGATGGGCTTAAAAACTTACACACGTTATAGAACTGCATGAATTATAGTACCGGTGAAATTTAGTTCTGCAAGGTGGACTCACCGATGGCAGCATTTAGTAGCCGTCGGTGTCATGAGGAACCAAGTACGGCCAACAGGCAAAGGGCATCTGCAGACTGGAAGGTGCCAATGACAGCAATGAAGGGCTGGCCAGGCGTGCACGTTCATTGATAAAGTGTAAGAACTGGCCATGACCGGCTGTTGTCAAGGCTCTAGTGCCGTGCAAAACGATGGCTAGACGAACTCGGAAACCTGTAGTTAGGCGATATTGGCCTACAACTTCATCCAAAGCAAGGCACCGGTGAAATCTTTGCTTTTTCTGGGGGCCGGAGGGAAGCTCGACGTTCACGGGCTCTCTCTGCCACATAGAACTCTCAAGTTGTTACCGAAGAACAGTCTAGGCGCGCTTTCAAAGTAACACGATCCACAACAGATTGTAGTATCTCGCAGTTTTGGTTGATCACATCACAGCGCTAGGACTATGGTTATCACAAAAAGGAGAAGTGACGACTTAACAAACAAAAGCGCCAAGCTGCCCCACCACAACTTCGCAGGGCAAAACAGTAATCAACGCTGTCTTTCAATTTTCGGTCACACGAGCACAGCTTGTTCACAAGTCTTGGAACATCAACACAGCACCACTGTTCACAACGAACATCGTTTCACCCCCGAACAGTACATTGCTCTCAAGTAAATAGAAGCGTACGGGCTAACTAGTGGCAAAGCAAGAACCGAGCGCGCAGTTCATACGTTTCCGTACGTACTTGGGGTCACTCAAGTAACGTGTCAAAACGCTGTCAATGCGAAATGTCGCACAGCACCCAACTGAGAGACTGGAAAGTCAAGCGAACGAACTGTTACCGGCACACAAACACACATTGCAGGCTTCTCGAGTGCTAGTTGCCGTCGATACATCGACGCCGATCCCCGCTTGATAACCACACCGACGCACAGGCTTCGCTGCGCTTCACCGTACACCATTGCACTGCCACAGCTTTGCTCACTGCTTACACGCACCGAAAGAGCTGCTGTAATCACAACACATCCGGTCAAACGCTGAGGTAACTCGTGCGAGAAGCGTTTGCTGAAAGTCGCACCGACCGATGTGCTGTTTACGACGCCATGTTGTTTTCGACAACTGCGCAGCACATAAGAGAGCTCTTAGAAAGTACTTGCACTATTTTCATGGCGTGAAAAAATTTTCTGTTATGTGCGAGGGGGGTGATATGACGAACAGGACAGCCGTGCCAGATGAAAGAAGTGTTTTGGCAACGTCATGGAGTGAGCTGATGTAGAGCGTATTGCTTCACAACAAATCACAAGCTGTGCCTGTCGGCCAAGCCGTCGTCTGCTCGCGTTTGTCGTTTGGTTCGATCAGAGCATGCGACAGGAGATTCGCCTTCGCAACGCTATTATTCTCAGGTCAAGTGGTCGCTGCGTCGCACAAACTACATGTCAGTGTAGTTTGTGCGACGCAGCGACCACTTGACCTGAGAATAATATATCTGAGGTGATAATATATCTGAGGTGAGGGAAAATAATATATCTGAGGTGAGAATAATATATCTGAGGTGAATAATATATCTGAGGTGAATAATATAACATGGGGTGAATTCAGTTCGTGAATTCACCCCATGTTAGCATGGGGTGAATTCACGAACTGGAAAAATAATTGGTCTCTCTACCTTTGAATGATGTTCGTGCGCCAAGTTAAATGGCTGGTAATTGACACAGGGATGAATTCAGCCAAGGTTTGCTCCAGAATCGTGAGGGTTTGCATATTTTCGGTGTCATACAAAGTTACCAGGGTCAATTCATTCCGATTGCTTGCCATATTATCATGGCCTATATAGCTGTCTGAACAGTGAAGGTGAAGATGCATGATTTGTTTGTAGTTCCATGCGTAATCACGCGCACCCCTAATACGCTTTGGTTTACAAAGTACGCTTTGCTCCAGATCGTCCCAAAGTGTATCGACAGCTGTATTTCAGAGATCACAACCATTGGACAGTCAGAGCCAATAAAAGTACACTAGAGCACAAACTTTATGAACCACTCACTGAAAACTTCCTCTCATTTTTATTTCCAATAGCGTGCAAATAATGTGCTCCCATTAACCTCCTTGGTGGTAATTTCCACCAACGAGGCAAGGATCTCGAGTCGCACTTTTAATTGGATGAGATGAGGCGCAACACAACAACATAACAAATAAGGTTGATTCTACGCCATGCCGCGTTCGATTGCACCGACCATTCACGTATCACATTGGTTTTCATCCAACCACAAATCTTTACATGCGTAGTTGATGCCATTGACGCCCAATAGAATTCTTCAATTACTGCGACTTCGAACTTATTGGACGATGGTGGTTGTCAACACCATCCACTGCGTACAAGGGAAACAATACGCGAAGCTCAAAGCGCCGAAAGAAATAAAAAAAAATTCCGCCATATCCACGAAGTGAATGATGATGAGTGGGCGAAACTCCGGAGGTAAACCTGGTAAATCATGAATCCTCTGTACATTTTGCCCACTCGATTTTATTACATCGCTCCCCCTAGCGTACGTCGCCGCACTAAATGACACGCGCCATATGCCTTCAACCAATGACACGCGCCATATGTGACATTATTCCTATTTTATAAGATCTCGCGTTTTTCATCAACTACAAGTACAGCTTTCTAGTTTATAACATCTTGCATCTTTCATCATCAGCTACAAGTACCACCATCTAGTAAACACTACAAGAGCTAAACGGTGAGGTGGCTACATACAGGAGACGGTACCGCCATCTAGTGAACACTGCAAGAACTAAACTAGAGGTGGCTACATACAGGGGACGGTACCGCCATCTAGTGAACACTGCAAGAACTAAACTAGAGGTGGCTACATACAGGCTACAGGGGACGCACAGCCCACGCCCTAAGGAGCTTCGCCCCTAAAACGCACCAGCAGTCATCAGGCAGCCCTTACTGGGCGTGAATTAACTCAAAACCACTCAGGGCACCAAAGTTTACCGCCGCGGCAGCAGGTTCTAAGTAGCCACATTGTTCTTAAGAGTGGTCCGGACCACTCTTAGGATTTTCTCTCAGCCATGCTGTTTTACGCACAATTTCGCTTCGTGAATCCACTTACGAGCACTTTTCGGTGACGTAAGCAAATATAGCAACTGCATCACCATCGCTGACATGTTCCCGGGCAGTCACAGCGCGCTTTATTTGCAGCGGCCGATGTGACAACGATGGCCTCTTACGACGTTTTTTCATTTCGTGAATCGACTTACGCAAGAAAATTTCTCTTGCGCAAAAATGTTTTCGTAAGTGAGTTTTGTGAATCCGGCCCTGGTTACGGACACCAACGGTGGCGGCAGCGGTGGCGGCGACAGTGGCGCGGCACACAATTATGGAGTACGTGACCCTTGTTTTGATCTCATAGGGGCTCTCACTGTATTTAAAAAAAAAAAACTCTAAGGTGACTATTTCAACTTGAACGATAAACTCAAGGAGGCTGTGAAGAACTAAGTCTTTTCAATGCGAGAGAAATTCTGAGAACAAGGAATGCTCCGGCTCATTCATGAAAGATATCGTTGTGATCAGGCCATACTCTTTATTTGGAATCGAGAATTCCGTGATACCCGCAGTATCGTTTTGTACATTCTTATTTTAGTACGCCTTCTACAATTAACTGCTAATTTGAAACATTGGGAACACAGATGTAGTGTGGGTATCTCATGCATGTTTTTTGCGTAACTGTAGCATTAAGGAGTACTTATAGAGTTAGAAACCTACTAAAATATAAATTTTTCATAAATAATAGAATAATTGAATCAATGCGCCTGTGATGTGTGTTTGCTTTTTTTTTTCTTAAGCAATAATACCTTTTGACGTACGTTCTTCTTGTTGAGGCGAAATACTCAGATATTTAGGCACGGACTAGGCATTTGTTTCTGAAATTGTCGTTTTTTAACGTTGATGAAGTCAGAAATATTTTTTAAAATGAGAAAACTCAGAGTTCAGTATTTAGATGAAATGAGATTCAAAGCGCGACAACTTTTAGCTCATTATTTTCTGAGCTTCCCTTTAGATAAGCGTGGTAATAGGTTACACTTGCATGTGAATCGAAGCATTACGCAGAGTCAATTTGAAAGAAAAAAAAGAAGAGAGAGAGATACAACCAGGTTCATCGATAGGGGTGCGGTGACCACCTACACCACCAGAAAATTGACCTGGAAGCATTAGGCCCTGGCCCTTTCCTTTTGCGTCCATTCACCTTCAACCGGCATAGAACAATAATAAACGATTCGAAATAGCATATATAAACAAATGTAACAAAAACAGTGTGATGCAGCGACACAGCTGTACATTAGCAGAGCTTCAGTGTGTCGGGCGTCGAGAAAGAAATACTAAATCCTGCGACCATGAAGTAAGATAATAAAAGGACGTATAAGGGCAATGTTCAGGATAGGGATGAGTTTACAAAAGCCATGAAATATGAGAGACGGTGGGTCAATAGCATATATTTCTTTCGAGACCACGATAGTAAGAGGGTAGCCAAAAAGGAAGTGGCTTTTTTGAAGTACCTGATACGACTCGACTCAAACACGTGGGGACGCCATTTTAGATGACTACCTGCGAGCGACAGGAGCTCGTATACATATGATGCCTTTTTTGCTGAGTACTGTTTTTATACACTTCCGAAGAGAGTAACGCCGGGATATGTTTTCCGTCAACTGAGAGTACCGGAAGAAGAAAGGTCGAGCTGCACTGATGCCGGCCATCATTTGTCATTGTCACCGACAAAAGCCCGACTTTTACGCCTTTAGGGCAAATACAGAACCAGAATAAGAGCGCAGCGACTGAGAAAGGGGTCATGAGACCACACTCACAAGGAAGGAAAAAGTAAAGGGGGAATAAAATATGACGCAGAACCAACGGACTTCATTCAATTTGCTTTTCTTTCTTCTAGTGTTTAATAACTTTTTGAGTCGCTTGCGCAGATTTTTTTTTGTGATAATAAAGCAGTCTTCCTTGATCGCTTCCACCCACATTGTAAAATGGCGTTCGTGGCACTAAGCCCAAATTAAGTGGAACGATGTAAAACGCAGTTGTTTTGTATACTGACCCATGTCTTTTCCGACAATTTTAACGCGAGAGCATTAGAAAGCTTGTTTCTCAGAAATTCCAGAGTCAGAGTCAGTGCTGATGGCGGCGCCGTTGGTTGTGAGAAAAAAAACGTTATCTTAGCGTGACCTAAAAATTGAGAAAGGTGCACATAGAAAAAAAAAAAAAACTCTGGCTCGGAGTGAGGATCGAATCCGGGTCGTTTACGTAGCAAGCGGGTCGTAGAGCGTCTGCTTGTGAATACTGTGAAAATAACTTTCCCTGCTAAAAAATCGTGATAAGCCGTGGCACAAGCGTACGTACCGTCGGGCGTCAGAACACAGGATCATCGTAATGGCTTCATAGTTAAAAGCCAATCACCCACTGCAAAACGCACACACGCTACTGTACCCTTAAGGCCTCGTGGGTGTGTAGCAAAGTTCAAAGAGATTTCATACACTAAGTGCTTGAAGTACGCACTACGAACAGACTATCACTAACGCGTTCAACTCTTAAAGGCACAGTTTCAGGGTCCCCCAATTTTTTCGGCAATGCTCCCATGTCATTAGTACAGACATACTCCAAAAAGGCGCATAGGTGCATTTTACTCCGATTTTAGCTCACGCTAGATTCAGCAATTCTTTATTCAGATGAAGGTAGTTTTTTTTTATGGAATTATCGCAACGGTCTTTATTATCACTGTACAAGTAAAATGTGAACAAATATACTACAACAAACAAAACTGAAGAGAGTTATTATAAATATGAACTGTTAACACCGAAAAAATATTACCGTAAGTGCTTACTCCGGAGAAATTCTTCTGCTGATGAGATTGGCGGTAGAATGGCGGTTGTGAGTGAAAAAGTAGCGTTGACCATGAGCGAAAACGCAAGTTTTAAGTGCAAATAAACCTAGAAACCGCGGAGCAAGAGTTATGTAGCCAGGGGGTGGCACACCGGGCCTATGCCTCTCCCGAAGTGTTTTGCGCCATGGTGTGGAGAGGAAAAAAATGACCATTTAAAGGAGGTTCCTGCGATGCTGCCCGAAAGCGTTTTCAGTTTAGATTTTTGTTGCGGCACAGTTGAGGTATCCAGCGAGAACGAAGGCAGCCTATTGATTAGGAAGGTAATACGATGTGTGCGCGCGAGCGGATATCGCTATCGCGTTCAACCCTTCAATGCCGAGCCTTTAAGGTCCTCCAATTTTTCTGATGTTCTAGGTCATAGCTTTTTTTATTTAGGGTCATATTTCTAACGCAATGGTGGCGTTTTCCAGTCGTCGTTGCTGTGTCGCATTGGATTCTCAGGCTTTATTTTTTATTTGGTTGAGAATTAGGCAAGTATCGTGAATAGGGCCAAACTCTCAGCTCAGGCTCATGGCATTCTGAGTTTGGGATGCCGCTAGGTTGAAAAAAGCAGCTATCGGTTCACTCTACTAGATAAAGATTGTTCTCGTTACAACATTATCTCTATCAAAAGCGTTGATGTATAAGTACTAAACCACTGGTACTGTATTTTTGTTCTTATTTTCCTACCTATTTTATCTATCTCAATCATTTTTAGGCATATTCTGCATCGATGGCCGCGTAAATGCATTTACCTGAGTTCGCGCATTTGTGCTACAATAATTTCACAGTGGTTACATATATCTATAATAAATAATGGTTCCCTTTTCTGGAACGATTACTTTTGCGATAACAATTATATGGACAGTCTCGGCTGGTTTTTGGCAGTCGCTGCCGCCGTCATTCACAGTATATGCATACGCAACTAGATATATAAAAACCCATGAAATAAATAAAAGCCGTCCACGCTCGGCACCCAAATCGTCACGTTGCGCCGACGCGTGCTTATCTCCCACGCGCACATTGCCCCGTGATTGGGGAGGGGGGTGGGAGGGGGGTCAGTCTACTTCTCTTACATAGTGATTTGCGTCAATAACTTACGAATAACCATAGAATACTGTAAACTTTAAATGTCCTTTCAAAAGTAATGTTCTCACGTCATCAACAGGGCCCCAGTGGCATACACTCTTTCGCCAGTGAAGGGGTCAAACCTACCTCACTCGTCCGCCAGGATGATATATATATATATATATATATATATATATATATATATATATATATATATATATATATCCCGGCAGACGAGCGGGGTAGGTTTGATTTGTATGCACAGAGGTGACACGACACGACTCGCTTTTTTAGGTACCACGAGATGCAATCCCATTTCAACTGAGAAATGACACCCTTAGCCTGACCTCTGCAAGCAAAACGATTCTTCACACTCATCGGTTCGCAACAGTTTTGACAGGGCGGCGGTCACGATATACCTTTTTGAAAAAATAATTTTCCGGAAGCAGCAAATGCTTTGAACTGTCTTTAAAAAAGTTTGCTCGTTCCTATCCTAACTTCATCAACAAGTCACAGCAGAATAAAATGCATGAACAAGTGGTGTAATATTATAGGGCGCCTGCTCAGCGCTTGGCTGCTCTGCAATACTACAGCACAAGACGCAAATGCGTCGCATAGGTGACCCTCACCGCTAAGAGCCCACAAGGAAAATCATCACAGAAATGTTGGCAAATATTCACTATGTTGTAACATTGCCTCGTAACATTTGATTCTCCTGTAAGAACATAATTCAGTGATTACTGTAGCGACGGAAAGCTTAAGCTTACTTGTTGTGTTCCCCAGATTGCAGCAAGAGTGACCACTATCAAAATTGGGGGGAGCTCAGCCCCCAACTTTTCTCACTGAGGGGCTAGTGCCCCCTTGACCCCCCCGGCTAATATGCCTATGCAAGGTCCACACGTCAACAATCATTTTCACACACAAGATGCACAAGAAACGTTCCCGCTTTTCACAATAGTTTGTCTCACAATCATTTATATAACACCATTACACAACGGTCATTTGGCATTTGGCCGCAGAGCTGTGTTGAAACATGAGAGGCAACGCGCTACATAGGCCAGGATTTTCTCAATGTGAACAATAACTCTTAATTAGAATCCATGTTTCTGGTATTCCCGACTCTTTTAAAACTGCACTAGTATAGGAGGCAGCAATGCCTTGAACATTTGCTGTTAGCCATGCACCCAGAACGATCCCCCTTTGCTCAAACAATGTAATTCTTGAAAATACTTTGTAAACCTACTGGTTATCTCTCAAAACCCAACCTGAAAAATAAGCGGCATGTCACAAATGTCATATATGTATCTGCCTTTTAATTGTGAAGCATTTCTTGGCGAACTTCAGTGACTTTGAATCTATCTATCTATCTATCTATCTATCTATCTATCTATCTATCTATCTATCTATCTATCTATCTATCTATCTATCTATCTATCTAGCCACATACGACTTTTAGCTGTCCTGGCCGTTTGGATAATGATATCGGCACCAAACTTGGTATAATATAGCATGACTATATTACAAACATACCTGACTAGTCATAACATTAAAATCATGACATGTATGTCATAAATGCAACAACAACTCTAAGGTATTGCTACTCTTGAGGTGGTTTCATTCAGAAGATATGTTGCAAAACTGGTATGGTATGACGTGACTGCATGGCGAACACAAGGAACAGACCGTAACAACAAAATAATGACATGCGTGTCATGTAACAACATGACTACACGCCACACTTACGACGTGCTCGCGGCTGTTTTGTGTGCTTTGCATACCGAATTTGGTATTACGGGACGTGAATGTATGACGAAGTTATGTGACTGGTGCAAACATGATAATCATGACATGCATGTCATGTAAAAACATGACTACATGTTACGCTTATGATGCCTCGCGGCCGCTTCGCTAGCTTCACATGTTCAAATTCAGTATTACGTGACGCGAACGGATGACATAGGTAAATGACACGTCCAATCATGATGATCGTGACATGCGTATCATGTAACAACATGACTACGTTCCACACTCATGATGTGCTCGCGGCCGTTTCGCTACCTTCACATATACCGAAATTTGGTATTACGTCACGTGAATGGGTGACGAAGGTATGTGACTGGTGCAAACATGATAATCATGAAATGCGTGTCATGTTAGAACATGACTACATGCCACAGGGCAGCTACGCACTGGTGCTGGCAATCCTCACGGAACTGTACTGCTGGCCGACCGGCCTTTTTCTTTTTCTTTTTGTTTTCGCTTTCTGACTGTTTCTTCTATTTTTTGTTCTGTCCGTTTCACTCTATTTCGACTTTTCCCTTTCTGTCTATTTGTTTTACTCCGTCCTGTTCTAAGTGCGAAGCATTTTTTACGTACTCTAGGCACATTTAGTATCTATCTATCTATCTATCTATCTATCTATCTATCTATCTATCTATCTATCTATCTATCTATTATCTATCTATCTATCTATCTATCTATCTATCTATCTATCTATGCCCTTACATCTTCGTGCTTTCATGATCACCCCCTTGATTTGGGATAAACTAAAATTAGTTTGGCAGAGTAAAATGGTTTGACGAGTACGACTCCCTGGTCATGACATGAATAATCTCACAATCCTGTCTCATACGTTGTCGAACACTTGTCTAAAAACAGTGGCACATACCCGGGGGTGGATATGTGCCGCAGAGACATAGAACAGAAAATATCATAAAATATGGAGGTTAACTAGGCTAAGTCCAGTTTGCTACCCTACACAGGGGAGAGGGGAATGAGGGAGAAAAAGAAGAGACAGGAGGAGATACACATTGCACGTAACACACACAGTTCAGGTTTCACAGGCGGTCGCACAGTGATGTTTCCCTCAAGAATTTTAGATGGGCTCATGTGCCTTTCTGAGCTGAAGTACTTGAAGGCCACGCTCCCAAGATCTTCTCCAGAGTAAAGGGTAAGAATGCACAGAATAAATGTCGTCGTTTCTTCACAAAACCAAACCTTAGCATTATGCGCGCCAATCGAGTAGTCTACCACAGAGCCACGCAAGGTTTTAGAACTACCCTTGGATGTATATTGAAAGTCCCAAAGAACATTTCGATAGTATCTATATTCACACTTTAAAATCGAGGTCTATTGGTCCGTAGCGGAGCACACGGTTCAAAATATTCAGAAAAAAATGACTCGAGGCTCGGCTTGCCCATCCCTACGTGGGACTGAGCCATGTGCGTGACCCAATCGCATTGCACAGGACCACATAAAGTTACTTTCCTTCCTTCTTGCTTCCTTCGAGTATTCAGGTCGTGTACTAAAACAGACCTGAAATTAGACAACTTTTTATCAGCGGGTACTCTGTCAAGCAGGGATTACTTCAACAAAACAGGCTTCCGTTGCAGATGAAACAGTCTTGGATCACGATTTGCGTATGATTACTTTGTACAATCTAGGCAATGCAGGCCTTAATCTAACAAAGGCGATTCACGTGGCGAAATTACATCTTCGTAAATATGCTTGCTTTTTTAGCTATACTATTTACCTACTTGGTCATAAGATTCTTGACGTACATTCAGAGGACGCAAGTAAGAAAAAAATAACATTGAAATCAATATTCCTCGATTTTTTTTAATTGCAAGGTGAATATGTCGATAAACAAGAATGTCAATTTAGCATTATCTAATAAGGCTTACAGTTAACGTTGTCAATACTATTTGAAAGAACTAAAAAAATATCCATTTGTTTACATCTGTCACTGTCCGATTCATTTCATCCTATCTGCTGTGATGGACCTGCGCTGAACAGAAATAGTCCGAAACTTCGTTATATTACTTTTAGTTGCTGCGACCATGCTACCGAAACGCGCTGCAACCCGGAAAGGGAAGTCCTATGTTTTCCTTGAAAAATACTGCTTTCTTGTTCTGTCTCATTTAGCGTTAACAACATTTGGGATCCCCTCGACTGGCTAAATTTGAGATGATCAATTAGAACGTCAAAAGTGGGTGGCTGGGCTGCTCGCCTGGTAATCATAAGGTCCGGTTAGCTCTGCTGCAGGCCTCGCTAATGAACTTTCAGCCCACTTCGGTATTCATGCTTGAGAAGCCCTATGTGGTGAGACACAGGCAGAAAAAAGAGAACAACTCTAGTGTGATGCGCAACTCACGAATATTGTATTTATTCATAAATAGCCTTATGTACGACCAAGAAAAGTAACACGGAAAGACAGGCGGAATGGGAATAAGTGATAAGAATAATGAAAGAAAGAAGAAAATAATCACCCACCTTCATGCTTTCATGTCTTATTATTCCAAATACTTGAGGCTGTGCATGATAAAATTGAAGTAGTCTTACGTTTACAAGTCACCATGTGTTGTTTCTCGTTTTTATGGTTCGTGTGTTACCTTGCAGAGCCTCAAAAGCATGAAGACGTACCAAGTAGCCTCTATCGCCGCCTTATTAGCTCTTCAGGTATGCCGCCTCCTCTCATCTACGAAGTGCTTTCTGATTCTGTTATACTGAATTACAGCGCAATTTTGTCCATTTGCAGGAGCAGCATTAACTCTCGAAAAACAAAAGTAACAATATATGTTATGTAAGGACTGAAAAACGCCAGTCAAAATAGCTTGCACCATTCGTAGCATCCGATCTCCGCTAATAGAGATTTCGAAAACATCATCATACGCAGAAACACGCGTTGCAGAAACACTTCGTGTAAACTGAATGTCTTCCTCAAACTCTCCACGAACTTCCTTTGCCAAACACGAGGCCGTTCATGTGTTTTGTTTCATTTTTTTCCAGTAGCTACCCTGTGGCTATGCTATGCCTCCTAAAGCAATGGCAGGTGGTTCACTTTTTCCACTTCTTCTGTAGTAGTAGCAGCGTTCACAAATGTTTTCCCGTGTGATGCTTCCTTGGTGCAAAAAACAAGGAAGGCAGAAAAATTTAGTAGAGCCTTAACCTTCGCCTTAGGAGTTGAACGTGATAGCGATAACCTGTCCCTGTAGTGTGTACTTCAACCACTTAACGTATTCTTTTTATTGTGATGCAGCTTTACTTTAAGATACGGATTACTATATTGTAATCGATGAAATTGAAAGTGTCACTGAAGCTTTCGCATATAGCAGTGTTCAGTGTAATGGGCAGTCTACTTTGAGCCACGAGTAAATATGCACGTGCAAAGTTTTCGAACTTGCTACGCGCAACGTGCGCGGTCCTAAGGGAGTACATGCAGTAACCTGTTTGTCTTTTATAATGGGTGGCCGGTCCTAAACCACGAAGCTGTTATGATAAAGACATGCTCTGACTCTCAATGACAATGTATGCTTGTATCACGCAATATTACTGCAATCTTACATGTTGTAATGTGAACGATGTATGCCTCACGTGTGTGTTCGTAAAGTAAGAGTGTTATTCTCACCGAATTTCCAAGCACAGAAGGTTATTTTGACTGTTCTTTCGGAGAAGGCACGTGGCTGTGGGGTGAAAGGTGCACCTGCTCCCCCCCCCCCCCCAAAAAAAAACGACCTGGTATCGGTTCTCAGACAGATGCGAAAATTTTTACCATTTATTTTATTTGCATTTTTCTCAATTTTTCGGTTATGGACAAGATGACTTTTCGCACACAACCAACGACACACTCGCGGACACCATCACCGAATTTCTGCACACAAGCTATATCACGCTGGTACTTAATTAAATGGATACGCAAAATATGGCAAATTTGTGAGCCTGTGCGTTCGCAACGCTGGAGTTAGGGGTTTTGGTATAGTGGGAGTCAGTAAACCCTGCGTTGAAACTTCTCTGAGCGCCCGGGTAACCTCTAACGAGCGGCTGAGCGGAAGCAATCGCAACTATCATCGCTCCATGTAGAACACAGAAAACAGTATACCGAAGCGAGATATAGGAAGGAGCCGAATGAATAATAAAAAACTGAAGCGAAAGAATAAAGGCAGTGTCGTTGCGAGGAACTACAAAGTTACTTTTTTTTGCGTTTAGTATCAGTCTCTGATACAAACTGCAGACCATGCATCAGATAAATACTTAAATTGAAATATGCGTTAAAGAAAAGCGTGGTAGAGGCAAGTAATTTAGTTCAATGAACGTGGCAATGCAATTAGAACAAAATAGGACGAACGAAACTGCGAACTTGCTAAAACTGAATGGACACATTATTGAATTTGCACGTCTACAATGACATTTATCCTGCTTTTCTTAGTTCATGCAATGTGATACCTACTACGATGAAGCACTTGTTGCCCACCAGCTCAATAAACCACTGCGTACATGTAAGCCGGCGCTGTACAGAAGGGTGTACAGACTTATCGGTTTATTTTTTACATACTTCTGAGAGAAATGCCATGAACTCAATGAGTCGAGCATTGGTTATTTAAGCGATGACTTATTCTAGCAATTACATTTTTTTACTAGCATGATGCTTTTATACTATTGAAACTTTTTTCTTGCTGTACATTGGTTCTTAGCTTGTGTAACAATGTGTTCACTGTTTTGGTTGCGTTGGTTTCTCAGCGCCTGCAGGAGCAGTGTGAATGGTCAATTCATTTCGTGTGCAAATCTAATCATTGCTCTTTGAAAAGGTGAAAGCTGAAACTAGAATGGAGCAGTTTGAAACTCGAAATATTATTACGAAAATACAGCATATTCTTGGCGTCCGAGAAAAAAAAAGTCGTCGAGGGATGACCCCGGGGCTGATTAGGACTTTATTTATGAATGTAATTCAAGAAAGCGATCTGTAAACTTCCTTGACTGCGCTTTCATAGAAATGACTAAATGCTTATAGTATAAGCTAAAGAGCTAAAATGTAGAAGCTTTAGTACTTGCCCCGCCGTGTTGCTTAATGATGCGAGAAAAATACCCCCTTTTTCCTTGTCTATGTGGTACCACATCTTATTTAATATTGCAGGGCGTGTCTCAGCTAGCTCACCCAGCGCAGCCCAATTGCAAGTGAATGCGCTGCTTTGGAGGTTGAGCACCAGAACTTGAAGGCGTCAGGATATGGTGTCTGCCTCTCTAAATTGAAAATCACCACACTGCGGCGAAGCAAGCATTCTGTGCTCGTCTCGTTTCAGTCTTTCCTCATGTCAATGTAGGAGCTAAGTTGTGTTTGCATAGCACGAGTGTTGCAGGATAGTCAACTATGTACGTGTTTGTGGTTTTTTGTCGTTTTCAACGAAGGCATATAAATTTGGTACCAATTCACCAATTCAACAATCTTTTATTGTGCAGTAGAGGTACCTGGTAGTGAAGAACGCTACAACCAATACCAGGTAGCCAAGCTATTTGGCAGGCCATTGATTTTGCGCTTTTTTTATTGAGTCTTCAACAGAAGGCAACGTGAGTGTTCAGACTGTGTTTTTTTATTTATTTTAGTACGGCCATAAAATACTTTAGGTCGTATAAAGTTTATGTGAAGGTTAACAATGCAGCAGCTGCTTGCTCAGTGAAAGCCAATCACAAAATTTTCTTTGAACAACGATTAATTCAGGGTTAGCATTTCTCTGTGTTACCTGGTTATCCAGCGTGGCTTCATTTCACGGAAGCAACTTTTCAGGCTTCCCTCTCTTTTCTGTCTGATGCATCGCAAATAGTGTGGCTAAAATTTTTCTGCGTCACACTTGTAGATTTTCTGTGGCGTCATTCTCTAATGATGCACTTTTTCTTGATCTCTTCTAAAGTATAGCCGCCTGCATTGCATCTGAAATAACAGTGGACAATGTAGAGATCGGGCACTAGGTGATGGATTGCAGACATGGTCGTCTGCAGGATTTTCTAGGGGGGGGGGGGTGCAAATAGGTGTTGAATCGTGGCTGAGGGAGTGCGAAAGCACTGGTGTAGCTTAGGTTAGTGCAAGTGCTTGTGAAGCTTGAGTGGCGCATAGAGAGATAAAGATGTAAGGAAAGGCAGGGAGGTTAACCAGACGCACATCCGGTTTGCTATCCTGCACTGGGGAAAGAATAAAGGGGAGAAAATAGGTTGCAAAAAGATGAGAAGGTACACACAATCACGTGCACACTCGGGGAGCACACACATTCTACAGGCGGTCGCTCAGGTTTGTTGACTTTAGGTAAAGTAGCAGTGCTTTAGTTGCTTTCTGCGCAACTGAGGCAGATGCCCAAGGTCCTAGTATCTTCTGCACACAAAATGGTCCGGGGTCAAGTCGATTCAAAACCACCCGGAGCTGGCATCGCTGTGTGTCCCAGCAAGCGCAGCTGCACAGGACGTGTTCGATGGTCTCTTCAGCTCCGCAGTAGTCGCATGTAGGAGTGTCTGCCATACCAATGCGAAAGGAGTACACCTTTGTAAATGCAACACCCAACCAAAGGCGGCATAACAGTGTCGCATCGGAGCGGGAAAGTTGTGATGGTAGCTTTATATTGAGCGAAGGATCCAGTTCATAAAATTGACACCTTTGGAAGCTGGTAGGCGACCAGAACGTGCATGTGAGATCTCGAGCCAGCAGGTAAAGTTTTCTTGCTGCATCTATCCTTGATAGAGGAATCGGGACTACACGGGTTTCTTCATGGGCTGAGCGGGCTGCATCATCGGCTAATCGATTTCCGGTAATATCGATATGTCCAGGCAGCCATTGATATATAATATTATGCCCTCGTGCTAGAGCTTCATGATGGCAATGTCTTATTTCTTGTACCAATTGGTCATGACTCCTCCTACGCATGGCAAACTGCAAACTCTGAGGCGCTGCCTTCGAATCACAGAATATGACCCATTTTCCTGGACGTTCTTGAACGAGATATTGTAAAGCAGCCTTTATAGCAGCAAGCTCTGATGCCGTAGATGTAGTCATCTGCGACAACTTAAACTTGATTGTCATCGCTGCAGCCGGAATTACAGCGGCACCTGATGAGCTGCTGGACGAGACGGACCCTTCAGTGTATATCTGCGTTCGGTCTAAGTACAACTCATGTAATAATAGCAGTGTTGCTTGCTTCAATGCTACTCTGGAGTGATTGCTTTTCTTTTTGATTCCCGAAATTTCTAGACGTACTTGCGGCTGGTCGAGGCACCACGAAGGACATGTCATTCTCGCAGCTGGCGTATATCCTGATGGAATGCTGTTTAGGTGCTTGGCTATGACGTCTGAAAACGTAGCACGTGGTCTTCCGGAAGGTAGAAGGGCCAAGTGGTGGTCGGGGACACGGGTAGCATGTCGAATGTGCGCTCTGAGGCAATCCACAACTCTATATGTCCTGACCGGATGGTCTTTGGCAAGCATGATTGTGGCATAAGTAGAAGCGCATCGGGGCAGTCCTAGGCAGATACGCAGTGCCTGACCCTGCAAACTCTCCCGTGAATGAGTATTCGATTTGCAAGTGTTAGTACCGGCAAGCTGTAGCGCAATAGGCCCAGAAATAGGGCCCTCTACAGCTGTAGCATGGAGGCCACAGAAGTTCCCCATGCTTTCTCGCAGATGAATTTCATTGATTGCACAATAGATAACAGTCTCTTCTTCAAGTACGCACAATGTCGGCTCCACGAAAGACTTCTGTCGATTATTATGCCCAGGAAACGATGCGTCCGTGCATATTTGACACTCTGCCCATTGATGTAAACAGGGTATGGCGTCATTGGTTTGCGTGTAAACGCCATCAACGCGCACTTCACAGTTGATATATTTAGGCCTTGTTTCTGAAGGTAGGCTGTTGTAATGGTTGCTGCCCGCTGTATTCGTGCACGCACCTGAGGGCGAGTAACTGCAGCACTCCAGAGGCAAATATCATCGGCGTATATGGATAGAGACACCGACTCTGGCAGAACCTTCACCAGACCAATGAGGGCCACATTGAACAATGTGAGGCTTAAAACACCTCCCTGAGGTACTCCGCAGTAGGTATAATGTTGAGCAGTTGTACCCTCATATGTTTGTACAAAAAAACCCCTGCCAGTTATATAATCTTTTATCAATTGAAACATTCGTCCACCAATGCCCATTGCTGCGAGAGAAGTGAGGATGGCATCGTGAGCTACATTATCATATGTACCCTTCACGTCAAGAAAGAGTGCCACTGATATGCGCTTGCGACTTTTTTCTTGTTGAAGAAATGTCGATACGTCAAGGACACAGTCAATGGAGGAGTGGCCCCGACGAAAGCCTGCCATGCAAGAAGGGTATTTGGTGTACCGTTCCAAGTACCACTCGAGACGAAATAGAACCATTCTTTCCATCACTTTTCCGAGGCAGCTTGCGAGGGCAATAGGGCGATACGCTGTAAGTCCAATGGTGATTTTCCCGATTTCAAATGTGGTAATATTCGACTTATTTTTCATTCTGGGGGAACACTGCCGCTGAGCCAGGAGTTGTTGAAGCATGTTAAAAGCTTTTTTCTGGCTTTTTGTCCAAGGTGTCCCAACGCTCTATAAGTAATACCATCAGGACCTGGCAATGAGATGCGCTTAGAAGCGACTAACGCACCTTTCAGTTCTTCCTTGGTGAATAAAATGTCCATTTCTGGTAATCGCGTCTCAGGAACGATCACGGCGTCGATGCTCTCGTTCATAATATTCCCGGCAACTCTCGTGCAAAATTCTTCAGCCACCTCAAGTTCTGTTTTTCCATGATGGAGTGCCAAAAATTTAAAAGGGTGCCGTTGTTGCGGAGAGGAGCGAAGACCACGAACTGTTCTCCAGATATATGACAGCGGTTTATGAGGGTCTAGAGATTCGCAGAATGCTTTCCAGCGTACGCTCTCCAGTTTGTAAATGCGTCGTTGAATCTTTTTCTGGAGCCGCCTTGCTTCTCTCAGATCGTAAATTGATTTAAGTGTGGTCAGACTGGGCACAAAGCAGACGCTTGTCAGAACGGAGTGAGTCAAACTCACCAGGTATCCTGTGTGCAAGCGGCAACGAAATCTGATAATAATGCCGTCACCGATGGATTCGTAGAGTTGAAGAATGGGGAGAAAATTCCTATTGTGGGTGCTGTAATGTCAAAACAGCCAACCGGTGTTACGAAGGGAATGCCCACGCTGCCTGGAAAGGTTGCAGGCAAGAAGATTACCGTTCTAAGAGACACCGGTAGCTCCACGGTTATCGTGCGGAGAAATTTGGTACGGGAAAGTGAGTTGACAGGCAGAACGAAACCGGTTCGCCTAATTGACCGTACGGTTCGGATGCTTCCCGAAGCAGAGATTGAGGTGGAAACCCTGTACTTCAGCGGGAAGGTTACCGCTCTATGTATGACGACCCCCCTTTACGACCTTGTCATCGGAAACATCGCCGGGGCGCGAGGACCGAATGATCCGGAATGTTTGGGAGAAGGCCCTAAGATAGAGCCCTCGCCAACCCAGCGACCGCGAGATACAGTGGAGGAGCATCCTGTGATGGACCTCACTAGAGCCCAAGGTGAAGCCGCGGCGCAAGACACAGTGAGCGAGAAGTTGATCGTGTTGAATGAGTTCGCGGACCGAGCAACTGGACTTACCTCGGCACGAACTCAACCGACCGACAGTGTAAAGGAAACGGAGTTGGCCAGCCAGGCCAAATGTCGGGACGTGAACAAGCGGGTGAATAACCGGGCAGGATCGGTTGAGCGTCATGACCCGTTAACGGTGTCGGAAGTGACAACGATGGCTGAGACGCCGCCTCAGTTATCGTCGTTGGAAAGGGCTCGCCGAAAAAGAACAAGGAAAAACAAGAAGAGATCGGGCGAGCACCGCTAACAGGGCGCAAGCGCCGCTCGGAATGCACCGGATAGGTGTCGAGGTCGAATCAGAATGTGTTTGGCAGTGCTGAGTGCCATATGTTGTGTTAATGTTGTTGTTGTCCTGTGTCGCAACTGTATGTTGAGTGAGTCAAAATGTTTGTTTCGATGATGTGAGGTATAGTAATGATGTGAGTATAGTAATTGTTGTAATGAGAGAACTTTATACATTTGTATTGTTTGGAATGTGTGATGAAGTGTTGTAGTCATGTACCTGTGGCTAAATGTCATGTGTCGTGGAATTGAATTACAATGTACAGTTGTATTGAGTGATCCATTCTGAATGTGACGTGTCATGAGCGATGGACTACGTTACAGTCTTTGAGAGTGTGGGGACTGTTCGTGCTCGTTTGTGTGGTTTTGAATATTATGAGATAATATTTTTAAAGTGGGGGGCAGTGTCACAGAACGAGCGCTAAAAATGGGCGCGCCGCCAAATTCTTGCGGTAACGCGCGGAAGAGACGCCGGGAGGTCAAAAGAAAAAAAAGAAAACAAACATCCAAGCCTCCCCGGGCGCGCGCTCTCCCCTTGGAAGCGTGGCTTCGCCGACGAACCTCCACACCCCACATCGGCGGCCGAGATAGCCCGCGAAAGTTCTAGAACGAAAGAGGCGTGGTCACGCCGGATTGAGTCATCCATCGCGGAGGGCATTCCAACGGTCTCGCCCCCTCCCCAGCCTTCGCTGCGTATCGCGCCGACGAAATGACGAGAACCTTCTGGAATCGCGCACGGAAGGTATTTAACCGAGCAGCGGAGACGACAGAGCAGGAGAAGACGGAAGTTAGCGCCAGAGCGCGTAGGGTATACTGCCGTGTAGTCGGCGAAGGTTTTGTACGTAGAGACAAAGCAGGATATGAAGAGGATTTCCACCTGATGGGTGAAGGCTCGAGCTACAGGCAAGAGCGTGTGTCTACCGCTATCGAGCGAAGACGCGTGGCAACAGCTGCGTGTGTGAAGCCGACGCGTTTCGGGCGAAGAAGTGTGAAGCTTGGAGAGTGGCCTATTGAAGACGGGAGGTTTCTTGGAAGAGAAACTTCGGCGAGGTTTCCTGGAGGAGAAACTTCGAGGGCTGCGGAACGACAACAACGCTGGACTTTGAGTGAGTGATTCTCGGAAGAGTATCATCCAGACTTTTGTTCCAAGAACTTTGGACTGAATAGGTTTTCTATCACTTTAGTCTTTAAGTGTCTTGGTTGGTCAATGCGTGCGACTGCATTGTAGTGCGTATTGTTGTCTGTGTCCATTGTTTCCAGTGTGGCTGATTGTACTGTGTAGTACGTTGTTTGTTTGGTGACATATTGTACCCAACTATTGTGGAGTGTGCATACGTGTGTATTGTTTTGGATCTGCAATTATTGGGAATATAATTTTGTTTGTTTATCAACTCTCGGCTCTGACTTGTTCTTTGGGCCACAGCCGGCGTCCGCTGGCGCGCCAAAAAGGACCACTTCTAAATTGTCCACGCTTTCGTGGTGCGGTTCGGGGGGCCGATATTAGCCCGGCGATCGCCTCTCTAATTAACGGGACCGGTGTGGCACTATTTTCCTCCCCTCTGCCGACGCTCATGATTTCGGAGTCATGTATGAGTGAACGGGCTTTGCTACTATTCTCTCACATGATTATATATTTAGCTTTTTCTTATCCTTGTTGTTGTCGTTGCCCTGCACCAGCACATTTGCTGTCTGTTCTTTTATCTTTCGTTTGTTTCTTCCTGTTTTTGTTGTTGTTTAGGTTTGTTGTGTCACACTTTTTAGAAGACTGTGCAGATAATATAGGCAAACCATTTCTGTCACTTTGAAGAGTGAATATAAGAAACGTGCCCACCCCGGCTTCTCAGACTAATGCAGCGACACCAGTTCTTGTTTCTACGCATGGGCCTGGTCTATAACCAACACGTATGATTACTCACTTAGAGAGTATGCCTAGTGGGAGACATATTGGCCATGAGAAAAGTATTGCATGTAAACCTTTTCTTTTATTACGTGTGTAGTCTCCTTGCAGGTTTGTATTGGACGCCGAGTGGAATCAGACGCGTAAAAAGAGAAGACAGACACCGAAAAATTTGGCGACACTGCAGTTTTATGACTTTCGCGTTCTTCTTTGACACTACTCTTCCCTAGGCGTACTCTTTCCTAGCTAAAAAAATGGCTGTTCCGAACCGCGATAACTGTGTTCCGATGGTCCAAGAGCTCCACGTTGGGCTACCAGTGTGGGGTCCAGAATTCGGAGAGCGCCACACTCTTAAAATGAACGGACACCGTAGACACGGTTGAAACGAACGAAAGAAAGGACGATAGTTATAGCGCGAAAACAAAACGACGACACGGAGACAAGCAGAACACGAAAGACACGAAGTCGTCGTTTTGTTCTCGCGCTATAACTATCGTCATGCCATACCAACTAGCCCAAGTGCCGCACCCGAAAGAAAGAAAGCATTTATTTACCCTCTTTTAGCGCTTCGACATAGGTAATAGTGCACTTCAAGTTGTAAAAGAGTACGTCTACTTAGGGCGGGTAATAACCGCAGAGGCAAACCACGAGGTTGAAGTAACTAGAAGAATAAAAATGGGGTGGAGCAGATTTGGCAAGCACTCTCAAATTATGACAGGTAGATTGCCACTATTCCTCAAGAGAAAGTTATATCACAGCTTTATCTTGCCGGTACTTAGCTACGGAGCAGATACCTGGAGGCTTACAAAGAGGGTTCAGCTTAAATTGAGGACGACGCAGCGAGCAATGGAAAGAAAAATGGTAGGTGTAACCTTAAGAGACAAGAAGAGAGCAGAGTGGATTAGGGAACAAACGGGGGTTAAGGATATCATAGCCGAAATCAAGAAGAGAAAATGGACATGGGCCGCGCAGGTAGGGCGTAGACAGGATAACCGCTGGTCATTAAGAGTAACTAACTGGATTCTCAGAGAAGGCAAGCGGGTTAGGTGGAGACAGAAGGTTAGGTGGCAGATGAGATTAAGAAGTTTGCGGGTATAAATTGGCAGCAGCAAGCACAGGACCGAGTTAACTGGCGGAACATGGGAGAGGCCTTTGTCCTGCAGTTACGTAGTCAAGCTGATGTTGATGACGATGATGATGAACGACGATGTCGAATTATTATGCCATCAATTGGGATCAACACGTTAAAACAGCCATGCAAAAAATTACACAACAATCAACAACATAACAAACCCAATAATACACACAAGGCGGGTTCGCTAACGCCTGATTCACCCCCGGCTGATGGCCCGCAATGCCGTGCACCGGGCACCCACGCCAGAGACAACCGTTCGCGCTACCACCCCACGCCAAAGAGAACCGCTCATATCTCGGGCGCCGCTACCCAAACCTGCCGCCAAGCCTCACTACTGGCGCTACGCACTAACCATGATGATGATAGTGGTGACAAACGCTCGCGAGCACAACACCCGCTACCGTACGGTGTTGTGATTCTGACATGCGGCTCATGCGCGAGACATGTGCGCCACGAGGCGCAAACAACTATACAGGGGATGTTAGCACCCCCACAAGCTTCAGGCACCTAAAAAACTTGAAGGCTCAAACACAAAACCATGATGTTTTTCTTAATTTTATACAACAATCTGGTTCTTTCTCCTCATTTTTTTCTTTTATAGCTATAGAATAGGCCCCTTTGCAACTGGCACACCCAAAGATATCAAACAACTCAAAGTCATTTCTTTTTACTTATCGCAATTGTGAGGCAGCCAAAGACCGACAGTTCACGCTTCGTGAGGCAGCAAGCTTGTTTTCGGTTCCCATCAGTTCACCGGTATTTTCGAGACTTCGAAAAGAAGCACCCAATTTAAGTACTGGAGAGATAAAAATTTCAGACAAAACACATAGGCAGATGTCACACACTGAGAGCACTAGACACGATTGCTTTGGCTTTGCAGGCTTTTAAGAAATAGAGAACCGTGTAGAAGCTCTTCCAACTTTGGTGTCGCACGTCTAGATTTACGAGCTAGAGTCGACTTTCTAGGTCACTGTTTGTTGAAGCAAAGAGGCATTTGTCACTAAACCGACAGCTTTATCGATTCTGAAGCGCCATCGCGGAGTTTGTCTTATGTGAAGAGCTTGGCTAGTAGAGAGAACCAGTCACCATAAGAAATAGCTCAAATCATGAAATAAAGGCAGTTTAACTGTTTTGTGAGCTTTGGTCCCTGAAATACCAAGAGTAAGTAATAATAAAATATTCGCAATTAAGCAGATTATTCAGTTTTGTGCGCACTGGCAATTAAATAATGCCATATTACCCCTTTTCGGCGCGTAAAATCCTATGCGATGTATTTTTACAAAACCTTAGCTTTCGATTCCAGAGACAATAAATCATTTTTAAAACCTTTATCCACTTCGTCACTTTGAGTTTTGCATCATACGTGTTTTTTGTATTAATACGTGTGGATTAATGCAGCTCTACTGTTACTGTTAGAATAATGAAGTTCCTTGAAGGGGCTTTGCGACACAATTTGAAA
This sequence comes from Rhipicephalus microplus, assembly GCF_013339725.1. Lineage (NCBI taxonomy): Eukaryota > Metazoa > Arthropoda > Arachnida > Ixodida > Ixodidae > Rhipicephalus > Rhipicephalus microplus. The sequence goes on from NC_051169.1 coordinate 73,382,078, forward strand.
GTGTCTTATTTATCGGTTCTATTGGTACTGTAGAATGTGCCGATGTTGTCGCGCAAGTGGCAACGCTGAAATGAAAGCCTTTTTTTAGTTTGATTTCACGTGATAAACGACCTTGACTTTGGACTGCGGTGACCCACAACAATGATTTATTTTCATTAAAAATATGACGTAATTTTATGTGATAGTGACGCGACTGACGATATGAGGCTCTCGTTATTTATTACCTTGACTCGACAAGTAGAATGGAGTATTCATTCGGTGATGTAAGGCGTAGGAGGCAATGCTCAATACAAAGAAAAGCGTTTTTGGACGTTGTCATAAATAAATAGTTTCTGTTTTTAATTGATGCATTTTCAGAACAACGAAAACGACACTGAGAACGTGACTATGGCACGCAAGAAAATAAAACTGGAAACGAATGCACCGTTTTTAGCGAGCCAAAGTAGCGACACGTGGCAGACGTCGGCATTTCTTAAATGAATCTTGCATGGAAGACAAGGAATGTCCTGCACAGTGGCACTACAGTACCTAGAGAGCCCTATATTGGGAGAGTGGAAGCGTCTTCTACCCAACGCACGTTGTTCACCTAGCCATGGTAACGATGCTGCCAGAGAGAGCAGTAGCGAGTAATCTGTGTCAAGGCCACCGTGAGGTGATAATTTCAGTATGTTTTAGTGGTGAAACTTCTTAAGCCGTGGGTCGTGCGCCCGCGATGTATGTAGTAGTAGTAGCAGTCGTCGTCGTCGTAGTGGTAGTAGTAGTAGCAGTAGTAGTAGTAGTAGTAGTAGTAGTAGTAGTAGTAGTAGTGCGTCGTAGTAGTACGTAGCCACCTCCGCAGCCAGACTACAGAGGAGCGGCACGCGCACACTCATTTGAATTGAGAAGGGAACCCCTGCACGTTGATCACATATCAAAGGAAAGTTGTTTCTGAATAAATAACTTACAGGGAAGAATATCGGTGACTTATTGTGCAATATAATTTGCCTTGCATTTGATGCTTACTTAAAAAACAAGAATCAGAAGGACACACTTTGAGCACTATCTGGTTGCCACGTAAAACGCGCTGGGCGTAACCCCCTTAGTTTTAGCTAGGTCTAGCGAGTGTTGGGCCGCAGTTCCATGAACTAGGGGCGGGGAAAGGTGGGTACTAAACACGAAACGCGGGCCATTACTTCGCGCGTGCCGCTCTTCTAGTCTGGCCGTGCCACCTCTTATTTATACCTTAGAATGTTTGCTGGGGGCGGTACTTCTATATAATGAATATATGATAAAAAGATGATGATGTACTTCGAGTGTTCACTAGATGGATGGACGGGTGGACAGACGCACGGACGGAGAGACAGACAGATGCATGGACGGACGGATGAACGAAGTGCCGTGCGTCGCCCCACTCATCATCGTGCACTCCTTGGATATGCTGTGATTTTTAGGGGGGTGTCAGCCTTTGACCCACCATATGCCGCCACCCGCTAAAACACACTGTTGCCAGTCCCTCTGTCTATGGCAACAAGCACCATATTGGTTGTCACGGCCGAGCGTTCCTTATCCACCGCACTTTACCAGCTGCATGTTGGCGCGGATGTTCAAACAGCGGCATGAGTTGCGTTTGACTACACCGTAGACCAAGCTTCCGCTACGACACCATCCTCGCGCTAAGCACACCTACAGGAATTTTGATGTGTAAATGTCACAGTGCTGCGTGCCACAATACAAAATTATCTGGTGACTATTCCGCTTCCCGACTTGCTCTAGCCGACGGGAACTCTGTATATCTGGATGGACAGACAGACAGACAGACAGACAGACAGACAGACAGACAGACAGACGCATGGATTTACAGACGCGCGGATGTACGGACGCATGGACAGACTGACGCTTCGCCCCACCCATCATCATTCACTCCGTTTTATGCTGTGATGTTTTGTAAGACGCAGGTGGTGATTGGAATTAGTCTTTCACGCCAGTGGAAGTTTGCATTCCAAAAGTGGACGTTTCTCGTCATCGTCTCCTTGAGTTTTGAAATTTGAGGGCTCATAACATCAGTTTTCATGCCCTAATATGCAACATCATTCTTGCATTCGTCTCAGCATACATTACTATATACGTTTCGGTGCTAAATAAAGCTATCGCAAAAGTGTCGCCCGGCCCCTTTGAGACAGGAATTCTGGGAATTACGTTTTGCGTACGGAAATAAATAAATGTATTTCTCTTTGTCGGCTTTTATATTTAGACAGTGCGAAAGAGAGCCGTCAAGAGTGTTGATAGGTAAGTGCTGAAGTTTGATCTACTGATCTCTAATTTCTCACCACGTGTACCAGCAGTTATCACCTACTTTTTATTGTGTGTGATGCAATTATTTGATTGTATTTTTTTACTGCGATGTGCCCATTCGATACTGCACTTCTGTTTGTGTGCCCTGTTAAAAAATGGCAGCATATCCATGGAGTGAATGATGGAGAGTGGGGCGAAGAATTCGTCCGTCCATTCGTTCTTGCTTCCGTCCGTCCATGCGTCCGTCAGTGTGACCATCCATGCGCCCATCAGCCCGTCCGTGCGTGCGTCTGTTCGTGCATCCGTCCCTGCGTTCGTCCATGCCGCCGCCCCTGCGTCCGTTCATGCGTCCATCCATGCATCTGTCTATGTGTCCGTTCGTCCATCTATTCAAAACTCCAAGTACCACCAACTCGCATCTTTTCATCATATATTCCCCATATAGAAGCACCGCCATCCAGTGGACATTCCAAGGACTAAACGAGAGGTGGCACTCGCACACTTTCTTACGGCTTGCGCTTCGGGTCCACTTCCCACCTTTAACCACCTCGAGTTCATGGTATATACTAGTTCACTGTATTCATGGCACTGCGGCCGAACGCTCGCTAAACCTTTCGAAAACCAAAGAGGTTACGCCCAGCGAGAATGACGTAGAACTTCTTCAGTCAGCTAGTGCTCAATGTACATGCCAATGGCTGCTGATAGGAAATGAGAGGCGGAGAATTTGGCTTTTACTTTCTTACGGCTTGCGCATCATATCTACTTCCCATTTTTAACCACCTCGAGTTCATTCATGGTATATACAAGTTCATTGTATTCATGGCACTGTGGCTCAACGCTCGCTAAACCTTTTGAAAGCTAAGGAGGTTACACCCAGCGAGTATAACCTAGCAACCCTTTCTTATCAGATAGTGCTCAATGTACATGCCAATGGCTGCTAATGGTGATCGCAGCCGGCGCGTTAACTAAAAGCCGAATGCTCCTGTCTCTCATTCCCCATTAGCAGCCATTGACATGTACATTGAGCACTATTTTTTTATTGTTCAACAACGCACAGAAGAAGTCTCTCCCTGGCACCACCTTGGAGGTCAAAATGTACTTGTTACATACTACGGGGGACGAACGGGTGCCGCTATAAGGAGCTTCGCCCTTAAAACAACGTGGCCAGAGCTGGCCACGTTGAATATCACATTGAATATTTGTGTACATGTATGCCAACATAATCATGTATATTAGAGCAAATGTCTTCACTGTAACGTAGTGATGTTAGTCGTGAAATATAGATGTGCCGATGTATATGTGCCCTGTTACTGGAATGGTATGAAGCCTTTGTGTTCTGTACATGCTGTAAATAAACTTTTTCTAAACAAGGATCCTTACGTTGAGGCCTTCCTCTTCCAGGTAGTGGTACCGTGACAGTGACAGCATTTGCTGATGACATCACGTTGTATTTGAAGAATGAGGACACTTTATCCCGTAGCCTACGACTTTTTACTACGTATGGTACGATTTCAGGTGCTGCGTTAAATTTTTCCAAATGTCGATATTTATTTATTGGTTCACCAGACACAAGTCTAAGTTCCTTTTTCGGTCTTCAAAAAAGTGACTCTATTCGCATTCTGGGGCTTGATTATACTTGCTACGGCATATCAGCCTGCTTGTGGAATTCAGTAGTCGAAGATGTAAAACGACACGTCCGGGAAGCACAAGAGTATGATTTACCGATGCTCGAAAGAAGGTATTTAGCACAGATGGTGTTTTGCGGCCGTGCATGGTATATATCTCATGTTTTACAGCCCCCATTACAAATCACCAGGTCGTTGCAATCCCTCATTGGCTCTTTTTTCTAGTCGGGTGGAACAGAGCTGGTTTGCCGAGCAGCTCTTGGGCAACCGAGAAACTGCGGTGGATTCGCATTCCCATCCGTCTCTGTTCGCTGCCGGCTACTTGCCCTACGATTCTTACTTCGGTTGTTGCATGGTGATCAGTGCCCCGCGCGTGATCTTGCCTGCTATTTCTTAGGCACCAAGTTACGCTATTTACTACCAGATGCACGGCTTAATTCTGCACCGCAAACACTTCACGTACCTGCATTTTACTCAACGGCAGTAGCATTTTATCGACACGCGCAGCAGGTTTGTCCCGATGTGGACATTCTTGAAAGCCGCATTGTAGATACAACGGCGGCTCTTCTGCTTCCTCTGGTTCCTCCAGCCCGTCTAGCACGATCGAGGCATGTCTCGTGGAGCGTGATAACGGCATCGTTTTTGCCTGGTCACCTTCGTGACTTTATGTGGCGTCTTGGATGGAGAGTACTCCCAACACGGGACAGACTGGAGAGGTGGGGCATGGTCCCATCTTCCACTTGTCCTAACTGCCCATTACAGGAGTCTAACCAGCATATGCTGCAGCAATGTGTCATTGCAAAGGTGTTTTGGAAGTCAGTTAACACTAGTTTTCATGGCCTAGGTGTTAATCGCTTTGTAACATCTGGTCGCTGCTCGCGTAGTCGCTTTGCACGCCTTCTAAAAGCTGCGGGAGCTTTTTGTTTATGGCGTAATAGGTGCGAAGCTGTTGCGGCAGGTCATCGTCGTCGTGCACTTTTTCCGAATCTGGAACGCCTCTACTCTGAACTCTTATTGTTTCTGTCGGAGGAATTGTTCTTAATTGGGGAGGAAGAATTTCTGCGACAATGGTCGTGCCCCTTTCTGTCCGTAGTTGACAGACGCGTTCGAGTAGGTTTCCACCTGGCCTGGCTCCTATAGCCAGGTCACCTGTCAATGTCTGATTGGTGCATGTAATCACTATGTGTTTACTATTTTTATGTGTTGTGTGTGTTCCATATGGGTGTGATCTCCTATATATTACACCGTTGCCAGTCTCTGTGTCTATGGCAACAAGCACCATGTTGGTTGTCACGGCCGTGCGTTCCTTATCCACCGCACTTTACCAGCTGCATGTTGGCGCGGATGTTCAAACAGCGGAATGAGCTGCGTTTGATTACACCGTAGACCGAGCTTCCGCTACGACACCATCCTCGCGCTAAGCCCACCTACAGGAATTTTGATGTGTAAATGTCACAGTGCTGCGTGCTACAATACAAAATTATCTGATGACTATTCCGCTTCCCGACTTGCTCTAGCCGACGGAAACTCTGTATATCTGGAAGGACAGACAGACAGACAGACAGACACGCAGGGCGCGGGTTCAAATCCCGGCTGCGGCGGCTGCATTTCCGATGGAGGCGGAAATGTTGTAGGCCCGTGTGCTCAGATTTGGGTGCACGTTAAAGAACCCCAGGTGGTCTAAATTTCCGGAGCCCTCCACTACGGCGTCTCTCATAATCATATAGTGGTTTTGGGACGTTAAACCCCACATATCAATCAAGACAAACAGACAGACAGACAAACAGACAGACAGACGCACGGATGATGTACGGACGCATGGATGGACTGATGCTTCGCCCCTCTCATCATCATTCACTCTGTTTATATGCTGTGATTTTTTACGAGACGCAGGTGGTGATTGGAATTAGTCTTTGACGTCAGTGGAAGTTTGAATTCCAAAAGTGGACGTTTCTCGTCATCGTCTCCTTGAATTTTGAAATTTGAGGGCTCATAACATCACTTTTCGTGCCCTAATATGCATCATCATTCTTGGATTCGTCTTGGCATACATTACTATATGCGTTCCGGTGCTAAATAAAGCTATCGCAAAAGCGTCGCCCGGCCCCTTTGAGACAGGAATTCTGGGAATTAAGTTTTGCGTACGGAAATAAATAACTATTTCTCGGCTTTTATATTCAGACAGTGCGAATGAGAGCCGTGAAGAGTGTTGATAGGTAAGTGCTCAAGTTTGATCTAGTGATCTTTAATTTCTCACCATGTGTACCAGCAGTTATCACCTACTTTTTTATCTGTGTGATGCAATTATTCGATCGTAATTTTTACTGCGTTGTGCCCATTCGATACTTGACTTCTGTTTGTTTGCCCTGTTAAAAAAAACGTGCCCAGAGCTGGCAACAGGTGAAGTCATGAAAGGCGTTTGCAACTACGAAGAACTTTCTTTCCAGGTCTTTATTTGTTCGATGCCAATAACGTTTTCGAACAATAAAGAAATACCTAATGAATCATAAAGAAGATGTCAATCGATGCACTGATTTTCGTATATTCAAAATAAATTGCAGCTAAAATAAAGAAAGCCTCACGTGAAAGCCCACTTGTGTTAGTGATGCGTAATCGGTTCGTAAGTGCCATCTAAACCATGATAAGTAGGCGGTGTCTAGCTCTGGACGTTCTGTAAAACTCGAAGGCCGTTAGCTTTACTGAAAAGTTTTAAATGCGAATGCATTCCTTAGTCGGGCCATGTCAGGCGTCTGGCAGCGTCCGCACGCTGGCAGGTGTTGTCTCTACGCTCTGACTTCCTCTCCCATAGCAACAGCTGCGGGTGCGCTATTATCCTCAGCCCTAGCAACCGAAACAAGTACTGCGGGTGGAGTAGCGGAGAGTGAGTGGAGAGGAGGAGCGTGTTCTGGCGTGTGAGGGCGCTCGCATCGCGGGAACTCGCCGGATCTGCCGCGTAGAAGGTAGGTACAGTGCTTCGCCGCTCCATATATGTCCTCCCTGCGCCCCACTCTCCCATTCACTCGCTCCTAGGTATATATAAATAGAGCGAAGCGTGCGTCTCACTGTCACCCGTTCACTGGCAGATTAATGTGAAAATAAATGGTTACGATACAAATCCTCATATCCTCATCATTTACGCCAATAAAATACTACGCCGTGCACTCTCGGCGCAAGAAATGCATTCACATTTCCTCATGGTTCCCTTCGGGGAGGGGGGGGGGCAATTTTTCTTGAAGGCGTATCAGACCCATTTTGCAACCATTCTTGTTTGAACTGTGCGTGTATCTGTCACGTCTGAAGGATGCAAAAGAAGAAGAATCAAATAATCACTCACAATTCTCACTGCTTGCTTTTCTTTTTACACACCCGTTTTCTACAGGTTCTTACTTTTTAACATGACTAATCTCAAGTGTTTGCACTACCATGACCGTGCATAGACAACAGATAACAAGCGAAAAAATTGGCCCCGTATCTGCATGTTAATGTGCAAATGTCGTCGAAAGACGATAGTCTTGTCTGTGGAGAGAGTAAACAAAACATTTATTTGACGTTCTGCGCAAGAGTGTCGGTGTGTAGTATTCTAGAGGTGCTGCGTTAGAGTGCCTGGAGCATGCCATGGAGGTGAACGAGCGCATCAAGTCACGTCTCACGTAAGCCATGAGCGCCATCTGGCAGTTTTCTTGGAAAACAAAGCACGTGGCTGCGAGATGGGAGTGCGCGCCTGTCTCAGAAGTGATAAGGTGTAGAACGCATGGCGACGGGTAGGTGCCACCCCCGTCTCGTCTTAGCAAAGCATCGAAAACACGCGCCTTTTTATGCAAGCGTTGCATGATCAGCGCAGCGTAATAAGCACTACGGTCCTTAAAATTACTTATGTATGTCATTTGCCAGTAAAAGACGCACATGCAGAATATATACGTATTGTTAAGGTGCCCCAGACATGCACAATAATTTCTTTTTAATTGACCATTGTACAAGTATTAACGCTCAATCTTGAGAAACATTGGTGTGCGTTGCGAATGGAATCGACCGTTTTAAGTACCTGGTGCCGTTAAGAGTAAACAGACAGACAGACAGGTAGACAGAATGACAAACCAAACTTTTTACATTGAGGGTCCCCAAGAAAGACTATCGTCCTTATAAAATATTGTAAGGAACGCAACCATGTGAGGATATGAGCATCCATAAATACCGCGTGATCATCACTGAATTACTCTACGCGCTTCATGTAGAACTCTTAGATAACAAAGATACTGTGCCATTTTTTGTCTTTGTGCTGGTACAATCGTTGTTACGGTGAGCCTGCGCTGCTTGTGAACATATGTATATACTTGGATATACCTTGAATAAACTATCTGCCCAGTTTGAGTCTGCGCTAATTTTCTTTTTTTTTTTGTTTCGTTTCATTGTTCCACTGTGTTCTGTGCTACAGCCACAGTGGCATGGGCGTCTCGTTTCACGATTATAGTTCTCTAAGCAAAGCAAGAATTCTGCCAACAAGACAAGAAATGCACTAATGCGTCAGTGCATTTGCACATCGCTTGCTGCGAAATCAGTGACTGTTTGTGCTACCATAGGGCGCTTTTTAATGCGACTTTCCTCTCGTCTTCAAATGGGACACCAAGCAAACCATTATAGACAGTGATGGGGAACAAGATAGCAGAGTTCCCGCTCCTCTGCCTACTCAGTTTTCTCTTCTATGAGAATAGACGATTCCTCAAGAGAAGTACCGATTGCGGAAACGTTTTCAGATTGACTGGTCCGTTGGTTTGTTGCGAAAAATATTTGAGTTTCCAGAAGAATCATGTTTCTTAATGCCGAAACGGTCCCGCATGTGTTCACAAGCTGAAATCTTCTATACAGGTACAGGAAGCAAGTGTTTTCTTTTATTACTTACTGAACCCACAAGCAGTGCCGCAAGCAAAGCCGTAGGATATCATACTGGTTACTTTGATCCCGTCGATAATTAAGAAAAGGAAAACTCGATAGCATACCTGAAGTGATGTGCATATTTCGTACACGAAACAAGATTCGCAAAGTGCAAGAAAACGCTGACAATGACACTCTATAGGTGTTTCGAGTGATGCAAAGGTTATGCATAGAATCATGAATTTTAGTATTGAAAGGAAAGAACGTATATTCGTCAGCTTTCCAGTTATACGCTGATGCATTCAATCACACGCGCGAACACAGGCATGAAAAGGCCGGAATTTCACTACTCCCCTCCTGAATCAATAAATAAATAACTTAAAATCCAAGCTAAGTCCCGGACACCCACTTCAAAAATTTCGGGCGTTTAGGTTATACTAAAAATATTCGTCAGCACTTTTGATCTAACATACCAAATGTTTATGTGAGCTCCTGTTTATTTTTTGTGCGCATTTTCTATTTTATATACAAAAACTTTGTGTAGGCATTAATTAACTGTTGGTGTCATCCATCAGCAAATTTGGAGCACTTCCAATAATACTTTTTTCTGCTCCATGCGGAGCACATCTATTTCATTGGCAGATTGAGAATGCTCACTTTATGTTACATTGGCGGATCGGGAACAGCTCCTTCACGAGATCCACTTCACGGAGCAACTTTTTCCACTCCGCTAAAACCGGCGGATTCGACGGGCAGTCGCAAGCACCCCGTGCCTTGAAACAGTGCCAACTATGAGCGCACCAACGGACGCCAGTAGCGTCAGTGTAGCGTCGCTGTGCCCATCGTGCCCAGTCAAGCAAAAAGAGAGACGTGCGCATCGCGTTCCATTCTGACCCCCTGATCTACCAAGGGGAGATCTACCAATGGACACGCGTTCCATAGGAAGCGCGTGTCCATTGACAGATTTACCTCATTCTGTTGCCCTGCGCCAGAGTGAAGTACTGCGGCGCAAAGTTTGTCGGCCACACCGAATCCGCCAAGCGATGACACGATGTGCAATATTGTTACAACATATTTAATTAAGTATGTGCATCTGTTTAGCGGTGAACAGGGTGGGGCAGAAGAAGAGGACGTTTGGATTTTGGCAAAAGGTCTCCGGTGCGCGTTCACTGTATACCTTCAAATCGACCGTTACGTCACCTCTGAATAAACCCTCTCGTAGACGTAACAATAAGTTAGGCACGTTGTTATCATGCATACGTGCATGCGTTTTATTTATTATTGGTTCTAGTTTAAAATGAGTTGCAGGCTCCATTTATTGCTTTTTCTCCTTTTCATCTCATCTCATGTACAGTCTGTTTCACACTTACGGAAACTCTCGGATCGTATAACACGTGATGTGGCCAACGCTGTAGTCGCGTGCCGCTATAGCAGATTACATGGTTCAATACTATATAGCCCTTTGAGTGTCTGCGGATGCACGAGCTGAAGGCCCGCACTTGACTGCAGCACTGGCCACACCGCGATTCATGCGTTTCGAGATATCCCCTAAGTCTGAGACTGTATATCGCACTATTGCCATTGTTGTGTTTTCAGTGCGTTTAACTAACTCTCTCACAATACTCTATTCATTGTGTTATTTCTCCGTATGTACTACCTCTTTCAGGGCATTAGGGTCGTTTTAAATAAAGGAATAACTTGGCTGACATAGTGACCCAAATGTTTAACTTCCTAGACCAATTCACAGTGGAAGTGCTGGCGACATGAGTTGAACGAAGGTTGCATTTTTATATAGGTGCATCAAAGTGACCTAAATAAAGGAGTTTTCTGAACCTAGTCAAAAAAAAAAAGAAAAACGGGTCTAGCAAGCAGCGAAAAGATTCATTGCCGAGGAAAATACTGCGGCAGGTTTTCTTGTCAAAACAATCTTCCGAGAGTGACAATTGTTTTGATGGTAGTTTTCACCATTTTCATCGACTTTCTTCCTGCATCGATAAGTGTATTGCGTGTGCTTGGTTGTTATTGCTTCATATTTTGGACATCATTTAAATATCAGTTCAAGAAGAAGAAACAAAACAATTTTCAGGCAATATAGCAAATATTAAAGAACAATGTAACCTTTATATCAGCGACAGAAGTCATGACATGAGCTCTGAAAGTTTTGCATAACTGCCCACCTAGAAGCCAAGCCGCACCATTGATATAAATGGCCACTTCACGCAGACTACAGTGTAGTTTTTTTTAAATAAAATAAATGACTTCCAGCTTTAGAAGATCATTCCTTTATTTTACATTATGAAGGCGACGGAAGTCTAACAAGTGATACAAACATAAACAATAACAATAGAAAAGGCTTTCGCGTCAATCATGCTAAAAGTTTAATAACATTGAAGACTTTTAGTGACAAATGACCCCCTTTTAGATTACATCTTTGTATATAGCGTCACTTTCTACAATTTGAACAGACCAAGCATGAAGATACCCTTAAAATGTTAAAGTCTTCGTATCAATTATTAAACTACAATTAGTAATAACGTGTGTCGCTTCAAATAGAATAGATTGTTCTGCAATGAAGCACTGACGATACAATGCGACAACGTTTCAGAAAGAATAGCATAAATACCTATACATGTGTACTGTTAAAGGGGCAGCATTCCTTTTCAGATGTCTCCTGGGCAGTCTTGCTTCTCTTACAAATAACAGCCCTTTGTGTATTCGGTGATATACATATAGAATATCTTATGGTTGCTAGAGAAAACATTGTTTTTGTTCACTGCCATTTGTTTTTCTGGTGAAAGGGAGGTCCTGTGTCAGTATAACGAGTAAATCGTAATACAATACGTCGTATGCCTTGTAATCAAATGAAATTACATGTCTCTTCTGAAAAATTTGCATACTGACATTATTTCAACTAAATAAATACATAAGCATAAAGTCGGTGTGTCATTGTTTTCGTTAATATCATTTTTGTCACCATACAGCGCAGTAAGGTCTATCACCATGGCAAAACTGAAGCACCTAGACAGGGAGCGAAACTTCTTGACAACAGTAGAACCTGGCTGTTTATTAATTAAATGCGTAAGGTTTTAAAAAGGCATAAAGTTCCAAGTAAAGTGAACTCAATGTGTGGAGCCTGTGCGGAAATTCCCAACTTCTTTTTGCAGCCGTCCCCCTCTGCGCCACTTTTCCTACTCCCACTGTATCCGCCTATTGAAAAAAAAAATGCTCGAGTAGAAATTATCAGCGACCGATATTGAACCGAGCAGTCCGTAGACATTCATTTAGACGACGTGCCTTGGTCCCGGAAGTGGCTAATATTCTTGACTCTACAAGACACTATTGGTCCACTGAACTTCGTAACACGAAGCAACAGTGTGCAGCGGAGGGCGAAATTATAAGTAAATACTCCCTTTCACAATATCACCCCAATAACGGCAGTAACTAGAGAAGAAAAAAGGAAGTTACTTTTGTGTTTCCCGTATCCCATCGGAGGAAACGCATGGCTCTCTGGGCACCCCAAATGAACTTCTCCTTTCCTCGATCGATTCACATTACGAGGCTGTAAATCTCGGGTAAATGAGCTGGCGCACCACTGGCCATTGACCAGGGGGCTGGATTATGCTGGCGGACAGCTAGAGTACACTGTGAGCAAGTGGCACATGTACACCAACCATAATAAGTGTCGGCTCGTTTCTTCATGCGTTGGGCTTATACTGATAATAAGTTTGCTATAGGAGGTGTATATATGCAGAGGACAAAGATGCCGTAGTTTAACTAATGCATTGCAGGAACGAGAGAACACTTTAGTCGTCACATGCTTATACGTGTGTTTAAGAACGACTGTCATTGCTTTTAGCACAGTCCGCCATTAGTAAAGGTTGTATAACTATCTATAAAATTTGCGGCGGGGATGAACTATACACTGCTTACTGGACCTATAAGGGGCGCTTTGAAACACGCGCGCATCACCACTTGTGGTGCAGGCGGGCGCGCCACGTTCAGTGGCAAAAAGCCTGTGGCCGGTGCGTTGGTTATTCGAGGCAAAATTTGAAGATATGGTAGGGAGACATTTTTGTGCAATGCCACTATGAATAAATGGGAAATCGATGCATAAAAGTGGCCACGTTTTCCACATCAGTAGGCGTCTTGCTACCCGTCGTCAGTACTGATGGCAAATGCGTGCGTCAAGTGTTTGCAATGCAAGGTGCTTGCTTAGTAGCTGTAGCGGTAAGCTGTCATTTTTTTACAGTTGGAATAATATTGATGTGTGACCACTACTCACGCACTTGCAAAATACTCAGAGCATTATGAAATATTTATGGCTCCATGGCCATTCACCGTGGAGATTAGGGTGAGTTTTTTGCTTGAAATTGTCGTGGCAACACGGCACGGGCGATATGAGAACGTGCTCTGATTTCGGCCAGAAAGGATGCCGCAGACCTGTTTCGTCTTTGCCTTCACCTTGTAAAGGGGTGATCACTTCGGCCACCATGACGTCTTTCTCATTCACAACAACCTCTTGCGTTGTTTATGTTACTTTCCGGAACGCACATCCGTCGGTAGAGCATTGGAAAAACTACGAATTTCACCCTGTATTTCTGCTAGTTTTCGCCGTGCATCATTTCTTCCTAACAAGTAGATTCTTTACCAATCAAAGAATTAAGACTTCTGGATGAACCAATCCGAAGGATGGGATTTAGTTTATCACTTCCTGGGGTTCTTTCAGGCTATAGCACTGGGTTTTTGCCAATGACGTGTTTGCTATGACAAATGTGATTTAATACGCGAGACAAAACGAATTGAATGCCAAGAGTATCAAATCAAGCTTATTTTTCAACACCATAGGCGTTGTTTTTATTGCGATAGCTATTACCTATATAGACAGTCTCAGCTGGTTTTTTGCCGTCGCCGCCGCCGTCATTCACATATATGTATATGTCATCTGCGCGCGCACATATCTCCTGAGAGAAAAAAAAAGAGAGATGATAGCCGCGCAGTCGCGGAAGCGATTAGCATGCGCCCTGTGCCCACACGGCAGGCGGGAGCTTCTACGGGCTGCGCTCTCGACACGAGAAAACAGAGCCAAAAGTGTACCTGGAGTAGCCATGATTTTATGCCAGCGTTTTGTATAGTTACGTGCGATCACATTCGAATTAATTGACGTCCAGCCTCACTTCGTATATCACAGCCGTCACTACGCACGGGCCTTGTTCTGGAGGAAACCTTGTTACTTAGCAAGCACATATTTACTGCAATCGTTACTGCTCCTAAAATGCTAGCTTTGCTTTGTAAAACATTCGAATATGTCGCTATCGCGTTCATTCATTCGCCCTTTTGGCGAAACTGTGACTTTTTTGGAAATTAAGGTAATTACTTGTTTTGAATACGACCTATTGCTAAGCATTTTCAGAATATATACAAATTCCTTTACATAACAAGTCACCACCAATTTCATGACCGATCTACCGTGGCGAGTTGCACCAGTTTATTGAGAGACAACATACCTGTCGAATTTTTAGCTTGATCGTACCGCTGGTAGGTGGCTATTTGTGTTTACGGTAATACGCTAGTTGGTTTTACGGTAGCATGCTACGTAACTCACTTCGCCCCATAAATGATGGTCCTTGTCGTGGTCACCTTCATCGCCATTCATCATCTTCATCATCATTTCATAGCCACCGCGCCTTGCCTCTCGCGCAGCTCATGCTTCGCTCGAACTGCGCGAGCAACAGATCGAGTCCACACGCCTTCCGTGTCGGACGCTGGCATTCGCCACCGCTCCGCTTCAACACGCGCTGCCGGTCGATCAAGATGGCGCTGCCTGTCGCTGCCGGTCAAACAATTAACTTTCTTTCCCCAAAAAATTTATTGACCCTAAACAGGCAAGCTACTAGAAGCGCTTGCCTGAATACTTATAAAGTATAAATTACACAAACGGTATAGGCATTTCTACGCAGACTGCAGAAATACACTCTACGCTAACAACCAACTATACAACTAGAGCTTGTCAACAAAGAGTATCATACTTATCAAGGAGGTAAGAGAAAAAAGCGGAAGAAGGCCGGGGGAGCGTTTGAACCTTAGCTTGTCGGTACACACTCGTAGTAAACACAACACGAAAATAAGAAAGAGGAGACAGAAGTTCACATGTTTCTCAAGTTCTTGCATCTGGCTCTGTTTCCTCCTAAACAGCGCTCCATCATGTTTCTTCTGTGTTCTTCTTGTTTTCACGTGGTTTTTACTGTGAAGGAAGGCGACTCTAAGATGGAGAGTTGGGTATCTCGTTTCTTTTCCTGAACTCAGTATAACGTCTCTATGCCTGCCAACTTTTCCTCCTGTACTGAGAAAGACCTACTTTACCAGCGCCTTAAGAAAACGCCAGGCCTGCGCGAAAGGCGCAGCACAGTCACAGCGAAAGCTAGAAGAGCAGCCTTTCAGAGCCTTTTCAGAACGCTCAGTTGGTAACTACTGCAAGCACACTTGCTTGATACCTACTAGGGTGTTATTAACTTTTGGGTAGTAGGCCAGCATTCGCTATGCTATTTTTCATCACTCTTCTGAGAAGCCTGGTATCCGCTAAACACTTGCAAGAGATTTCGTGCCAATTGTTCATGCAGTGGCTGACGAGATGAAGAATTATGGCTGAAGTGGGTATGCGCCACCGTTAATATAGGAACAAAAACAAGCTTTTGTAATGGGTTAAAGCATCGGACGGCCCACTCGCTGCGCTATTCGCATTGTGCGATGACTGGTTGCTCTTTCGCTGTGTTAAAACGCTTTATAAGTCGTAATAACGCGATTGTTTTCCCGACGTCAAGCCTGCTTAAGACAAGTTTGCCAACAAGTCACAAGCACCAGCGTAGGTCACAGGTCTCCCTCGCTGTGAGCTACGCTGATGCTTGTGATTGGTTGTGAAACTTGCCTTATGAGGACAGCCACAACTTGTTTTTGCGACTCTTATGGCATTGTTCATGTACACCTTGTCTGAACACGAGCAATAAAAAAAAACAGCGTAGCTCACATGTAGAATACTGGGCCGGCACCCAGTGGACCTGGATTCAAGCCCCTCTGTGTCTATGGTGCTAGTTTTTTTCTAATTTCGCGCGATGTGGTTATGGACACCAGCGGTGGCAGCGGCGGCGGACAACTGCGCGTGACCCGAGTTGTGATCTCATAACAGCTTTCCTTGTAAAAAGCACCAACGCCACTCACTTCAAGGTCGTCAACTGGGTATCTGAAAACAATTTGATAAGTGCGGTGCAAGGCTGGGAATGCTGCACACCTCAGTTACGGGCAACCTTTCTGCCTGCCACCGAACGTCTCCAAATCGCGTGCATTGTGACGAAGATTTGAAAATCCACACGCATACCGCCCCATTTTTGTGACAGCTATGCAGCTCGAACTCCTCATGTTCACCATACAAGACGCCATACACCCTTTGTAGCTACGCATTTGAATAACGCATGCTTAGTGGTCTCGGAGAGCCCACATTTCGCGCATCTATCAATAGGTGTCACGTAAAACCTGGCATGGTGTTGACCTGCCTAGAGCGGTTCACCTTCTCAACCAGTCAACTTCCAAACCACATCGAGAATGTTTGAATGCGTAGCATTTAGAGAACTTCGCCGGATTTGAGCGTATCTGTCTATCTAACCGCTTACGTTTCGGTGGTCTCGTGTCGCCCCCTTACTTGGCGTGAACCAAAATTAGCATGGGAGAGTAAGATGGTTTGCTGAATATCACGCGCTGGTCAAGACACGGATAATGTCACCATCTCGTCACGTACGTCTTCAAACACTTCCCGCCAGACAGTGGCACATACTCACGGGCGGGTATGTGCCGCTGGTATGCGGGTATGTGCCACAGGTGATTGACACTTAGTATCTGCCCAGGAACGACGAGAACACACATGGGCGATTTTAACGCGCGAGCATTAAGAAATACCCGACAACAGTAGGGTCAGCCCAACAATTGCAAAAAATAAATCTCAGAGTACCAGCTAGAATCAAACCCAAGCATTCTGTGTGGCAATGAAGCATTTTACCACAGAGCTATGCCAGGTTTCTGAACTACTTTTCGAACAGACGGCAATCTTCGTGAAACGTCAGTATTGGTTACAGTGCTGTCTACCCAATTTTGTAAACATTACATATGTGTTGCTTTGATACAGCGGTCACGTCGGGTTAACGTCAATTGTGGTTAGTTGCCATGCGCTGAAGTTGACTTCTGTAGCAGTGTCGAGAGCCAGCATCCTCGCGAGCATCAGCGCATCGTATCAGATTCTGGTGTTGCTAATACGCATGTTCCAGTTGGCATCGTTTCTCAAGTGCAAAGAACTGGTTATATAAACATCTCCAACTCTTGAACATATGTCTGTGCGTGCAACATTTGTACATATATATTAGCCTCATTTGATGACATGTCGCTCAATAAAAATTACAACACGGTCACCTTCCCTCCGCAGCTTCGCATAACGTCGATTCCGGGGTAGTGGGATCTGCCAATTATCATTGTTCCTCCAAGTCTTCTTCTGGCATGACTTCGTTTTTATCTTTATCTTACAGCGCATCTTCCATTGGCAAGTAGTACATATATGTTCGTGCTAGTAATTCAGATATTTTGTTCCATTTTTTGCCTACTTTGCTCTTAAAGTCACTAACAGTCTTCTAATATTCTAATGGCCACTCAGTATAGGGTCCGCTGTTTACCTCTGTCGTAAAGGAGACTTTAGAGCACCTGTCCAGCGTATTAGTAGCCGTTTTTTATATTCGTCAGCAGCAAACAACTAGCCGTTATTTTCGCTGTCAGCGCTTAGTGATGGTCTGACTATACGTAAGACCCACACTACCGTGCTCTGTGGGAAGTTAGATGCAATTAGTGTTCACCATGACAGGTTCATGTTCCTAATCAGATGCTTCGATGACTGTCCAGAGATGCTGCCCGAAACTACACGCCACCAACCCCACGTGTGCGATGTAGTAAGCACACGTACAAGCCTACGTGTTCACGACACCTGCTCTCGCCGCGAGTGATAGCCCGTATCCCGAAGCCCTGTTTATCACGTCCCTCGCTTTGCCTGTCGTGTCTTCTCATGTGATATTCGAAATGCTCACTTCCTCAAAGATAACCCGGAGAACTCCAACAGCGTCCACAAATAAACTCCACCTGAGAGATAGTCCGTTAAGGTTCCAAAGTGAAGCGCCTCGCTTTTGTCGGCATTCCAAGTCACGCCATAGAGAGCGGACTACTCGTGAAGCAGCTCCAAAGTTATGGCGAAACCTATCCTATTTCTTAAAAATATCAAAGTATCTTCATTGCAAGCGGAGTTTCTTGTTAAATCCTTGTAACTATAATTTCCTCAGTACTTGGCATGGGAAATCGCCTAATTCCAGGGCACAGTGCGACTTTTCTGAGGAGAGAACTTGCTACAGTGCAAAGTAAACTTAAGCGGCTGGACAGCCCTGCCTAACGCACCTCTCTACAGAGATTGGAACAATGGCTGCCAATTTAGAGCACATTATTGACTCCACTACAGGACAGCAGTAAGCCGTCCTTAACTACTGTGGCTCACACACAAAACAAGTCTGTGTGGTGTGTGTTTAGAAAAAGTGGTTAACGATTTAGACTATTTGGTACTCTACAATAAAAAAGCATATAGCCGTCCCTTGGGCCTTATACTTGATCGCGTCTTCTCGTCAGAATAAGAGACAATATCAATAGATTTATCAAAGGGTCTGTTTAGAAGAAGTGGTTAACGATTTAGAGTACTTCGTACTTTACTATAGGAGAGCGTAAATCTGTTCCGTGGGCCTCAGATTTCATGAGACCCAGTCGACAGAAATACGGGTCTTTAGTGTCTAGTAAACGTGGTTATCGATTTAGAGTACTTGGTACTCTACTATTGGAGGGCTGAAAACCATCCCTTGGAGAAAGGGAAGTTTATTGTACCCTTAACTTGTACACACACAAAGGAAACATTGAAAACAAGTAAAGACGGTGTGGGTATACATCTTACGATTGAGCACCAAAATTTATCACTGGTTATCTAAATGTTACAAGTCAAAGGAAAATTAAACTGAATCAAGTTAATCACATTTTACAGAATACCACGTATGCATGCGTACTAGAGTGGGCGCATGGCTAGTACGGAACTGCTGGAAACTTCAGATGTCCTTCTCTTACTCTGAAGAAACGTGTGTGCCATCGTCGAAGAAAATGCTTCCCATTGTCAGATAAGAAGGAGACGCGGAACCCCAAGGCGCTTTGCCCCAGAGTCTTAAGTAACTCACCAACCCATCATCATTCATACGTCTGTCCCGGCAAGGCCTCCCTCCGAAGGGTTGTGTGAGAGGGAGGATTTGTTTTGGGCAAACGGCCATACCCTAGCAAGGGGGCCGCCACTCGGCGCCAGGTGCAAACAGACGCGGCCTGCCTCCCGGCATACATGCCAGGAAGATCCAACATAGGGGCTACCCTTTGGCGCGGCAAGTTCGATCACAACACACAAAGTGGACGTAACCTGGCAAGGTGGGCTTTCGCAGCATGTGGGCCGCACTGCGGTCACGGGCTAGGGCCCAGCAAGACACAATTCGTTCCTTGGGGACTACTGGGGCTATGGTTTGGTGCAGAAGCAAGTGCCGCTGCACGCAAACCCAACGTACCCTGGTAAACCAGCATGGCTAAAAGCCGGCTTAGTCCTTCACGAAGAAGGGAGCCACTCTCCGCCTCGGCGAGCCAGAGTCGCCGGACACGGAGAAGGAGTCAACACGGACCTTGCGGGTATTGCCTGACAAGGCGAAAGGATCACCGTACTGCATGCAAAAACCAGGACAACAACCACACAAGCTAATCTCAGCAGCGACCGACTCACTAGACCGAGTCGTGGTTGAGAACGCCATTATTAGAAATGGACAGACAGACAGACAGACAGACAGACAGACAGACAGACAGACAGACAGACAGACAGACAGACAGACAGACAGACAGACAGGCAGGCAGGCAGGCAGGCAGGCAGGCAGGCAGGACGAGACCAAAATTTTTGCGTCGAAGTTCTCCAAAAAAGACTATCGTCTTCAAAGTTGATGGTTATCTGTCCTCCTGACTCATTGAAAATCACTGCTGGATGGTCCCACAATTCGTAAAACGTCTTTGCACCTAGATGCTGCCACTCTCTGTGGAAAACGAAGCGGACCTCCTTCTGTATTTTTGCAAGTACTTCGTGAAGCACAAGCCACACCTCCTCAAAGACGGCACAGCACCGTGCCACCCACCCTGGGTAGGAGTAGTTGATGAGCAGAAGCACGTACTGCTTAACCACTCGTTCCGACAGGGGATGCTGAAAACGAACCGCGCCGAAAGGAACACCGGGGTGACCAAACAAGCTAGCTGTCTTTCGATAGAGGGTGGCTGGTAGTGCCCATTGAGAGAATATGTGAAGCAGGTCCATCCTACTGCCACAAAGGGGCACATTCCTCGCATATGAATTTTCGTGAGGGGCCTGATCTTTATGGGCAGGCACCCTCTGGCCAGGCAGTACATGAATGTAGTGCACTTGGCGTCCAGAAAACTGGCAGTAAAGAACTTCCAGTTAGGACTATGGTGGGGCAGGTCAAATACTTTGCAGCGTGCAGGTAAACGTAGAGTTATTCTATCGACTAACTCTAGATTTACACAAGTTAGTCTGTCGACTAACTGGTGGAGTTTGATCGAAGCTAATCTATCCCCGGGTCAACCTCTTGGAGATGGGCAAAGAAATGGCCCCTGCATAAAAGGCAGAAGGCGTTCCCGCTCGAAGCACCGAATTCGAAAATGACCCTGGCAAGAACCGTCTCAGCCGCGTGCTCAGGAAATACGACGCAAGGCTTCGAGTAAGAAGCCTATCACAATCAAGAGCTACCCATGTCGATCTAACGTGTAACGACGTGGTCACAACGCCCAGGTCAGGAGCACCGGCTTCTCCTTCGTCCCTGCGCAACTTGAGCACATGGCACGACAAGTACGCAGATGCACCACCCTAAAGAACACCGAAAAGTTTCATTTCCAGGAGAACCCTGGTATGGGGCTTAACCGGCATAACGGAACCTACAAACCTGAGAAAACTAAACAACGATCAAATTATTGTGACCCTAGCTGTAAGTGGACAAGACAAGGCACTGAGCTTCTGAATCCTGTCGGTCAGCTTCTCCTTAGCTAACCGCCAGTTTCCAGTGGTCATGCCATCCGGTGCAAACGAAAACCCAATATGCGCAGATGCTCCTTTATGAGGGAGGCCATATACGGGACGTGGGCTGAATGGGGCGCAGTTCAGATACATGACTTCACTCTTCGAATTATTTATCCTAGTGCCACTCGCCATACCCCTCCATAACATGCGAGATGTGCAAACAGTAACAACAGTTGCCTCGTTTAGGACGGCAATGGAGAGGTTATCTCATAGCGAACACCGCCACCGAAGAAGGGAGACCAGGTGGAATCGGAAATCTACCAATGCTGGTGTGACTGGAAAGCCTCTGCTGGAGGGGCTCAAGCGCTAGCACATACGGGGCAGGTGAAAGTGGATCCCCCTGCCGCACTCCACGACTCACGCCGAACGGCTCCGAGACGCGACCCTGCATCACGACCACAGGGGTAAGCCTAAAATAAGTGCTCTAATCATTTTTATTATCTGGCACTGAAACCCGCCTGTTTTAAAACTTTTAAGAGGTGCTTATGACTGATAATATTAAACACCTTCTCTTGAACAAAAGAACGAAAAGTTCCACAATGGTTGCGTGAATTCAGCCATGCTATAAAATCGCTAGTAGCAAAACCTTGAAGTTGGCACGATCGACCTTGGACACATCACGCCTATTACGGACCCAAAACCGTACTAAGTACTGGAGGCAGACGTATGTACAGGCACTTAGCTATGAATTTGTAGTCACAGTTCAGAAGGGTGATGGCGGCCAGGCTCTCAGAGCAGTGCGTCTCGGCTCATCTTTGCACGGGAGAGTGATCCGCTTTTTCCTTTGAGTTGCTGACAGATTTTCCCCACAGAGAAGCCTGCCAAAGTGGTAATAGCCGCCCTCCCCCTCAAACGTTCCATCATCATTATCATCATCATCAGCCTGACTACGTCCACTGCAGGACAAAGGCCTCTCCCATGTTCCGCCAGTTAACCTGGTCCTGTGCTTGCTGCTGCCAATTTATACCCGCAAACTTCTTAATCTCATCTGCCCACCTAACCTTCTGTATTCCCCTAACCCGCTTGACTTCGCTGGGAATCCAGTTTGTTACCCTTAATGACCAGCGGTTATCCTGTCTACGTGCTACATGCCCGACTCATGTCCATTTCCTCTTCTTTATTTCAACTATGATATCCTTTACCCCCGTTTGTCCCCTAATCCACTCTGCTCTCTTCTTGTCTCTTAAGGTTACACCTACCATTTTTCTTTCCATTGCTCGCTGCGTCATCCTCAATTTAAGCTGAACCCTCTTTGTAAGTCTTCAGGTTTCTGCTTCGTAGCTAAGTACCGGCAAGATACAGCTGTTATATACCTTCCTCTTGAGGGATAGTGGAAATCTACCTGTCATAATTTGAGAGTGCTTGCAGAATATGCTCCACCCCATTCTTATTCTTCTAGTTACTTCAATCTCGTGGTTCGGCTCTGCGGTTATTACCTGCCCTAAGTAGACACAGCCTTTTACAACTTCAAGTGCACTATTACCTATCTCGAAGCGCTGCTCCTTTACGAGGTTGTTGTACATTACTTTCGTTTTCTGCAGATTAATTTTAAGACCCAACTTTCTGCTCTCTAACTCCGTAATCATGAGTTGCAATTCGTGCCCCGCCGCGGTGGTCTAGTAGCTAAAGTACTCGGCTGCTGACCCACAGGTCGCGGGTTCAAATCCCGGCTGCGGCGGCTGCATTTCCGATAGAGGCGGAAAGGTCGAGGCCCGTGTGCTCAGATTTGGGTGCACGTTAAAGAACCCCAGGAGGTCAAAATTTCCGGAGCCCTCCACTGCGGCGTCTCTCATAATCTAATGGTGGTTTTGGGACGTTAAACTCTACAAATCAATCAATGAGTTGCAATTCGTCCCCCGAGTTACTCAGCAATGCAATGTCATCTGCGAAACGCAGGTTACTAAGGTATTCTCCATTGACTCTTATCCCTAACTGTTCCCATTCTAGGCTTCTGAAAACCTCCTGTAAGCACGCGATAAATAGCATTGCGGAAATTGTGTCCCCCTGCCTTACACCCTTCTTGATAGGTATTCTGTTGCTTTCTTCATGAAGCACTATGGTAGCAGTTGATCCCCTGTAGATTTCTTCCAGAATGTTTATATATACTTCATCTACGCCCTGATTCCGCAGTGTTTACATGACGGCTGATATTTCTACTGAATCAAACGCCTTCTCGTAATCTATGAAGGCTATGTATAGGGGTTGGTTATACTCTGAGCGTTTCTCTATTACCTGATTGATAGTATGAATGTGGTCAATTGTTGAGTAGCCTGTTCGAAATCCTGCTTGTTCCTTTGGTTGATTGAATTCTAATGTTTTCTTTACTCTGTTAGTAATTACCTTTGTAAATAGCTTGTATACTACAGAGAGCAAGCTGATCGGCCTGTAATTGTTCAAGTACTTGTCATCTCCTTTCTTATGTATTAAGATGATGTTAGCGTTCTTCCAAGACTCTGGTACTCTTTCCGTCAGGAGACACCTCGTAAACAGGGTGGCTAGTTTTTCTAACACAATCTGTCCTCCATCTTTCAGCAGATCTGATGTTACCTGATCCTCACCAGGAGCTTTGCCTCTTCGCATGCTCTCCGAAGCTTTTCTGACTTCTTCTATCATTACTGGAGGGGTGACATCTGGGTTACTACTAGTTGTTATAGTATTAAGGTCGTGGTTGTCTCGGCTACTGTACAGATCTCTGTAAAACTCCTCCGCTATTTTAACTATCTTATCTTTATTGGTAGTTATTTTGCCTTCTTTGTCCCTTAGTGCATACATCCGACTTTTGCCTATCCCAAGTTTCCCCTTCACTGCTTTGACGCTTCCTCCGGTTTTCAGAGCGTGTTCAGTTCTCTCCATGTTACACCTTCTTACATCGCATACCTTACGTCTAATTATGAACTTCGAAAGCTCTGCTCTAGTTTGTCTGTTGTACTTGGCACTTTCATAATTTGACGCTTCCTAATTAGGTTCTTCATTTCCCGGGAAAGCTTGCCAGTGTCCTGTCTAACTACCCTGCCTCCAACTTCAACTGCAGGCTTCGTAATAATACTCGTCAGACTATCATTCATTGTATCTATGCTAAGGTTGGTTTCCTCACTAAGAGCCGAGTACCTGTTCTGCAGCGACACTCTGAATTCCTGTACTTTCCCTCTCAGTGCTAGCTCATTCGTTGGATTCTTGCGTATCAGTTTCTCTCGTTCCTTCTTCAAGTCTAGGCGAATTCGAAACAGTACCATTCTATGGTCACTGCATCGTACCTTGCCAACCACTTCCACATCCTGCACGATTCCTGGGTGTGCACTCATTATAAAGTATATTTCGTTCTTATTTTCGCCATTAGGGCTCCTCCAAGTCCACTTGCGGTTTTCTCGTTTTGGGTAGAAGGTATTCAATATCCGTAAATTATTGCGTTCTGGGAAGTCTACTAGTAGCTCTCCTCTGGCGTTTCTAGTACCGATGCCATAATCTCCTACTGCCTGTTCTCCAGCCTGCTTGTTCCCTACCGTTGCAATAAAGTCTCCCATCATTATTGTACACTGTATTTTTACCTTACTCATTGCCGATTCCACGTCTTTATAGAAGCTTTCAACTGAAGCGTCATCATGGCTGGATGTAGGCGCGTAGGCCTGTACCACCTTCATCTTGTATCTCTTTTTCAGTTTAATTACGATACCTCCCACCCTTTCATTAATGCTATAGTATTCCTCTATGTTGCCAGCTATGTTTCCGTGAATTAGGAACCCCACTCCCAGTTCTCTTCTGTCTGCCAAGCCGCGATAGCAAAGGACGTGGCCATTCTGTAGCACCGTACAGGCCTCATCTGTCCTCCTAACCTCACTGAGCCCTAATATATCCCATTTAACGCCATCTAGCTCCTCAAATAGTACAGCTAGACTTCCCTCACTAGATAAGGTTCTATCGTTAAACGTTGCCAAGTTCAGGTTCCAAAGGCGGCCTGTCCGGATCCAGAGATTCTTAGCACCCTCTGCTGCGTTGCAGATCTGACCGCCGCCGTGGTGGACTGAGGGCCGTGAGTTAATTCACGTATGCATGTGGGAGGTAGTGGCCAAATGCTGCACCAGGGTGGCCTATCCTTCTCTGGTGAGGGAGTGCGTTACGTTCCTAAACCTGACGTAAAACTCGACTGTTGAACCATCTGTACCTGGGCTACGAATACGCTCTCTGCATGTGTTTAGAAAAAAGTGGTTGACAATTTTAGTGCTTAGTACTCTACTATGGGAGAGCATAAAGCCGTCCCGTTGGCCTCTTATCAAAGCATTTGGTGTGTGTTTAGAAAAACTGTTTAACGATTTAGAGTACTTGGCACTCTACAATGGGAAAGCAAAAGTGCTGTCCCTTGGCGCCCGGTTTACATAGCGCCGTACCCGTACCTGTTTAGACAAAAAAAATTAATAATTTAGAGTACTTGGTACTCTACTATAAGAGAGCACAGAGCCGTCCCGTGGACCTGTGGGCCTGCGCCCTGAGCCCTATTCGATACCGCTAATGAGCAATAGGTGTTTAGAATAAATGTACGACGATTTAGAGTACGATGGATTCTACTGTGGGAGAGCAATAAGCTGTCCCGTACTGTGAAGGACGTCACTCGCAGCGACGTGCGGGGGAGAGGGTGGGGGGGTTAGAGAAAGTGGGTAACGATTTAGAGTACTTGGTACTCTACAATAGGAGAGCTTCAAACCGTCCAGGAAGTAAGGCGAACTATTGTGTAACCAATTGGCACACATCCAAATGATTCGAGTAGCACTCACTGTAGTGAAGAGCCATCAAGGTTAGCCTCCTCGCCATTGCTGATGTGCAATCGATAACATAAGGAATATTGGCAATTTCGAAATTATGGCAAAACAATGACTTGAAATTTTGCTTTCCATGCAGACTCTATAACCTAATTGTTTTGTTCTAAGCTTGTAATCCGATTAAGGGAAACAAAAATTGGCAGATCCCGCATACCTGGGAACCGCCTGTTTGGCATGCCAGCAAAAAAAAAGGCCGATCCCACGTACAGTTGGAATTGTTACGAAAACATGACGCCAACACGGTCCCCGAAGGCGCCACTTCTCTGAACTCCACCGCCAAGGTCACCAGCCGTTTGATAGCGTAGGTTTCTCATCTCGCGACTGCTTCTGCGCAGAACTGATAGACGAGCAGACGAGGCGACGGTGAGTTAAAGCAAAGTTTACGTACAGCAAATAAATAGAGGTGTTACAAATACAGCACTGGGGCCGCCAGCTTAGAGACTCGAAGAGCCGAGCTCTTTTCTCTGACACACGCTGTTACGAAGCGCACCGTCGACGAGGTTACGATGGGAGCCACGAAACTTGCCCCTGCCAAGGACACCGGGCGCACCGACTGCGAAGGGGCTCGAACCGAGAGAGGCTTCTCTGACACATAGGTCCGCTGCTAGTGACGCGCCGCAGGGATTTTTATAGGCATCGGGCGGATTCTTTGGGTAACCAAATGTCCAACCAGAAGCGCCGCTGGCCGTGAAGTCGGAATCCTCCAATGGGTCTCGCCGCTGCGCGTGGTTGCACCAAGGACGAGTGACGTTCCCGCGCATTGTTTAAGACTCGCCAGGCTGGAAGGTGCCGATATCTTCAACGGGCTCGCGGGCTGAGGGAGCTCGCGGTGCGTTGCGTGACAGACCGGCGCCGCCGCTTGATGATGTCGTTGAGTTGATCGCGTCAGGTGGGCTCGATTGCTGGCTTTGACACAGATTCCCTTTTGCAGAGGCATTGACGTTCGATGTGAACTCACGGGCGTAACAGAATCAATAATATGTGAAGCACGAATGAGAAATGTTGATATGTCACTTTCAAATCAGCCCAACGTTACGAGGTGAAGGTGAATAATTCCGTACATGACTTCCGTGTCAAGACTATTATATTTGGATGGGTCGTTTACCTTCGTCATCTATTCACCTCACGTGATACCAAATTTAGTACATTTGGAGCTAGCGAAATGGCCGCGAGCACGCTATGAGGTGGTATGTTGTCATGTTCTTACATGGCACGAATGTCAGGATTATTGTGTTTGCACCAGTCATATCATTCGTCATCCATTGACGCCACGTAACACCAATTCTGGTATATGTGGAGCTAGCAAAACGGCCGCGAGTGCCTCACTGAGGGCCCACAATGCTCCACCGTAGTGTTGACGCGCACGCACGCTGGGCACAGAGACGCTACGTTAGCAAAACGCGAGCACTCTATAGTCTGACGCGAGGCGCGACCGGCGCGACTAGCGTCCGTCGCCGTGACCCGACGGCAAACAGCGTGAGATGTGACAGGCTGCATTTCGCGCCGATGCGTTACGCCGACAACACTGCGTATCCCTCTTTTCGTGACGGAGGGACGCCGGACGCGCTGAAACGTGCATGCGTCAAAGCAACGCAGCGCGGCGCGCGCCGGCGAGTATATGGCAGGACCGGTGCCGGGCGTGGCAACACCGGCGTGACGCGACGAAAGGAACGCCGGCGAGCACGCGCACCATGCCATGTCAAAATGTGTTGGCGCCTTCACAGTGGCATGTAGTAATGTTCTCACATTACACGCATCTCATGATTATCATGTTTGCACCAGTAACACACCTTCGTCATCCACTGTTGTCACGTATTACCGAATTAGGCATATTTGAAGCTAGCGAAACGGCCTCGAGCGTATCATTAGTGTGACATGTATTCACGTTATTGTATGACACGCATGTCGCGATTATCATGTTTCTAAGTGTCATTTACCTATATATGCTGTGCGTTCGCGCCACGTAATACCGTGTTTGGTACATATAGCGAAAGAGCCCCGAGTGCATCATGAGTGTGGCATGTAGTCATGCTTTACATGACAAGCATATCATGATAATCATGTTTGGACGTGTCATTCACCTATGTCGTCCGTTCGCGTCTCGTAATACCGAACTTGGTATATTCGAAGCTAGTGAAAGGGCCGCCAGCGCATCATGAGCGTGGCATGTAGTCATGTTGTTACATGACACGAATATCATGATCTTCATGTTAGGGTCTGTCGCTTGTGTTCGCCATGCAATCATGTCATACCATATCAGTTTTGCAACATACCATGTGAACGAAACCACCGCAAGAGCTGCAGGACCATGAGATGTAAAACATGACATTCATGACATACATATCGTGATTTCCATGTTAGGACTAGTCAAATATGTTCTTCATACAGTCATGCCGTGCCATACCAAGTTTGGTATTGATACCAATATCGAAACGGAGAGGAGAGCTAAATGTCGTATGCGGCCAGATAGATAGATAGATAGATAGATAGATAGATAGATAGATAGATAGATAGATAGATAGATAGATAGATAGATAGATAGATAGATAGATAAGATAGATAGATAGATAGATAGATAGATAGATAGATAGATAGATAGATAGATAGATAGATAGATAGATAGATAGATAGATAGATAGATACGCTCAAAGTCGCCAAAGGTCGCTAAGAAATGCTGCGCATTTAATAAATCATCTTTAGTGAAAGTCAGCACGCGAGTGATACAAGTTACAGTATGCGGAAGAGAACCTCCCCGAACTCGATCTGAAGGCTTGAAAAAAAAAATACCAATGGGACGAGAAAAAAAAACGTCAGGCCTGCGCGGAAGGCGCAGCACAGTCACAGCGAAAGCTAGAAGAGCGACCTTTCAGAGCCCATTCTAAACACTCATTGGGCAACTGCAGTAAGCACACTTATTTGATGGCCACTGTGGCATTAATAATAAAAATTTTAGGGTGGTACGCCAACATTCGCTATGCAATTTTCGTCATTCTTCTGGGAAGCATGGTATCCGCTAGTTTATTGCGAGAAAAGTTTTTGCCAATTGTTCATGCGGTGGCTGATTACGATGAGGAATTATGCCTGAAGTTGGTATACGCTGCAGTTGATAGCTGAGCAAAAAGAAGCTTTTGTAATGGGTTGGAGTATTGGACGTCCCACTCGTTACGCTATTCGCATTGTGCGATGACTGTTTGTTCTTTCGCTGTTGTAAAAGTATTAACGTGATATCTTTCCCGACATCAAGTCTGCCTATGGCAATTTCGCCAACGAGTCCCAAGCACCGGCGTGACTATGTGGTAGAATACTGGGCTGCCACTCAGTGGACCTGAGTTCGATCCCCACTGTGTCTAGGTTTTTTTATAGCGAAAGCTGTTATGGGATCAAAACTCGGGTCACGCGCAGTTGTCCGCCGCCGCCAGTGTCCGTAACCACACCACATGAATTTAGAAAAATAAAAACCTAGCACCAAATACACATGGGGGCTAGAACTATTCGTCCAAGCGACACTTTTTATGTACACTGTGTTTCAACGCAGGACTGTGGTCGCAGTAATGCGTTAAACATGAACAATTTTAAAGTGCTACCTAGAAACAGGCTATAGAGCACGTCCATGAGATGGCAACTGACCTCTTGCCATTTGAAGTGTTAACAGTCACCGAAATCTTCTAAAGACAAAATCTTTCATTATGCGCCGGAGACGTGCCAGTGAGTAAGAGGCTATGGAGACCCACACATTGCAGCTAATGAGTAGTAAGTAGTTCACTCGCCCCGCTGCGGTGGTCTGGTGGCTAAGGTACTCGGCTGCTGACCCGCAGGTCGCGGGTTTCAATCCCAGCGGTGGCGGCTGCATTTCTGATGGAGGCGGAAATGTTGTAGGCCCGTGTGCTCAGATTTGGGTGCACGTTAAAGAACCCCAGGTGGTCGAAATTTTCGGAGCCCTCCACTACGGCGTCTCTCATAACTATATGGTGGTTTTGAGACGTTAAACCCCACGTATCAATGATCAATCAGTAGTCCACTCCGGGGCTAGTGGCGACGGCCTCAGCTAATCGACGGCTCGGAGCCGATATCGTCGCAAGGCCTACCGCTTCGAATCTGCAGTGCGCCCATGCTCATATGAGAAGAGAAACTTTGCCAGCACTAATGCCGCTTTACGTCGCATTCATAGGACCACATTAAAAAAAAATGGTTCATTCCGGGAGCGTCGGCTGCGATGTTGGCATGGCAGATTTTTCACCGTTAGCTGCATAGCGTGCAGCTGCGTGCCCGCAGACCACGCACGTATAGGCATACTTTGTATCACTGGTCTCAATCAAGCAATAAACTCCAAAGTTGTGACCGCTTTTTTTGAGATGCCCTTTCGGTGATATATTAATCGCCCTAAAAACACGTTGTATCAAATTTGCAACCGGTGACGGTGATCGCCCTGCCTAGAAATCGAGCATGCGTTGCATGAAGTTTTGCTGTCACTGATCGGCCCATCGGTCACGCAGAAAGCTTGCTATCATACAATACTGCTGTGTTTAGAGCACTTCTTAACAACCATGTACTATGTTATACACGCTGAACTCAGGAACACTTCGAATTATACGTTTGAAGAGCTCAGTATTCACCGCTCCGTCAGACTTTGTTGATTGTCGAGTTCGACACCCTTTAAAAACACGTGAAATGTCCGAGAATTTTGTTTCAGCCGGCTCTTTTGGCATCTCAGCACACAACACATCAAAACCACAATGACGATTCATCTATATATGGCTGCTTCCGCTCATTGATGCAAATCGCCGATTATACCGAACGTACCAAGTACTCCAAGTGCCGTCATGCACTGTGGCAGTGGTGGCATAGTGCAACTCGCGGTGAGATTGGTCTATTCGCGTAGGAATGCATGTTCAAAAGCTCCACGTCCATAGCTCTCCCTTCATATACAAGCAAGTTTCCACGAGTAAAGCTGTGTGATTTTCCCCATTTCTTTTTGTTTTTCTCCTTCTTGCTCTAACTGTTTTAAGAGCACAGGTCTTCGACAGACCTTCCTGCACTGAGTGGCCTTGTAGTCCTCGTAACCTGCCATGCGAATGAGGACGAAAGACATTGAATTGGGAACACAGCGTGCACAGCTAAAAAGTTGGGCTTAATTCATGATTATCATTGATTGCTATAAAAAACGGAGACAGCGAGAAGAGCGTGAGGCAAGACAATCTCGGCGTCACCACTCATTTGGGGGATATTGAAGAAGCCCCACAGCTCACCCACCTCCACCTACTTGTCAATAACCAGCAACGAATCGATAGCCGTCACTAGAATCTTCGGCGATGCTACAGGTAGTACTAGCTAGATCACCATGTATGAATCTGTTCACCAATACGCCGATGTAGACTTGGTGAAAAATTTTTAAGCATGGTAATTTGGACCGTATAGGATACTCGAATGTCTTGGCGCACACGACTATGAAATCGTCCCTGACAACATCGCGAACTCTCAGCGACGCTGGTCAAGTCCCGAGGTCGTGCATGCATTGCGCCCTAAATCTTGTTACGCGGGTTAAAAGACCGGCATACCCTAATTTTTACTTGCTTTATTAATGTTATTTATTGTTTCAATCATTTTTTCTCATGTTCTTTTTTAAGCATCGGGGCGTTGCTTTTTTCAAGGGCATCGCCACCCACGTTTCTTATTTCAGTTTTGTTGTATTAGGTCCTTCTTTCTTCGACATTTTCCACTTATGCTCAAGGTCACTGCTGTAAGGTTACTGAGTGGCTCGGCGTTGCGGGCAAATGTTTTGATGAACAGTGTACATTAGGCACACAGGTTGAGAAATTGACGCTTGACTTTTTCGCCGCCAGGTGGCGGAAATATAGCGATGGCGGTTATTTTCCGCGGATCAGGGTGCACCATAGGCTTCCTTATCACATGGTTCAGGAACAAGAGCTCTCCGTACGCGAAGCGGTGCTTTTCTGACTTCAGCGTGAGCCCGGAGGTCTTTATTGTGTGAATAAAACACAACTACGTCATCCAAGTACACAAGAGAAGTCGGCCACTTCAAGCCCGCCATAAAGCGCTGGAAAGTCGCGGGGGCTGAAAAAGACCGATAGACATGACGTTGAACTCAATGAGGCCATCTGTTTCAGTGAGCAAGTTCGGATTGAGGCGGGTGGTCGCTTCTGTATTATTGCTGCTATGTTAATTTGTATACAATGTTACCACCCGTAACTGACAAAAATAATATCATGCGTACAAGCTAATTATGAAGAATAAAAGTAACAAATACCGATGTGGCGTAACACACACCAAACAAATGCCGATTTAATTGAACCCTGTCAATTGTAAGGCACTTATTATATCTGGGACTATGTTTTGCTGCGCAAGTGTGGCACTTCCTTACGACCCGTAAGTTTGGTAGTGCTGAACCAAAGTGGTGAAACAGAGTACTGTCGTCACCGTTCTAATGCATGGGGCGCTTGTGACTTCCGGTCTAATCCGCCGATTTTCGTCGAGTAGAGGAGGAGGCGCTGCAACGAACCTTCGAAATAATAATATAATAGTAATAATAATAATAATAATAATAATAATAATAATAATAATAATAATAATAATAATAATAATAATCTAATTGTTGGAGTTCGACTGCTTAGAACACTGACTGCCCCAGATAGGGCACATGTTTGCGTGAGGATCGAGTGCATGTACATAGGATTCGCGGTTTACCAGATTTTACCTCTAGAGCAAGCTCTTTCATTATTCACTTAGCGGATATGGCATCATTTCTCAAACAAAACGTGCTGTATGGGTAATCGTGTTGTTTAGGTAAATCTTCGGGTTTTTCAGGTGAGTTGCACTGTCTACGTGACTTCCCAATCACACAGCCAACCGTAATTAAATAAGCTTGCTGAATAGCCATCATTAATGTAACGTGTTCATGCCTCGTTCCGCGCAAGCGCATTGAAAACAGATGGTGCATCTCTCTTACAGGCAAATAAGTTTCTTTGCCAATGTCTCGCACTCACTTCTTAGTCTCATTTAACGTAAATCTAAACAGACTTGCTGTTGGTCTATCGTACAGGGAATCTTTGTGATTGAATCCGCACTCACTTTTTAATCTCAGTTAACGTGAACCTAAACAGACGTGCCGAAGGTCAGCTCCAAGGCAGTGCTTTAAAGTATCACACTGAGCAGCCATGCACTTGCTTGCTCGTTCACGTTTCGACAAAAATTAGTTTAAAGGACAACCGCGAGTGTACATGGCAAATGACTGAATACTAGGGAACTAAAAGAACATGAAAAATACCCTGTTCACTCTCGGTTGTTCCGCTTAAAAGCATGCCCTTAGAAATGTTCAGCGAAGTTTCGTTAAGTTGAGGCACAAAGGAGCGCAAAAGTTACAAGGAAGCATTCATGACTATGTTCTTCATATCTCATTGCCAAATTATACAAGTTACAAAAAATTTTCTGTGAACTCTTAAGTATTACACACCTTCAGCCTTCCCCCTGAATAGCAAGGCAGTGTACCTTGACAAATTAAAAATAAATATATTTGTATCTCATTTGGTATCTCCATAGTTTGTATGCTGCACCCTCGCTGCTTTTTGAATAATGTATTGATTTCTTTGAAGAAGATACCTAAAGTACTTTTAACTTTTATTTATTACCAGAGTCATTGTGAAAAACTTTCAAGTAAGCAATATTTTGGCGTCTTTAGAAAGGTGCTAACAATGACGACAAACTAGCACTTAATCTCTGGGGGCTGCGTGAGCTTTTGCACTTGGTAGCGTAGAGAGGCCTGAGAAAAAAAAAGTAGAAAGCAGGAAGTGAACGTGTTTTGTGTTTATTGCTTTGTTGGCAGGATGCTCTTTTAGTCACCATCAGCCCAGCTTTCAAACTTCACGTAGTTTTTGAGACATCGTAAACACTTTCAAGAGAAAAAAATTAACTGGTGGGACTGCAAAAGGCTTACGTGTCAAGGTCACGCCATGCGTGTGTGTCGCAGGCAAGTCACACCATCGCCTATATCGTCGACAAGAAAACCCACTCATCAGCTGATGTACTTCGTGGCGTGAGTAGGCCATTAACAGAGGCCACGTGCGCTAATTACACAGCGAGTGACCACAGCTGCACCCTCCTATCTTTATAGATGTTCCGTTCACATACACGGCTCCCCATTATCGATCATTTTCACTGACTCATCTGTGAAGTAGACTTCGATGGATCGTTCGATCGGATCAGATTAACGACTGCATACTAGTGGGAGCAGCTGCTTCTTATTCAGTGAATGATCCGAGCACAGCCATATCCCCCGCAAGTGTCGCTGTAGGACAGCTCGATAAAACCATGAAACAATTCTGATATGGGTGCCTCTAACAGGGACATATTCACTAGCAGCCTATTTATGACAAATAGCTGCTCTATCAGTCAAGTGTGAAATATCAAATGCTTATACATACCATGCGGGCAACACCACAGGAATAGCTCTTTCAAGTTTTTTTTTTGATAAATCTCCTTACCCTCTTTGTTTACTATGATATCTTTCATTTGGGAGGATACAACTTCCCACTACACAACTTGAACAGCCCTCATTATGTGCTTTATTAATATATCAGTGTTGAAAAAAAACTAGGTTGCGTTGTATTTCTGTTTCCTCATTTGCTGCGTTGCTTCCAGGTAGCAAAGTTTATACGCATTCCTCCAGCTCCAGAAAAAGAAGCATCTGTTAACAACAACAACAAAAAAAAACAGCACAGGGAAGTCTACCGTCAACCAGAGTCCGGGTGAGCTGCCTGCTTTCCTCTGCCCTTCGTAGTTGCCTTACGCGAAAGTGTTTTCGTTTGAATGTCATTCCAACCCTAAAAAAATAGTTTTTACGTCAACTGAAACGCAGCTAAGTAAATTTCTCATGAAAAAATGCCCAGGATCCATTAATTGGCGCAGAACCCGAAGGTTGTGGTCTGCACCAAAGGATCGTTGATATAAATGGTGCCGGGTTCTGTTTTCCAACTGAACAGTTTTTACCTACAGCCATTGATGTTCTGTTTTTTTTACGCAGAAACACCTGTTTTTCACATTCGCCTATACTTTTATTCCAGCTTTGCCCGATGATAATGTGCTTCATTTTTTTCTCTGATGAGCTCCTTGTTGAATTCCGTCAATAACATGCATCAGTAACCTAATATCAAGCGAAATAAGTAGGTAAAGCACACCTATTTGTGTAGCTAAATAAATTAGGAAAGAAATTGAAAGCGTTGAAGTAGTACCAAGCAAAATGGTAATGCATGAAGGTCTATCTGCCAAGAAGACATTCTGATAATTTTGTCTTGGCAATAACACATTCTGCTTTCTATTCGCTCACATTTCATATAAACATCGTGGTTCCAAATACACAAAAACTTTGTTTATTCCATTCGCGAAAGTTGCAGACATCTGCCCCTGGCGCCATCTCTCGGCAGCAGCAATGGTTTGCTGTCGTAACTGGATCGAAAAGAGGCTAAAAGTAATATCTTTCGAAATAAGGTAGTTATCAAACACCATTGAAGAGTCTATAAAGCAGACACCAACTAGAACAATTTGGCGAAATTTTAGTACCGTCCTATATAGCGTGTGACTTCCCAAGACAACTGAACACGGCCGCCCATTATCGATCATTTGCATTGACTCACCCGTGAGATAGACTCAAGTGAATTATTCGATTGGATTAGATTAACGACTGTGTACTTGTGGGAGCATCTGCTTCATATTCAGGGAAATGTCTTGACTTTTCAAGACTTGAACGCCACCAATTGAAAAATATATGTCGCCCCGTAGTAAAATATTAAACACTCTGAGTAGCCACGTAGTTTCAGTGACAGGCTGAAATTCTTACCTAATATTTAACGAGCTATCTGCTGTGTAGAACCAGAAGTCGTTCTTGATAGTTAGCTTTTTTGTCAGATATTTCTGTGCAACTATTTCTCATTCAGTGATGACAGGGCACCACTGTCTCCGGCGAGAAACAGCACTACGTGCAAGTGTCCGCAAATCCTGGTCACGGCCATTTTTCGTTCGGTTGCTCCATCTGTGGTTTATATAAACATCAACAAATGCACTTTACCATCTATGTTTATTGCCCGTGGCAATGTAAGTACCCTGAGTAAAGAATAACAGGAAGTAATTGCCTTGCGTGCCCTCGGGTAAATATTTCCACTGAAACATACACATAGGGCATTCGAGGGAATTCGGAGCACCCCTTAGCTGGCAAACAAAGCATGCTTTCCTTCAAAACAACGGGACAACGAATTTGGTTAGGGGCCCCTATCACCATTCTTGGTCCAAAGCTTGTTTGTTCTCAAACCCGAAGAAACTAAATAAGTGGCCGGACAGAATCGCTTTATTATGTTACCCGCCTACGTAAGCAATGTTGAACTTGCTATTGTAAATGAAATTCAAAGGTATGTCAGGAAAATACGCAAAAGAGGAGCAACAATGACATCAAGCTCTGTATAAACCAATAAGCAAAAGTAATGCGGTATCAGCATGCCCCCGGGTCGATGGGATTCTTTTGATGGTCTTGGTGTAGTTCAGTTCTGAAAGTGAGCGCCCTTGGCGCTTCGGCTACAGTATTCCACGTGGGTAAGTAAACACCTTATTTGCTAGATGGGTTTTTCTTGTCGCTTCGATGCTACATGATGCGGTGTTTTCTCATACTATCCAAATAAACATGTAATGTTACACAGTTGCACTAGGCTGGGGTGTCAGCCATCGTCTTTATTTTGAGCACCTTCTTCCTGTTCGTCTTCCCTCCAACCCGTCCGGACGTCCCCGTACACTTTCCCTTTTTGAAGACTCATCCCTCCTGGGATGATACATGAAGACGTTTCCAATGGTCGCAAACTCCAGCACGGCGTCATCGTTGGTGTAACCAACACTTTTGAAAACGCCATGTTGCACTGCAATCTGCACCTCGCGATGTACACCTGCTCCGTGCCGAGAAAGCCTTTCCGGCGAGCACCAGATCATTCAGTTGTACCAGAGGTGTCCACGTGTGGCGGCGGCGGTCTAAGTTTCTTTTGATATTTCGCCGGTGTCGCTGGTAGGCTTTGAAAATTCTTCGTTTTGCGCTCAGTTGCAGGTGGTGAGCAATGCAAAGTGTCTTGATGGGCAGGAAGCACGCATGCCTTTCCGAAAGCTGCAAAATAGGGGCTACAGCCGATACTTGCAGTGTGCGACCGATTGTGATGAGCAACAGCTGCCTTCAAGCAGCACTTCCATCCGCCTCAAAAACTTGGGTACATCGAAATGAACTGCTTCAAATCTCGAATCATTCTTTCAGCCATGCCATTTCCTGAAGGATGGTACGGAGCACAGGCGTCGAAACTTCTCGTTCCCTCACCCAATCTAGCAAACACTGGCTTATAAACTGCTGGTCAATTATCTTATATTACTACTTTCGTATTCTTGAAAATCTCTCGTCTCAAAAGAGCAATCACACTATTTACGTCTTCCCTTCCCGGCCGTGCAGCCACTATTCTTGTGCACTGTCTATTGCCACTAGGAAAGACTGCGTTTTTCTTACTGCTGCAGTCTTCTTCTTGAGCTCTGCGAAATCCAGACGAATGACTTTTAACGGTACGTCGAAATGTTGTGGCAAAACCATCTCGTCTGTTCTCAGAAGGTACTTGGCTTTGTGAAATTGACATTGGCGACAAGACTGAGCATACCGTTGAACATCCTCTTTCATATGTTTCCCCTGAAAACGCTGACAAATCTTGTGGTATGTCCTCCAAAAGCCGCCGTGTCCACCTGAGTGCGGGGAGTCGTGATAGTGTTTCGTAATTCGAGGCATCATTGTTTTATGGACTGTGAACTTTCCGTTGAGGAACTCAAGTTCTTCAGTTCCCTCCCACAACAAAGCGGCGTTGGCATTTTCCTGATCAAGAATACCGCAAGTCTTGAGAGCGCATCTGCATCTTTGAGGTGTTCCCCAGGCCTCTGGTGAACCACGAAAGTAAACTGTTGGAGTTCACTCACCCACCTAGCAATTTTTCCTCGAGGTTCGGCGAGGTGAAGGATATACGTTAAGGCTTGGTGATCAGTAAAGAGCGTGAAGTTCCTGCTATCCAGGTAAAGTCTAAAATAGCGTATGGTCATTAGCAGTGCCAAGGATTCCTTCTCTGCAGTCGTGTAGTTGCGTTGTGTTTTCGAATAGGCGTACGAATAGTACCCGTAGACCCTCTGTTGGGAGCTCCGTGGAGACTCTCCACTCCGTGAAGTGGAGAGTCTCTGGTAAAGCACTGCGCCTGTGCCATAAGAAGCATCGGTGTTAAGTTCAAAGGACAACTTGAAGTCTGGAAGAGTCAGGACCGCATCCAACGACATAATGGTCACAAAGCTGTGATAAACGAATTCCCACTCTGCTGTCCACTAGAATGGCACTTGCCTCTTGGTCATTTCTGTGAGGCATTTGGTTTTAGTCGCATAATTTCTAATAAATGGCCAGAAATGCCGTGCGAGACTTAGAAACACCCGAAGAGAGTGCAAGTCCTATGGCTTCTGCATTTTTGCGATTCGTTCGACTGATGTCTGTTTTGTTGCCTTGGTTTGGGTGGCACGGCCCAGTCAGGCAATACTTGCTTCTTGCCATGTCCCCTTGAACAGTTTATACTTGTTCTTAATAAACTAATAAATCAAGAAAGAAAGAAATACTCTTCCAAGAAACACAACTCTCCTTTAGAAACGCTCACTCTTCTTGTGATTAATTTTGAGCTCAGCGTCACAAAGTGCTTGGAGTACACTAGCCAGATGGTTTGAATGCTCTTTCTCGTGGCGTGAGTAAACTATTATATCGTCTTTGTAGAAGTTACAAAACGTCCTGAGAAACGGTCTCAAGACGTCATTCATTATTTTATGGAACCACACGGGTGAGTTCTTTCATCAAATGGGAGTCGGTTATACTCATAGATGCCAAAGGGCGTGATGAAGGCAGAATATTTCTTGCATTGTGAACTTGCCAAAATCTTTTACATAGGTCAATGCGCAAGAAAACTCTGCAGCCAACCGTGTCATCTATGCTGAAGTCCATACGTGGCATAGAGACTGGAAAAAACTTAGTCTGATTATTAATTTGTCTATAGTCCACGCATAGTTGGAGACTTCCATCTTCCTTTTGTGCAATGGGGATTGGCGATGCGAACGTAGACGTGCATGGACGGATGATCCGCGCATCCAACGTTTTTTTTTTAATCTTGTTCTGAAGCCACACTCTCTTCTCTCGTGACATACCATAGGGCTTCTTTCTCACCACCGTCGTATCACTTAGCTTGAATAGTACCTCAGACTTTGTAGCTGCCGTAGGATATCCTTTCTAGCACAGCAATTCCTGGTAAAGCGTTCTATCATCTTCACCTGACGATGGCCTCTGTGGAGCCCTTGAAAGCGAAACTGTAACGTTGATACTGCGGCGCTTTTCTTCCGTGGTAATTTCTCCTGTCCACCTGATATTAAGGCAAAATGGACTGATGACTGGACGTGAAAGGAGTAATTCATGCGGCACTTTGTCGAGTACCAGTGCTTGCGCAGTAACAGTGTTGCCGAGGCACGATATGGTAACACAAGTCCATTTACCGTGATCATTTCGCCTTGCATTGTATCAGTGTACTTCTACTGGCCTTCCCTGTTTTACGTTCGCCCTCTAAACAATATTTGCATTTATAACAATGACGCTTGCTCCACCTGTCAACTAACGCACTCCGTTCCTTTCTATCAACAAAAACAGATATGTACAATAGACCTGTATGAGACAAGTAAACAGCTTCTTTTGATGTCATCGGGCGGAAGCCGAGACCTTCTTTATTGAGTTTTTTTGTTGTTGCGTCATCTAGCTCTTCCCCATGCTCTCAGCCTCCCTGGTCGGTCAAAAAAGACACGGGCATTGCAGTAGGTCACCAGTTTGCAAGCGGGCGTCATTCCTTAGCTCGTGTGGCCCCTGTATTTCTTGCAGCAGGAGTCATGGATTGACGCTGGGTTCTAGGTCCTGGATGTAGAGGTTTCGCATTCCCTGCAGATGTTCTTCGACCGTCTTCGGTCCTCGCATTTGTATTTGCTTCTGGAGGTCCGGACTTAAACCATGGATGATAAGCGGAACCACAGACGTCTCAGGCAAAGATGAGTCTGCCAGCTGTAGCAACCAACTTTTTTCTTAAAATAGTTCAGTGCAGATCCAGACCTGTATTTGAACTTGATTGCTTTCCCCCATTCCAACACATTGTTTTCGCTGAAGCAGCTCGGAAAGCTAGCTTTCCACTCTATCCATGGTTTGTTGCTTTGAGCTTTGACACGTCATTCGTACCAACTCCTGCCTATGCCCGATAGGAATAATCGCATGTGTTTCGCTTTATCTTCATCACTGTGCCAGTAGTTTTCATTGCATGCATACTCGTAAAACGTTAGCCAGGACTCGGGACTACTTGAGTCTCCGTCAAACATGTCTGGCTTCACGTGTTCGTGACTCGGTCTGATTAATCTTTCCGTGGCGTTTACAAGCAAGCACATTAAGTCACTTTGCGACCTATTCTGTTATTGGTCCATTTAAAAAAACTTGTTGATCAGCTCGACCGAACTGTCAGACGAAGCAGCGGTAGCAGGCTTCGCGCCGTTTCTTATTGGAGTCAGCACTAAATTCTCATAGTGTTGAAGTTTCGTACTGATCCTCACCGTTCTTTTAGCAAGTAAATGGTTTGTAGTGAGCTTCATTTCTGTGCTTATGTAGGAAACAAATGTGTCAGTGCTCACTGCTTCTGGAAGAGCTAGTTCCTCTTCATCTTGAGTCGTTGCAGTCAAGATCCAGATGCAACCGCGTTGATTTGCTCCAATGGTGAAGTCCACCCACATCTTGAGTTAAACGTCCACAAAGAAAGTATACGCGGCTGCACCAATTTGTAATGTTTAACAGTTGCACTAGGCTGGGGTGTCAGCCATCTTCTTTATTTTGAGCACCTTCTTTCTCTTCGTCCTCCCTGTAACACTGCCTGACGTCCACGTACAAAACACAGCATTAATGAAAGTTGTGAGCAAGTGGAAAGCAGAAACGGAACAACCACACACATCAAGAACACACAGAAAGCGGAAGGTGCTCAAGTGCTCTGGTAACTTCGCGTTCGACGGGACAGTGCTGATGAATAACAGGCCGTGTTGCTGCGCTTGTCGTGACGAGTTCAATGTCAACGTTGGAATCACATTTAGAGAGGGGCAACCTGCGCACACTTCCAGTCTCCTACATCTATACGAGCGCACTAAAATGACCATGGTTGTCAAGTTTTTCTGCTGTTCACAGCAGCATGTGTCTTAGTGCTGCATTGTGGTTTCAGTACACAAAACCACACTGTGCTTCCGCATATTTGCTAAGCCCTTCGCTTTTGAAAGCAAAACACGAGTGGAGGAAGCATGTGCAAGCATCGGCCTTTTTTTCATCGCTTCAGTGAAGTTTTGAACACACGCTACACTGTGTAGCCGTCAATACAGCTCCAAATGAGCGTGAACCCGTGAGATGTTAAATATTGTTCTGCGTAGGTTCGGGGAGCTAACTAGATCACGTTGGCAAATGTGCTCCCCGTAACACTATTACCTGAATGGTGCTAGGTGGCACATGCGAAACGCTGCAAGTGGCATTGGTGTAAAAACTTTGCCCGTCCTACGCACCTTCTGAGCGAAAGCTGCGGTTAACCTGCATCGCACTCTCTGGGCTGTTGTAAATATACGCAGCACCCTTAATTGCATTGCCGATGTTGCAATGGGATTCTTAAGAATGATTCTAGTTAGAAAGAGTGCGTTGCGTCTACGACGACAATGCTCTTAATAAAAATGCCGAGGCTTTGTTCTGCTTCCTTCACTTTACCAAAACAACACACGAACATAATGCACACAACACTCACTAAAGGGACAAAACAATCCACAACCCATGTAAAGAGCTATAAGCAGACACATAAACAAGTCTAAAATAAACGAAACGGTCTCACGAGTGAGTACGAATAGCGAGTTTTAGTTTAGTGTAGGCAAGGCTGTACGGGCGCAACGCGCTGCGCGCTGTGTACGCTACGTTTAAGGCTGCGTCCTACAGCATTAGTTTACCATGCGCAACATCTGCAACACACAAGTCAGGGCATGAGTGAAGGCGATGTTTTTTGAGAACCTTGTTTTTTATCCAATGGCCGTATAGTCTTTCTTGGGTGTGAGGATGGGATTTAACAGCATGAAGGACAGAGACGGCACAAACGATCGCTTACGGCCAATTTAACATTTATTGTTTGCTACAGA
This sequence comes from Rhipicephalus microplus, assembly GCF_013339725.1. Classification (NCBI taxonomy): domain Eukaryota; kingdom Metazoa; phylum Arthropoda; class Arachnida; order Ixodida; family Ixodidae; genus Rhipicephalus; species Rhipicephalus microplus. The sequence continues at coordinate 73,424,149 of NC_051169.1, forward strand.
CGTTTCCCAAGATCACGAGACACAAACAAGAACCAAATTGGGGTTGCTCAACGCTAAATACAAAAATGACCCCACTGGCGGTGGCATCTTCACGTGTCATTCTTCACGTCACGATAGCTGCTTTACCAATGATGATGGCACCGTGTGCGAGAAAAATCACCTGAGCTTTGTAGAAGACATACGTGCATCCACATGCACGCTAAATGCGTGACCAGAACTAATCTTTACTTTCTAACAGTTGGAATGCTTTTGCAGTTGATCATTCAGACATTTTATCGGTTAAACACACTGCAGCAACGACCACAGTTCAAGGGGATTACACACACGATGGTCCGTACACAACTTACAAATCCGTCGTGTACTTTCCGTCACCATCGCGTTCCTGTTTCTTCGTAAATGACGTCGTACAATCGTCCAACGTTGCACTACAGCTTAGCAGAGGTCCCAATCCATTGCACCTGATCCCTTGTTGGCTTCAGGTTACGTATTTAGGTTCCAAATGCGTCTGTATTCACACGGACTTTGTTGGCTGCCATGACTACCGTACTGTTTTTGGTCGCAGCCATCTTATCCGTTTTAGTCTCGGCTGTTTGAGATCTCGCAAGAACCACGGCTAAGGTACCCAACGGCTGTAGCGTGCATGCGCAACGTAAGAGTCGAGGCCTAGTGGACGCATTCCTCGCGGGCGCAAACACACGCATCTTTCCTACGTACAGCGCACGCGCAGCCGTGCTCCCTCTCGGGTGATGCGTGCGCTAGGCCTTTGCGCGCGCTAAACTAAAACTCTCTAATATTGAGGTGTCGGGGATGTCCACGACAAGCGGATACGCGCGTGGGGATGCCGTTGTCGGAACAGTTCGGAGAAAAGTCGGGCGGCGCTCAGGTGTATGCGCTGACGAAACAGGTAGGGGCAGAAGACCGTGGTCGACGAAGTCACGCAGTCTTCTCCCCTGACGCGGGGACCAAGGATCGCAGCCAAACCACTCGTGCCTACTGCCGACAGTGGTACTTGTGGCTGTGGTAGATTTCCACTGGTTCCCTCAACCGTTGACACTTAGTCAAACAAAGCAGGGCGCTTCGACTCCTGTCCTCTGCCAGGCACTCTGGACAAACCACAACCGTGATGCTGGAGAACCGCTTCCACCGCGTCCGCCCTCACAAACGCCACTTTACGCACACCGGGGCACCCCACTCCACGCACCGTCCTCGGTCCCTCGTGTCCTCGTCTCACGTCCCACCATCGCCTTCCTCTTAAAGCTCGTTTTGTCACTGCGCTTCTGTCTGGAGACTTCGTGCAACATCTCATCGTCGGCTTTGCCACAACACCATGCACAAAACTCATGCACGTCTCCCATCACCGACATCAGCTTGCTACTCCCGTGCAACATCGGAAGCGTGTTTGTTGTGGCCCGTGCAACAGTCCGAAAAGAAGGCTATCCTTCTCTGTGTCGAAAAGGCGTGTGCGCAGATCTCTACCATTCTACATGATTCGGATGGTGAGAGATGGGAATTCATATTTTAGGACAAAAACAAATATTGCTGAAACGAGTGTCTGTTTTTAGAACGAAAAGATGACGCTTGGAATAACACAGAGCTTAGGTAGTTAGTACGCATTCATGCTTGGCGGACGAACCGCACACCAACGAAGAGTGGTGAAGTGTCATCACTCCTCTCTATTTCGTCTGCGTATGTCCGCGCAGACTTCTAACACGAAGACAACATCTGCACTGTGTTAATATAGGAAAATTATCTGAAACAAGAATGATGACGTACTAAAATATTGCAAATGGCCGTCGTGGTACCTTTGTTGGTACAGCATCGGTCGCGTTATTCGGAGGTCACATGTCCGTACCTTCTCACTGCAAGTTATCTTTCCATCCCATTTTCTTTCTCTCCATTTTCTTTGGCAGTGCTGTCTGTTTTTTCTCATTATTATTGTGTCGAGCGAAGAAAAGCGAGCCTTTGAATTTCCATAATTTTCTTCATTCACAGCGTGGGTCTCGTTCTGGTAGGGATCATGCTTCCAGGGATTATTCGAAGGATTATTGGTCAGCTGCCAGTCCGTAATGAGATCACGTGCTACTTTACGCCAACAAGCAGTATTAGTGTTCTACGCTCGTCGTCATGAATGCTGACGGCGTTGACTGGCGCTCCTACGTTTCAATCCACATATATACTCGGCTAAGTGGACCGGGAGATGGCTGCCGTGGTAGCCCAATTGCTTGGGCACTGGACGTGTTATTGGAAAATCAGAGGCTCGGAATCAGCCCACGGCAAGTTAGCGTTTCATGCACATTTTTTAGATGCGGAAGCATCTTATACTTGCGCCTTGTAGTGCGCCGTCCGCGCCGTCCGCGCCGTCCGCACCGCTTCTCGAACATTCGACAGCTGACGCGCGCGCATGCGCCGCCGCGCCGTCTCCTCCTTCTTCCACCATCTGTGCATCCCTTCCTCCTCTACACACCGCGCGCGCTTCACTCCTCCACCATCTGTGCACCCTCCCTCCTCTACACACCGCGTTCGACATCTACAATTCTCCTGATTCTCCAGTGGACGCGCATGCACCGTCGCGCTTCGAGAACATTCAACAGCTGACAGTGCATGCGCCGTCGCATTGTATATATATATACTCAAGGTCGGCGCTCGCTCGCTCAGTTGCCGCTCGTCGGTTGGTTTGTACGGTTCGTCGACGTCCAAGGTCGCGGTGAAATGAATTCCAACGAATCCACAAACACAATGATCGACGTCCCTTCGACCAGCGCCGCCCTTTCGCATACGTGTGTACGTGTTCACTCATTTAACACCCCTCCTACAACCACGTTAACCAATTTAGCCATCGACCCAAGTAAGTCGCAATTTAACACCCTATTTCACAACCACGTTAACCAATTTAGCCATCGACCCAAGTAAGTCGCACTTTAACACCCCGTTAACCAATTATATGCTCCGCATCCTCCTCAGTGTTCCCCCGAGGGAAGCTGCGGGCAATTTTTTTCTTCACATCATCGTTGTATTTACTACTAATAACACCCCGTATGCCAATCGAATCTCGGCCGTGGTGGCCGCATTTTAGATGGGGGCGGAAATGCTTGAGGTCCTTGTGCTTAGATTTAGGTGTACGGTATAGAACCCCAGGTGGTCGAAATTTTCGGAGCCCTCAACTATGGCGTCTCTAATAATCATATAGTTGTTTTGGGACATACATCCAAACAAATATTATCCTATATACTTTCCTTGCTAATGCTGTGTGTTATTTCTCATTATTACTGCGCATAATACAAGTAGTTTTCATACAATAGTTTCGGGACACTGAAAAGCGTGAGCGAAGTGCGGTCATGTATACAGTGAAGTGCACTCCGTCGACCAACACGACTGCTTTTATGATTTGCGGCTCTTTTCTCGAGAGCACTCTATGTTTTAGTACATTCCATGACTGTTCGGACATATTAGTGGCGTGGCTTCATCGTCGGCGTGGTTTAGCTACTGCGCATGCGCAGCTTGGCCGAGTTGTGTCGAAATATGGTTGCAAGACAAAACATTCGACCTTGTTTCTTTGTTCTTGGGATATCTTTTGTCTTTCTTCCTCTCTTTTGTTGATGTTTTGTCTCTCGTCTTCGTCTTTACTTCTCTCTATCTTACTTTTTTGTGCTATATTATACACTTCTGCTTTCGCACCTACGCATCATCGCCCACCTCCTCCTCAGGCACACTTCCGTCTTCCATCTTTTTGTACACTATACAATACAAGGCTATATGAGGCTCTGCTCGTACGCCTCAATACCCAAGTAACACTATCCTGTACAAGGCTACGTCATGCCCTGCAAGTGGTCCTGGATACAGAAGTAGTTATAACGCTCCTCCACGGATAAAGGGCAGATTGGTTGGGATGACGCCGCGAAAGATGAAATATTGCTTACAAGGACAAAAGCGAATTGAGAAATACCTACCTATTTAGAAAAATGCGATGTTTGGCTTGTTGGTTTCTGTTTCAAGCGTAGTTAGTGCGTAACAAATTAAACATAAAAGAACTACCGCATTTCATCATTTATTTCATACAATTTTCTGAGCCAATGCTGCAGTTTCAAGACCATTTACCCAGGGTATGTCGACCGTCTGCAGCGTCAGTACTTTATTGTTTTTCATCGCAGAAGCAAGAAACGCTTGCTAGAACAATTTATTCGCTCGCAGCTCATTCGCCTACGTGCGGTCCACACGTTTTTGTTCATTTGGTTCAATACTTAGATATTGAAAAATGCACAACCCGAATAGATAATATTTTTTTCACCAATGCTATGTTCTCTAGCTGTCACAACACAACGCCGCTGAAATGCGTGCTTGGCGGGCAGAAATAGCACTGCAGTATTGATGTCCTGAAAGGGAATAAAGCTGCTAAGAACAATACAGAAACTGAAAAGCAGAAAGCGGAAAGCAATTCTGTTGTAGTTCGTTCATCGGGACCTGGGGAGGTACTGATTAACTGTTTCTATTTTTCTTTCTAGCGGCAGTAACCTCGATTCATTTTTCACACCCCGCTCAATGATAAACGAAGCCTCGCCATGGCAGGAACAAAGAAGAAACAAAAGTGGCAGTAAGCGTGCCGGAGCCACAGAGAAAAAACTGGTGTGCAGCTCATATTTTGTCTTCGAAACAAAAGCGTGCAATTTAGCTAGGAAACTTTTAAAAGGGGTGCTAGAAAGCCAGAAAAGTGTTCGCTAAGCGGTCATGCCATCTATTGCTCGCACGGGGGGAGTAATAGAAACAAGGTACCACTGGCCAGATAGTTGTGACGGCGCGCAATGAACGGCAAGCATAGAATATGTCCTGTAAGACATGTATGAGAATGCGATGAAATGACTACTTCATTTCAAAAATTGCTTTTTTGGTATTGAATGGTCTTTAGTGCTTCTAAATATATTTTATCAGAATCTCAAACAAACAATAGCATGTTGCTTGTAGTTGTACTAAATTAAAAATTGTAAAAGGTTCGTGCCACTGCACAAAATGTTCGTTATTTGTATGTTTGCTCACGCAGTCCAATAAAGCATTAACACCTTTATAAAACTTAACTTTGAAAGCAAATTTCCCTAAAAAGAGTAATATAGCTCTTCATTTAAAACAAATCAAACGAACAAGTGGAGCCAGGTGATACCATACTACATTTAGGCTCTAACATTATTTTTATAAAACCTCATTTATTGGTGCTGTTGCATTTTGGCGTGTCGTGCGCTTTGGCTTTCTTGTATTTTTTCCAGTAAACTTCCTTTACATTAAGACGTCGTATTCGTATGATGAATTTTATTACGCGAGCACTAAGGTGGAAATTTTTATTAAGCTATAACGTACTTGTTTCCCCCAAATAATTGATCTTTATCTCGCACATGCTCTGAATCACTGCTCTTGCCACGTCAATGATGGCATGCACACGTTGTAAAGGTATATATTATTTCATAATCTGAATACCTTGAAGAATTCATGCTTTTATTAGTCAACGTGCATTACATTACAACAACGGACGACAAATGTGTGCAACAAAAGCAAAAGCGTCAGGGACTCACTGTCACTATTCTTGTATGGTCAATGAGCTGAGCAGGATATTTTGCTCCTCTTTGTTTACACTTATATGTTCGAAAGTTGATAGTTGATAATTATACGTTCGAAACTTCAATTATCATTCCAACTTCATTATCCGCCATATTTAAATATTTCTCCGTGGAACACGTGAACTGATGCATATTTGTTCTCCCGCAAGACAGACTGTACGGGCCTATAATAAGGTGGCTTTTTTATATAAGTGACGTCATATTCCAAGAAACTGCTAAATTGGCTCCATGCAAAGGCCATTTGCATTGTTTCAATCTTAGTATAGACAAAATCTGGTTCATTTGTGAGGTTCTTAGCGAGGTGGTACAGACGAAATGTCTATGTTGGTTTTTTTGTTTTCCTTCAAGACCTCATGACGCTCAAGCAACTAGGTGGTACAAAGTAGCGCCTAAAAGCGCATACGCAAGGAGGAGAGAAATTTTGGACACTTAGTAAGTAATTGTGATAAGCATATTCAGAGAAGAAAACGAAGCACCCAATCGACGTGGCGTATTTTATTTACTACGCTAATCTTCGCCTAATACAAACTGAAAAGGAAGCGTTAACCAATCAGAGCTGTTCAATCTCAAATTGCCAGAAGATCAAAATCAGTGTGAGAATTAAATTATCAGATCTTCTAAATCTAGACATTCCGAGACATTCGGCTTCTGCGCAAAGCGGAATATATCAACAAGAAAAAGAAAGAAAAAGAAGAGTGTACCATTATATAGTACAGGCTTTATTTGACGAACCTTGTTACCATAGCAAAATATAGGTGGAAATCGCTTAGTTCAAAGAAAAAAATTAGGTACGGGCTTCACCAGTCATGAAACAGCGGTACAATTTGGAGCTGTAATCTTCAATATACTAATCAGGAACAAATAACTGTTCGAGTAATGAAACTCCTACGCAGCTCACTGTCAACGTTCCAGTCTGGGGCAACGTGTGAAATAAAACAAAAGCGACAGACATCATACAGAGAAGTATGTGCATTAGAAATAAGACTTCAGCACACGGGTGGGATACAGAAGAAATGCACAAAATTTCAGACAGTGGGGACTTGACTGATAAAATGCCTCATGTATATTTTCAAAGCACGTATTGCATAATACTTCAACCTAGAATTTACGAGTATGAATGTGAAAAGGTGGAGCTGGCGGTGTTTTAAAATGCCCTTGTGCGTTTTGCAATTCCTAAGCGAGAAACGTATCAAGTGCTCTATATTTACCCTTCAAAAGTTCATTATTTACAAATAAGGGCTCTTCACAGTGCCAACAAATATCGTTGTCTGAGCCTGAAAAACTTTTGCAAACATAAGTTTTTGCAAACATAAGTGTTCGCTACAGAAAAAAAAAACATTATGAAAAGGAAACATCGGGTACGTTAACCTAGTAATAATACCTTGTTGGCTAGCCTTTACAAAGTTCTTTGAAATGGGGCTTTTTGTGAAATAGGGCGCTTTACGAGTCCTATTTGAACACAAGCCTTATTTAAAAATATATTACCCTGTGTTCTGTTCCTTGAGAAAATGTTGCAAAATTTGGCGCATACCGCGGTTCATATTTTGCGAAGCACCGCAATTGATCAAGATCATTCTGTTAAAACGACCTTGACTATTAGCAGGACGTTAATGGTCTAATTTGTTCGAGAGAATTCGTAGCACCCCCTATAAACCTGCATTGACAAATGCGGACGCTGCGCAGCACAAAATAATGTTTTCACCACCAACGCTATGTTTGCTGCTATCAATGTAAAGTGCGTGTTGTTGTAGTTTAAGCTTTCAGTTTTTCCGCGCACTGGCCCACCCAAACAAAGTTCAGTCGTAAAGAAGGTCTTCATCGACGTCATGGCCCCCTGAAAATACGGAGAGCTTTAAGCTTAAATTTCCGGTAACGAGAACGATTCCATAGCAGATTGTGGTTTATTTAGTGTGTGCGGAATAGACATGTTTCGTTGAGCCATACCTGCTCTTTGCGTCTTTGTGAGCACAAGCCGTATCATCAGAAAACATAGTTATGCCTATTTCAAGTTTTAAGTGTTCACATATATTTACAAATAACAAAATATTGATATTCAGATCCAGAGAAAATGCTACGGCATTTCATCGCGCCAGAATTGGTAGTTTTCACCAGAATTTCCAAAAACAAAACATCATTCATACTTTCCAGCTCAGGATCTCTTTTTATGGCATAGGGTATCGCGATAGTATCAAATGACCATCTGCGTGCCATCGATTTTAATTGGCGCATCGTAGAAGTGTTATCATAGTAAGACTAGCAAAAAAGTCTTTTTAGATCCGAAACTCTGCGAATGTATTTCGTTTACGTTGCAAGTGAAAAAGAAAGTAATCGCTTTTGCTTGCTAAACAAAGTTGGTTTCCACACTTCTAGCAGCAAACAACGTTGATTCCCGCGCAGCAGGGACAGCTGCAGCACATTTCCACATCAAGTTAAACAATTGAAGGTGGAAACAGATCATTATAAATCGTATAATATTCGTAGCATCAGAGTTGAATTATTCGTAATCATGAAGTCGGTGTAATGTGAATCACGCTGAAACATTTTTACTACACGTTCCAAGCTCACTCAATAAATAAAGAGAAAAAAAGGGCAATGGCACGAGAGTCGGAGATGGTGGTGGTGGTGGTGGTCAAACATTTATTAACCATTTGAGAGGTGAATGGGTTGAGGCCTCATTGGCCTCTTCCCCTCGCAGCAGTAAATGGAACCCCTATTTTGGATATCTATTGTCAAGTCAAGCCGCCCGAGTCCGTTGAAGCTGGGCCTTTTTGCCCTTCGAGTCCTGACAGCCAAGTAGAGCGGCCTCCCAGTCCTCTCTCGTGAGGTTGTGTGGTGTGGGAATATAATAATTTGACTGTCCCGTCCACACTATATGGCAGGTGTCAGCCACCTCTTTAGAAAACTGGCACTTGCGGAACTAGCTGAGGGAAGAGTTGTACTTGTGGCAACCGAACATGGATGCTCTTTTTAAAGCGAAAGCTGTTTTTAGATCAGACCAAACGGCTCTTTTAGGCACTGTAGTCGTCAGCCGACGCTGTCAGTGTCCCTAACCGCTATGGCGTGAAAGAAGAAAAAAGCAAAATCAGGGAAAAATGGCTGCATATCCACGGAGTGAATGATGGAGAGTGGGGCGAAGCATTCGTCCGTCCATGCGTCCGTCTGTGTGACCGTCCATGCGTCTGTTCGTGTGCCCGTCCCTGCGTTCGTTCATGCATTCGCCTCTGCGTCCGTTCATGCGTCCATCCATGCATCTGTCTGTGTGTCCGTTCGTCCATCTATTCAACACTCCAAGTCCCACCATCTCGCATCTTTTTATCATATATTCCCCATATAGTAGCACCGCCATTCAGTCGACATTCCAAGGACTAAACGAGAGGTGGCACGCCCACACTTTCTTACGGCCTGCGCTTCGGGTCTACTTCCCACCTTCAACCACCTTGAGTTCATGGTATATACTAGTTCACTGTATTCATGGCACTGCAGCCCAATGCTCGCTAAACCTTTCTAAAACCAAGGAGGTTACGCCCAGCGAGTATAACGTAGCAACCTTTTCCTGTCAGATAGTGCTCAATGTACATGCCAGTGGCTGCTAATGTGAAATGAGAGACAGGAGGATTCAGCTTTTAATTTCTTACGGCTTGCGCTTCGTATCTGCTTGCCCCCTTAAACCACCTCGAATGCATTCATGGTATATACTAGTTCATTGTATGCATGGCCCTGCGGCTCAACGCCCGCTAAACCTTTCTAAAACTAAGGAGGTTACACCCAGCGAGTATAATGTAGCAACCCTTTCTTGTCCGATAATGCTCAATGTACATGCCAATGGCTGCTAATGGGATCGCAGCGTGTGCGTTGACTAAAAGCCGAATGCTCTTGTCTCTCATTCGCCATTAACAGCCATTGGCATGTACATTGAGCATTATTTTGTATTGTTAAACAACGCACAGAAGAAATCTCTCACCGGCACCACCTTGGAGGTCAAACGTTATACCTATTTCGGGTATGTGCCACTGGTGGTTACGTACTACGAGGGACGCACAAGCCACGCCATAGGGAGCTTCGCCCCTAAACATTGACAGAATTGAACATGGTTCCAGCCAGAGCCCGCTATGTGGCAGCCAAGTATTCTACCGCTCAGCCTCTACTGCGCTTTCCTTTTGTGGTTTGTGACTGTGCTGTGACTGAGCTTGCGGGTGCGTTACGCTCTCTACACAGGCCAGGGGTTGTTTACAATGTAATGATAGTCGTGCGCACAGCTCCCTTTCAGGAGGATGGGGGAAGGTAAAGGTCTGTCGTAGTGCCCACCTCCCCTCCCTATTAGGTGAATATATGGTGCATACTTAAGGTCCCCCCTCCAACGTGACAAGAAACGGACAGAAGGGGGAAGTCACTCTATCACCCTTCTCCCAGTAGCGCGCCTAAAGAGACAGTGCAAAATTTATAACTCAAAAGCGCAAACGTCTAAGTTTACACCCTTCTTAAAGCAGTGCAGTTGCACGCTAAACAACAAACTCTTATGTGACCATGCGAACCAGAAATATGCTTCACATATGTCAAACAGAAAGACAGTTACACTCTGGGCCACTGTAACTGCCTGAAAAGTCTCTGTCTGAACTTTCAGAAAGAATTACTCAGACGTAAAAAAAAATTGTCCTATTTTCACTTCTAAAAACGAAATGCTACATGGCAATTTTTCGTCTCTAGCCGCAGACAATTTCAGAGAACAACGTTTATTGTAATCAACCCAATTGGCTGGAAGAGCAATAGAGCTTTTAAAAATCGTGTGCAGAAATGCATTTATAATTTGTGCAACTTACCTGTGTCCCCGCACACCTGCGCAAACGGCGTGCGCTATAGAGATGTTTTGGAAGTAGTTCCATGGGATGAGCAGAGATGGCAGCGCAGGACTGTGTTTTTCGGAGCAATTTCTTGGCAATGCAACAACACATACAGACAGCTGAAAACAAATGTTCCTTTTTCTTTTGATATCCCTGTAACCAATAGTGACGTAAATTCAACAAAGCACAATAAAAAGTAAAAACAAACTGTCGCTTCGACATGCTGTATCAAATTGTACGCTTGTTTGCCATCGTCTTTGGTGAAGAAAAGCGATTCTCCTTTGCTTGACACCAGCTAGGGTGTTTTTAACACTGATGTAAACGTAAGATTTGCAAGTATATTTAAGGGATTGAATAGAAATTAAAACGGAAGTACTTTCTGAACAAACTCACTCCGTGCTGTTGATACATCGTTTACCATAAGACCCGATAACTGGGTGGCACCGGCCTAGCAAGAAAGCCCGAAGAACTCAGCGTGCCTCACTGCAGCATACATTCCCCAGCAGCCATTCGCAAAGTAAATGCACTGGTGGTTTCAGCTTTAGTACCCTCCTCTGAAGACACACACGCACACACCAAAGTAGCTATCCCGCGAAAATCATGCTGAATAAACACAATTTGGAAGCTGAAAGAATCTAGAGAAAGAAAGAATTGTTTTTTTTTTGAAGCTACAACTAGAGGCCACGTGTTTCCTTATTCTGAACTCGGAAAGACAAACATGCCCTAGCGTAAACGCGGGCTGTCGGGTCGAGTCTGCAAGGCAGCGTATTCACTCGTAAAGGGGTTTTCACTGCATCAGCATCCAGGGAGATGCCTCTTTGAAATTGAGTTAGATGCGAGCGTGCAAGAAGAGACGGCCGAGGCAAACCTCTAGCTTCCTTAAAGGGAAGTCGAGGCAAGCACAAAATGTTTGTTATCCTTGCTCCTTACCACGAACAAATTTGCCTTGGAATACCGTGGCATATACGGGCACAGTATTCTTTGCTACTTTCTATTCTACATTGGCCATTCTTCTCTAGCTTTCACATTGGTTGAAGATACTCAAGTTGAAAAGTATTCTAGGCCCATGGCGGAGCAGCTCCAGTGCGTTAGACCCCACAAAAGCGCTACTGACATTCTTACGGGCCACAGGCTTGAACGAAACGTTGTAAATAGCGTAGTTCGTGTGAGAGACTATGTGTTATGTGACTTTTATGCGTGTATGTAACTGTATGTGTTTGTGTTTATTATTGTATATATCATTGTCATCACCCGGAACCTGGAGTAGCCTGTCAGGTGAAAAACCAGGCAAACCTCTCGAGCTTCCCATTAAAACAATTCTCTCTCTCTCTCATAGCATGGAAGGCGCGCCCTCGCAGGCGGCAATGACAAATGGCAGCCATCATCAAAACGTCCTTGCTTTTTTGCTATCCTTACTATACTAAAAAAAAACAAATTCGGACGTTATTTTTACGACAGTACGGAACAACCTTACTCAACCAAAGATAAGACAGTCACTGTATAAATACGAGTTCCTTATTTTCCAAGGTATCATTTCACGCTGCATCCTCGGGCGTTTTTGAGTCGCAGAAGCTACCTCCAAAGGTCGTTTATTTTCATTTTCTTGTCGCTCTCTTGCTATTGGGGTATACTATATAAAAAATACGGCATCCTCTCGCTCTCCATTGCGATTCCTTGGCTTTTCTTGCCATTACGATGAACAGTGACTTACTGTTATTTCAGATGTGTTGAATCGTGGATATTTTACTCAACGTTCGTCTGCTCAAAGTTACACCTAAATCAGTGCTTACGCTGGTTACACTTTTTTCTGGGCGTTATCCCATATAGAAATCTCCCGATGTCTGTTACTGACAATTCTTTGAAGAGCCCACAAATTCCACTTCTCTACTACGTGGGAAAGTACCCCTTGCTTTCGCCTAAACATGCACTGCAAAGATTTGAAACCACTGAAGCGACAAGAAAAAAAATTTGCAGACCCCACGTGCTTTGGGAAGCGATGTCCTACGAAGCATGAGGAGAGCAGTTTTTTATTGAGAGGAATTTTGTAAGTTTACAATAAGACACGTGCAAATTCCTGACCGACTGTATACCTTCAAAGACAACTCGGCTAGGGGCTTCTGAAAAGTATCCGAAAGAGAACAACGTGTTCGCAAAGTTTACAGTGCAGTTCTTAGCTGCGGCACTGGTGCGACTTTTCCAAATGACTTAGGAGACCCGGTTCTAATGCGGACACCTTTTGGTACCTGCTTTGAGTCGCAGCATCTTATACAGGGTGTCCCAGGTAAATTTAGCCAGAGTTTAAAAATATGTCGGCACACGAAATCATGACGCGACCAAATACATGTTGCTCACCATTGCCTGGAGTTAGTCAGACTGTTTTTTGTGTTCTCGAGTATTGTTTATCAGATCTGTTTAATTAACTAACTTTTAAGAAATTAAGATGGATGAAAAGTTTCACTGAGAAAATTGTAGATCGGTTTGCAAAACGTCCGATTAGACAGTTTTGAACTTTATATCTGTTAGGTATTGGTGTTTTTTTGCCAACTACAAATGCCCGCAAAATACAAAACCGGTGCGAGAGATACAAATACATGAACCGGTGCGAGGGAAGCGTTTCGTTGGTACGCGGAACGTTAGGGAGCACAAGAATCATCGTGCGCATTGACGTGACAGCGGGTTTGTCACGTGGTATTTTTGTATTTCGCGGGCAATTGTATGTAATTAGCAGACAAATAGTAATATCTGACGGATATAAAGTTAAAAACTATCTATCGAACGTTTTGCAAACCGATCTATAACTTTCTTATTGAGCTTTTTGTCCAACTTCGTTTCTTAAAAAGTTAGTCAAGTAAACAGACCCAATTAAACAATACTTGAGAACACAAAAAATAGTCTGAATAACTACAGGCAACGGTGAGCAACATGTATGTAAGCACGTTGTAATTGCATATTTTTAAACTCTGGCTAAAGTTACCTCAGACGCCCTGTATAATAACAAAGATCTATTAGGCGTAAAAGTGTGCATGCTGTACTTGCTTATTACATGCATTATTGCATTTTTTAAATGTTATTTCACCGGAAATTCAGTATTTTCAGAATTTACAACACTTTACCGTAAATAATTTCCGCCAGCTGCAATTCGTTCTGAAATAAAAGTACATTGATTTTTGCGTAGTTGGTCAATTAACTCATTCAGTTTTGACAAGTGGTTTTGCCAATTCCGATTTCTCCATCGGGTGCAATATTTTTATGTATTTGTTTACTTGAGAAGCGTGCCCTCAAACGTGTTGTTTTTTTTTTCATCGTACTACCTATGCCGGTGGTGAATTTCGTCCTCGCTGTTTTTTATCACCTAGATTCACGCTTTGCGTTTGCCTTCCAAGTAAGAGGTGGGCCTGGTTTTGAATAGGTTGTATATCTCGCTATATAGTGCAAGTGTACCTATCGATCGACAACATATAGTGGAAACCTGTGGGATGAGGTCAGAGACCCACTTCGAAGGATGTCGATGTTCTGTATTAAACGCTCGCATATTTCATAGGTCAATGTGCGTGCGCTTCCAGTACTTGAACGATTCAAGTTGACTGAGATCAGTAGCTGACCGATGTCAACATGGCAGTGGAATTCCGTCTTTGGAAACTTAGCTCTTACGCGCCATCGCTTTGAGTTTCATGTTGTCACCATTCTTAACTACAACCTAAATGCCGTTTCAATAACCACTGATGCGTGTAGTAGCATATTTTTGTGCTCGGCAGTTGATAAACCCCCTCCTGGCTTTAAGGCGTAAATGCTGAAAATTAATTTACAGCAAATGCATTCTGTCTAAAATTTTAATGGATTGAATTTCGAAAAAAGAAAATAAATACATTTCAATCTTTGCACTTATACATTTTAGAACTATTTATTGCGTAACCATGGATGGAAGCCTGTCTGAGACACTGTATATATATAGCTTTCGATACCAATTCGAAAATGTTTTCCAAGAAGCGATGAGGTTACCACCTCGGATAACTTGCATCGGAAGGAGTGGTTTGAATATCCGACAAGAAAGGAAGCCCACGCTGTGCGCGGCACGCGGAAGCACGCAGCTGACTGCTTAGCATGTGGTGCGACTGAGCGTTCATTATGAACAGTTTTCTATCCTTCCTCAAGAAGGCAGGCGTTCAGATGAAAGCAGCGCCGCGGACAGTGTGTTGTGTCTATAGAGCAGCTGTGTGCGCCGCATCTTGTGCTTCATTTAATAGTGCCGCCATGAGCGCCGGGTCATTGCATTCCTTTAGTGCGAATGAACACATTGTGCTCTCGCAGGGAGTCATATGTGTTTGAAGTGAAAATTGAGGGGTGACTTCTCGTTAAGCAAACCTTCGCCACAGTCTTAACGAAACGAGCACTTTTTGCCTCTTTTTTCATTTTTCTCTACCCTTCATCTCGCTTTTTCAACAGGCTGGAATCCAACAGAAAGCTTGCTTTAAAAGGAAAGTCAATGCATTCGCGCTGAGGACCATAATTTTATGGTAATAAGGGGAACTTTCTCAGGAGCGTCGGAAGTTGTATGAACGAACTGAAATGCAAACTTTCGTAAAATTTAATTACAGCTAAAAAAGTGAGAGGCGAAGCTATAGCTTACAACGTATGACTGGGAAGTTAGAGTGCAAATCAGAACCTTATTTCTGGAGAGTTATTCAGTTTTTTTAAATAGAGCAACTGCATTTTATAGTGACTCATTTGCTGCTGTTCAAAACAAGATTTTCTTTTTTCTCTCTGAAACAATTTGCTTAGAAAGCAATAACTCTGAGTGCTGCTCATTGTGCGTGCTTCACTTTCTAGAAACATATTTGAACACGCACTGCACATAAATTTTTTCTGTGACAACAGCTAAATTCGTGTAGCGTTTATTTTTAGTGCATCAGGGGCGAAAAATTCTTTTAGGAAGTGTTTATTTCTATGCAAAATGTATTTCAGCCAATACTGAAAGGCACTTTTCAGCAAACCTGTTGATGAAAAGTGCTACAGACTTCACTGATTTTGTAATTTGTAAACGTTAAAGGCATCTTAGGAAATGTTGAGGAAATGTCAGTGTAGTACCAAAGTTTTCTGTTATTTTAGTGACGTAACATGTTTATTGCCCTTTACTTTTGTAGTTCAGCCACTTACTGAGTGTGAAATTTAAGACTCTGCATACGATATATCTGTGTAACAGATACGCATAATTTAGCAGAACTGTAAATTATAGAGATTGTAATCAAACATCGCACATAAAACAGAGTAAAAAAACAGAGATGCTGTGAACCTAACACTAACGGTGTACGAGCACACAATTATAGCAATTATCTACAACTTCGATTATAGAGAACTATCGAGCTGCGTTGTAGTATTTTTCCTTCAACATGAACATTCACTGAAGATGAACATTTCTTTAGTTCTTGATTTCTTCCTCGAACAATTTTACAAGATTGCTGGCATGCGGGCTGTAAACTAATAGTTTCCTTTTTTGAGAGATAAACGGGGAAAATTCAGCAGATAGTACACATTGTCAGAACGCGCATTGAAGGGTATGTAAAGATGATAGGTAGAATACAGGAGAGAAAGAAGAAGTAAAAGACGTGGCAAGTGAACATCTTGTCAATACAGTTACTTGAACGAAGCAAAAGAGTTCGTCTAAAAGGTGGCGATGTCCACAGACGCACAGAACTCGAGAAAGGCTTGGAGGTTTTGCGTCTTCAAGCGCGCGGAAAAAAGTACCGCTTCCACCGTTGCCAAAGGCAAACCGAACAGGCTATAATGGCTCACCAGCACGAAACTCTTTGTGGCCAGGTCAGGGCAGGAGCGAATTGGCCTCGTATCTACATGTTTCACTGCAAATATCGTAGAAAGACGATAGTCTCGCGTCTGGAGAGAGTGAACAAAATGCTTATTTGATGTTCTGCGCGAGAAAATCGGTGAATTCTATACTGGAGGCACTGCGTTCGAGTGTCTCGATCCGTGCAGCGAAAGCGAACGAGCGCAGCAAGGCAAGTTACACTGTAAACCAAAATATATCCAGCTGGGAGGAATCGGGGAATGATGCCCCCGCTCTGCTCCGGTGACCTCTTTTAAATCGAATTGTACCCGAGCGAATACATTCCTTTTTCACAATTTTCCTACGGTGGGCGCCGCGCGAAGGAAACCGGAGGAAAACGGGGCCAACCTTCTGAGTATGCTCCCGTGGTTGCTCCGGAAATGCTCCGGCACATCACTTTTGCCTCGGTGGGTGCTCCCCGATTGACCCCGCTCATTGCTCAGCGGCATTCGTTGGCTGTTCGACGTGTGACGTAGGCAGCCTTTTCTCCGAGAGGCAGTTCCTCACAAACCAACACGGCGCAGACAGAGCCGGTGCAGGGAGGATAGTACGGTACGGTGATGATCTATCTATCTATCTATCTATCTATCTATCTATCTATCTATCTATCTATCTATCTATCTATCTATCTATCTATCTATCTATCTATCTATCTATCTATCTATCTATCTATCTATCTATCTATCTATCTATCTATCTATCTAGCCGCTTACGACTTTTAGCTCTCCTGGCCGTTTCCATAATTGTATCGACACCAAACTTGGTATGGCATACCATGGCTGTATGAAGAACATATTTGACTAGTCCTAACATGGAAATCGGTACATGTATGTCATGAATGTCATGATTTACATTTCATGGTCCCGTAGCTCTTGCGGTGGTTTTGTTTCCATGGCATGGTGCAAGACCTGTATAGTATGACATGATTGCATGCCGAACGCAAGTGACCGACGCTAACATACAAATTATGACATGCATGTTATGTAACAACATGACGACATGCCACGCTCATTATGCGCTCGCGGCTGTTTCGCTAGCGTCACATATACCAAATTTGGCATTACGGTAAGTTAATGGATGACAAAGGTATGTTAGTGGTGGAAACATGATAAACATGAGATGAGTGTCATGTAACAACATGACTACATACTACGCTCATGATGCACTCGCTGCCATTTCGCTAGCTTACATGTACCAAACTCGGTATGGCGCAACGAAACGGGCAACATAGGTAAATGACACATCCAAACATGATAATCATGACATGCGTGTCATATACCAACATGACTACATGCCACACTCATGATACACTCGCGGCCGTTTCGCAAGCTTCACATATGCCAAATTTTGTATTACGTGACCTCAATAGATGACGGAGGTATGTGACTGGTGCAAACACGATAATCATGAGATGCGTGTCGTGTGAGAACAGGACGACATACCACAGTCAAGGTGCTAATACATTTCGACGTGACATGGTGCGCTTGCTCGCCGGCGTTCATTTCGTCGCGTCACGCCGGCATTGCCAAGCCAAGCGCTGGTCCTGCCATATACTGGCAGGCGTGCGCCGCGCTGCGTTGCTTTGACGCATGCGCGTTTTTGCGCGTCCGGCGTCCCTCCATCTCGGAAAGAGGGAGATGCAGTGCTGTCGGCGTAAATTGAGCACGTGGCATTTTGCACCGGTTGCCTTCGGGCCACGCTGACGGACGCTGGTCACGCCGGTCGCGCTTAGGGTAAGACTATAAAGAGCTCGCGTTTTGCTAACGTAGAGTCGCTGTGCCCAGCGTGCGCGCGCGTCAACGCTACGTTAGAGTATATTGGGTCCTTCATGATGCACTCGCAGCCATTTTGATAAGTCCACATATAACAAACTTGGTGTTACGTGACGTCAATGGATGACGAAGGTATACAACCGGCGCAAACATGATTATGCTGGCAAGCGTGCCATTTTAGACAATGACAACATACCACGCTGATAGCGTGCTCGCGGTTGTTCCGCTAGCTCCACATATACTGAATTTGATATCACGTGGCGTGAATAGTTGACGAAAGTAAACGACACATCCAAACATAATAATCATGACAAGTAAGTCGTGTACGGCCTCATTTATCTCCTCCTCGTAACATAGTGCTGATTTTAGAGTGACATATCAACCTTCCTCATTCGTGTTTCGCATATCATCGATTCCAACTGGACGTGGGATATGCCAATTTTTTTTTCTGAGCATTACTTCGGCAAAGCAAAACAGAGAGATGAGCGTGTTGGTACTGGTTCATTATGACATAAACGTAGCTCAAAAGACGAGATAAAGAGAGTAAACATTATAAGCACTTGTGGCTGTTAACTTTCCTGTACGTCCTTGAATGGGCTGCATTTATGCCATACTAATTTCGGTAAATTGAATGAAGTCGCTGTAATAATTGGTGCGCTGTTTAGGTATGCAACAATAAACATATCATAGTTTTAGGTTGATTTTATCAAACGTAAATAATTTTTATAGGAAAACCTAACTGGTTAAAAGATATTCTTGGTCTTGTCAGTACACATAAACGTAACATTTGTTCGCTTTTCATATCAACAAACGCCATGTCGAAGTCTACAACTGCGTAAAAAGTATTTTGATAGAATATGTAAGCTGTACTAGTAAGACTTGAACAACTAAACTCAGTGTTGATTCTTTATAAATGACGTGAATTGAGGTAAGGCAATGTGTTTGGTAGAGACTTTTAGAACGCATACACGCACTTGTATTTCTGAAAAGTGATTTTGGTTGAATAAGGGGTGTCTTAGATAATAATCTAGAAGTATACTGGACTCTTCGCGGGACGCGGCGCTTTCAGGAAAAAAAAAAAGAGAGTGGCAAAAGAAACTGAGGATACTAGAGACGAGAAATGCAAAAAACAAAAAGAAGATGAGTTGCTTCGTCAAACGAGTCATGCAGTTCTCGACGTTTTTTTGAAAGGGGGGAGGGTAGCAAAGTTAACTCATATGACAGCCTGGCTCAACATTCTAAGATAGAGGCGACATTGTAGCGAAAGAAAGAAAGAAAAGAGAAGGCACCCTTTCAAAAAACTAGCCGTATTTTCTGTGTTGAAGATGGGAGAGATGACTATTCTTGCTGTTGCATTTTTTGCTCTTTTCCGTCGTGCTGTCGTGGCAGTGGCTGCAGCTTTTTTTAAAGACGATAGTCTTTCCTGGGGAACTTTGACGAAAAAAAAAATTTGGTCTGTCTGTCTGTACATTTGTCTGTTTGTCCCGTGTTAACAGCGTTGGGTAGTTGAAACGGCTCACTCTATCCGCAGTGCACACCAATGTTGCTCAAGATTCATCGTTCATACTTAAGCGATTGTCAATTAAAAAGCAATTATTGCGCATGCCGGGGCGCCATAACAACACGTATATATTTTGCATGTGCGTATTTTACTAGAAAAGGCATAGATAAGTAATTTTAAAGACCGTAGCGCTTATCACGCTGCGCTGACTATGCAACGCTTGCACGAAAAGGCGGCTGTTTTCAACGATTTGCTAAGAGGAGACGGTGGTGGCACCTACCCGTCGCCTTGCGTTGTACACCTTATCACCTCCGAGATGGGCGCGCACACCCGTCTAAAAGTCACGCGCTTTGTTTCCTAAAAGAACTTCCATATGGTGTACATGTCTCTCGTGTGACGTGCCTTAATGCGCTCATTTGCCTCCGCTGCATGCTCGAGGCACTCTAACGCAGCCTCTCCAAAATACCATTCACCAATTTTCTTGCACAGAACATCAAATAAGTGTTTTTTTCACTCCACACGCAAGACTATCGTCTTTCGACGACATCTGCACATTAACATGCAGAGACGGGGTCATTTCTTTTTTTTTTTTTGAATAGGAATATGGGAGTGCGAACAGTGCTGAGCCGTAGTTTTGGCCTGGACAATGCAAAGACACTGGCTTGTGAGCAGAAACCGGAATATAAGAGGCACTGGCACGTCGTGACGCTTTCACGTGCATCACGTTCTGTGGCCTCAGGACGTCTGCAGAGACCTTTAAGTTGGGTAAACTGGTCGGCCTTCCCTTATTTCGGTGAAAATGCAGTTGGCTTAGGTGGCGTAATGTTTGGGCCTTTTATCTGGTTTACATTGTTACGTTGTAGTCAACCCTCATTTGTGCTTGAAGCTGTTCGTCTTGAAATAAGTGTTCATACCAAAACTACCTTGAAAAATGTTCACAACGACGAGTATTTAAACAGAGCGGGCAGTACAAACTAAAAAAAAGTGCCATCTTACCTAGACAATTATTTTCCAAAGGAGATGAAGCTAGGCTTTTTATCTAGAAAAGTGAACCCACTTTGCTAGAAGTATGACGATAAGCACGCGCTAAATTGCGACTGTAATAATAAAAATTATTATTTGATAAAACTAGAAAATGATCGGGAGGAGCATTCCTCATGTCGTCTATGAGACCACCAAAATATGATTGTTTTAGTGAAAAATTTCTTGTGAATATTTCACCAAAGGTGGAGCTATCAATTTAGAAATATATAGAAAAACTTTAGCCAGTTTCAAACTTTGTTCGTCTCAGGAGGTGTGTTTTTATTATGTTGTGGCTGTATCACATGGGATTACATCGGATGTGCTTCTTGTATTGAACGCTCATCCTGTCTTTGTGTGTGTGTGTTGTGTGTGTGCGTGTGTGTGTGTGTGTGTGTGTGCGTGTGCGCACGTGTGTGTGTGTGTGTGTGTGTGTGTGCGTGCGGGTGTGTGTGTGTGTGTGTGTGTGTGTGTGTGAAAACAAGTGTGCGAACACCTGTTTCCAAACGGTTCACAATACAATTGAAACGTTCAGCTTCACATTAAATTATAAGAGAAGTTCACTGAAGACGACTGAACACAAACTAAACCAAAACTATTTGCCCATGCGTAGTGACAGCTCCGGTAATTGCTTCTCATAGGAGACGTGACAGGCATGTTCTCATCGAAGAATAATCTCAGCCCGACCAATTGAGCCCTCCTCATTGTGCTGAACAATAAAAAGCCAAAAATAAAAGAAAACAAGTACGCTATCATCGGGCAGAAGTCTTAGGGTAAGCGTTGTAATGATAAAATAAAAAAACACGGCCTAATCGAAAAGGTGTGACCCAGACTCCTTTTCATATTTTCGCCTATACACACATTGAAAATATTATCGGGGTCTGTGAGTGCGATAACCCGAAGGAGGACTTGGATTTCTGCAGTGATGGGTGACACCATACCCTACGTTTGTTTTCTTTTTTTATTCAAAATATTGGCATCTATTGATTGGAGCTCGCCACTTACCTTCACCTTTTTTGCAGCCCATTGATTGCTTATTTTGCTGTTCTCTTGAAACGATTTATTTCAGTTCTTGTTCATGTAGTTTCATTGATTGGTTCTTGTAAAATTATTGTTGTTATTGCGGATTTTCTTCCCTATTTTTCGTCAAACGGCGGCTTTCTTGGCGAAAAAATTTAGTATGCTTTTTTACAGCCACAATATTATCAACAGAGGTTTAACGTCGCAGAGCTACCATATTATCTCGATAAAGGCCTTAGTGGGGGAGCTCCGAAATTTTCGACCACCTGAGGTTCTTTAACGTGCACCCAAATCTGAGCACACGGGTCTACAGCATTTTAAATGCGAAGCATTTCCTAGCGAACTTCGGTGACTTTGAACGTATCTATCTATCTATCTATCTATCTATCTATCTATCTATCTATCTATCTATCTATCTATCTATCTATCTATCTATCTATCTATCTATATGTTTATCTATCTATCAAGCCGCCTACGACATTTAGCTCTCCTGGCCGTTTCGATAATGGTATCAATACCAAACTTTGTATGGCATAACATAACTTTATGAAGAACATATTTGACTAGCCATAACATGAAAATCAAAACCTGCATGACATGAATCTGATGATTTACATTTCATGATCCTGTGGCTCTTGCGGTGGTTTCGTTCACATGGCATGTTGCAAAACTGGTATGGTATGGCATGATTGCATTGAAAAACAAGCGACAGAGCATAACACAAAAATCAAGACAGGCGTATTGTGTAAATACATGCCTACATGCCACGCTCATGATGCGCTCAAGGCCGTTTCATTAGCATCGCATATACGAAATTCGGTATACAGTACGCAAATGGATGACAAAGATATGTGAGTAATGCAAACATGATAATCATGAGATAGGTGTTATGTAACAACATGACTACATGCCACGCTATTTATGCGCTGGCAGCCGTTTCGCTAGCTTCATTTATACCGAATTTTGTATTACGGGACGCAAATGGATGACGGAGGTATGATACTGGTGCAAACATAACAATCGTGACTTGCGTTTCATGTAAGAATATGACCAGATGCCTCACTCATGACGCGCTCGTGGCCCTTTCGCTAGCTTCACATGTACCAAACTCGGTATTACGCGACGCGAACAGACGACTTGGTAAATAACACATCGAAACGTAGGATCTGCCAAATTCATTCTCGATTTTTTATCTCTCTCACTCTCTCTCTCTCTCTGTACGTGGGGGGAGGGTCAGTTTTATAAGTTGTTTCTTTTCATAAACTCACAGACTCTATATGATTTATTGAGTGTCCGTATCTTCAGTGTTCTCAGTTTCCGTGCTTCTCGCGTGACTTGCAGTGCTCATGTATATTATTTTTGCTAAATTGTGCAGAAATAAATCAGCTCAACCCTGGCAGTCATGAGTGAATCTTATAGATGGCCATTTGGGTATGGTGAAAAGTTGTTCTCGGAAGCCGCGCTTTCTTAGTTTGTCGTGCATCGTTTTGCAGCATTATGGGCTTCATTGTGAAGCGCTGTGCTTCGACTTTGTGTAGATTTAATAGGATACATCATAAATTGTTTTTAGGAGTGAAGCTTCTTATAGCGTCCCTCGTGGTCGTTTTAGTAGTCGTAGTGTGCAACCAGTCTTACATTTTGACCTCCAAGGTGATGCCGGTGAGAAATTTCTTCTGTGTGTTGTCGAACAATAAAAAATTCGCAGCGTGTGATGTTAACTAAAAGCCGAATTCTTCTGTCTCTCATTCCCAATTAGCAGCTAATGGCATGTACATTCAGCCCTATCTGACAAGAAAGGGTTGCTAGGTTATACTTGCTGGGCATAACCTTATTGGTTTTAGAAAGGTTTAGCGAGCGTTTGGCCGCATCGCCATGAATACAGTGAACTAGTATATACCATGAACTCAAGGTGGTTAAAGGTGGGAAGTAGACACGAAGCGCAAGCCGTAAGAAAGTGTGCGTGTGCCACCTCTCATTTAGTCTCTGGAATGTCCGCTGGTTGGCGCTGCATATGCGGAATACATGATGAGAAAATGAGAGATGGTGGTACTTGGAGTGTTGAATAGATGGACGAACGGACACACAGACCGATGCATGGACGGACTCACGGATGGCTGCACTAACGGATGGACCCATGGATGGACGCAGGGGCGGATGCATGGATGAACGCAGTGACGGACGCACAGGTGGACGTGCGGACGCACGAAGAGACCCACGCACGGACGGGCGAATGGACGCATGGACGGTCACACAGACGGACGTATAGACGGATAGAAGCAAGAACGAATGGACGGACGGATGCTTCACCCACTCTCCATAATTCACCCCGTGGATACGCTGCCATTTTTTTCTTTTTGGTGACATTTTGCAGGTTTGTATGTCTTTATCTTCTTTTCCCAAATGCTAGGTAATGATCCGAAAATGTCAGATAATTTTGAATTATTCAAAGATTAAGAACTCAAGTTTTTCTTGAATTTTATCTCCTAGAGCTCTGTGGAAAAGAATACACAGCAATTCTGCAATGCTTGCATGAGAAGTTGGGACTTCCTTCATCTAACCAATGCGTGAAACGATCTGCATAGAATAAATAAACAACGAAGCAAACGCTTTAATAAAGTACTAATCTACATCACTGAAACTCTGTCTGGACGAAGTAAGTATATATATATATATAAATACTCCGGAGGTACAACACAAAATCTGCGGATAGCAGGAGTGAAAAACCCGTGAAAAATGCTCCGGAGGTACCACGAAATCACTCCGGCCAGCCGGAGGAAAATGTCAGCGAAAAATTGGCAGCTCCCACATACAGTGGGAATAAATGATATGCATACCACGAATGAGGAGGGTTGATATGTCACTTTCAAAATACCACAACGTTACGAGGTGAGCATCAACTATGTTGTACACGACTTCCGTGTCATGATTATCATGTTTGGATGTGTTGTTTACTTTCGTCATCTATTCACGTCAAGTGATACCAAATTCAGTATATGTGGAGCTAGCGAAACGGCCACGAGTACGCTCTGAACATGGTATGTTGTCATGTTCTTACATGACACGCGAGTTAGGATTATCACGTTTGCACCAGTCACATATTTCGTCATCCATTGACCTCACGTAACACCAAATTCGGTATATGTGAAGCTAGCAAAACGGCCGTGAGCGCATCATGAAGCCCACACTATACTCCAATGCGTTTAGAAAAAAGGGTAACAATATAAACTACTGGGTACTCTTTTTTACTAACGTATCGTCGCTGTTTCCAGCTTGCGCGCGCGTCAACATAACATTGGAGTATCGTTGACGCGCGCGCAAGCTGGGAACAGCGACGATACGTTAGTAAAACGCGAGCACTTTATATTTTTATGCCAGGCGTTACCAGCGTCCGTCGGCGTGGCCTGACGGCAACCGGCGCGAAAAGCAGCATTTCGCGCCGCTGCGTTACCCACACAACATTGCATCTCCTTCTTTTCGTGATGGAGGGACGTTAGACGTGTTGAAGCAGGCATGCGTTATTGCAACGAAGCCCGGCGTGCGTATGCGAGTATTTATTTATTTATTTATTTATTCATTCATTTACAAATTACTGTCAACCCTTCTTGATGGTTACTACAGGAGTGGAAAAGATATAAACTTTTAAAAGCAAGGCAATGCAGTGGCAATACAAGAAGAGTACATAAGAAACGCACACAAGAGTAATGACATCATGACATGCAAGTGTCGCGATGAAGGTAATAACTAATGCATACATCATACAGGCATAGAAATACATTGCCTACAACCAAATAATGAAGAAAATAAAATAAATTGTTAGTGTGTGGGTGCTTTCACTCATATGCACTTAGGTTAGCACATAGAACTTGGGAGCACCGACATAAGATTTTCAACTCTTTCTAGAAATGTTTGAAGTGTTGACTGTGCTGGAGTAGCTGAATCAAGCGCATTCCGAAAAGGAAAACCTTAAGGTATTGTTACGATGGATACCAGGTCGTGTTTTTGACGCACTTTCCCTTTTGCTTTTATCATAGTGAAGGCGGAGGCATTAGTTTCAAAGTGGCCGTTCAACAGCAGGTAAAAGAACTTCAACCGATGCGTTTTTGCTCTGTCGCGGAGCGTAGGTAGATCTTCTCGGAGCAGAAGCTCAGAAGAAGAATCCGTTCGCTTATAGCGATTAAAGAAAAATCTTACCACCTTGGGCTGCACGCTCTCCAGCAAAGCTATGTCAGTATTTGTTGAAGGAAACCACACTATATTCGCATATTCTAGCATAGGTCTTATGAAGGTAATGTAAGGTAAGCACCTTGTACCTGTGGTAGCAAAGCGTAGGACCCGTTTTAGAAAAAACAACTTGTTCATTGCCTTTTTCGTCACTTCTTGTACATGCGCAGTCCATTTGAGGTCAAATGATATTAGAAGCCCTTAATAGTCATACTGAGTTGCTGTGCGAACGGTGACACCATTAAGCGAGTATGGAAATAATAGTTTGCTTTTCTTTCTGCTTACGTTCATCACGACCGTTTTTTTTTTTTCAGAATTAATCACCATCTGCCAATCTTGGCACCACTGGGCTGCGTTGTTTAGGGATTCGTTAGGCCAACCTGATCGTCAATGTGTTATGTCAGGACCTGCGCATGGTGACGCGACGAAGTGAACGCCGGCGAGCCCGTGCATGCGTCACGTTGAAATGTATTAGCGTCTTGACTGTGGCGTGTAGTCATGTTCTCAAATGACACGCATCGCACGATTATCATGTTTGCACCTGTCGCATGCCTTCGCCATAAAATGCCGTCACGTAATACCTAATATCGCATATGTGAAGCTACTACTTCAAGCTAGCGAAACGGCCGCGACCGCATCATCCGTGTGGCATGTAGTCATGTTGTTAAATGACACGCATGTGGTGATTATCATGTTTGGATGTGTCATTTACCTATGTTGTCTCACGTAATACCGAGTTTGGTACATGTGAAGCTAGCGAAACGATCGTGAGCGCGTCATGAGCGTAGCATGTAGTCATGTTGTTATATGACACGCACATCATGTATATCATATTAGCACAAGTATCATAACTTTATCATCCATTCACGTCCCGTAATTCCAAATTTGGTATAAGTGAAGCTAGCGAAACAGCCATCAGTGCATCATGATCGTGGCATGCATCAAGTTTTTACATGACCATGACCTCATGATTATCATGTTTGCACTAGTCACGTACCTACGTCATCCATTCACGTACTATAGTACCAAATTTCGTATATGTGGCGCTATCGAAGTGCCCGCGAGTGCATCATGAGCATTGCATGTAGTTATGATGTTACATGACCTGAATGTCATTATTTTATTGTTAAAGTCTGTCGCTTGTGTTTGCCATGCAATCATGTCATACCATAGCAGTTTTGCGACATGCCATACGAACGAAACCACCGTAGGAGCTGCACGACCATGAAACGTAAATCATGACATTCATGACATGCAGTCATGATTTTCATGTTTTAACTGGTAAAATGTGTTTTTCATACAGTCATGTTATGCTATACCAAGCTTCGTATCGATACCATTATTGAAACGGCTAGGAGAGCTAAAAGTCGTAGGCGGCTAGATAGATAGATAGATAGATAGATAGATAGATAGATAGATAGATAGATAGATAGATAGATAGATAGATAGATAGATAGATAGATAGATAGATAGATAGATAGATAGATAGATAGATAGATAGATAGATAGATAGATAGATAGATAGATAGATAGATAGATAGATACGCTCAAAGTCGCTGATGTTCACTAAGAAATGCTTCGCAGTCAATAAAATATTCGCAGCGTGTGCGTTAACTAAAAGCCCATTCACTATGTCCCCATTAGCAGCCAATGGCATGCACATTGAGCACTATCTGACAAAAAAGGGTTGCTACGTTATACTCGCTGGGTGTAACCTCCTTCATTTTAGAAAGGTTTATTGAGCGTTGGGCCACAGTGCCATGAATACAGTGAACTAGTATATACCATGAAAGAACTCGAGGTGGTTAAAGCTGGGAAGTAGACACGAAGCGCAAGCCGTAAGAAAGTGTGCATGTTCCACCTCTTCTTTAGTCCTTGGAATGTCCAAGGGATGGGGGTGCTTTTATATGCGGAATATATGATGAAAAGATGCAAAATGGTGGTACTTGGAGTGTTGACTAGATGGGCATATGGACACGCAGACAAATGCAAGGGCAGACGCACGGATGGCTGCACGGACGGATGGACGCATGGACGTACGCAGGGGTGGATGCATGGACGAACGTAGGGATGGACGCACGTATGGACGTGCGGACGCACGAAATGACGCACGCACGGACGGGCGGATGGACGCATGGACGGTCACACAGATGGACGCATGGACGTACGGAAGCAAGAACGAATGGACGGACGTATGCTTAGCCCCACTCTCCATCATTCACCCCTTGAATATGCTGTCATTTCTTTACAGTGTAGTCACGAGTGGTATCTGGC
The DNA here is from genome assembly GCF_013339725.1 of Rhipicephalus microplus. NCBI lineage: Eukaryota > Metazoa > Arthropoda > Arachnida > Ixodida > Ixodidae > Rhipicephalus > Rhipicephalus microplus. The sequence continues at coordinate 73,452,234 of NC_051169.1, forward strand.
AGTTATCTTCGAAAATGAAGGAAGGCGTGTGTGCCTGTCTCGGAGGCGATAAGGTGTGCAACGCAAAGCGACGGGTCGGTGCCACCACCGTGTCGTCTAATGTTGAATTCCAATGGCGGAGTCGGTGCAGCCGACCGACTTCGCGAGCGAGCACTCAACTCTGGCGTAGAGCAAATCCTCCAAATCCGCCATCGGAACACAACCCGCCTTGCTGGAGCAAGGCGGAAGCTGCCGCGTTACTCAGGATACCTTGCGCATGCTCTTTTCCGCTGTCTGATTCCCAGGTGGTTTACCAGCATCGCCGCATCGTTCGTTTCCTTGTTCAGCGCTATTCACCTGTGTGGAATGGATATCACGCCAAGTGTGCAACAGCTATTGTCCACGATGTCTGCGATGGTGACCACACAGTATGCGGAGCAACAAGGTAAGTGTCTCCTCAATTTCAACACTCTGCTGTAATTGTAAGTTGAATGCAACACACGTGTTGCATGGAGCGATTGTCTGCACGTGCTATGTTCGTGTTGCAACGTCTCTTTACTGCTGATGCGATCGTGTTCCTGAAACGCATCGCATGCGTCATAACGTTGTTTGTTTGCCTGTGTCCGTGGAGAACAAAAACCTTCGCCGCATCGATTGCAGAAACACCGCTGTAAATATACAGCCAAACGTAAACGTGCACGCGACGCCGCTGTTCTTGCACGGAACGGCGTCATTAGTAAGAAGCGACTTCCTCTCACTTCAGAATGTAGCCACACGAATATAAACAAACCGCGTTGGTGACACGCGTGTTTGGTATAAGGGCAATTTGACCGATCGCCAAAAGAATTTTTTTCTGCCCCCTACTCCGCTCCCGCGGCGAGTGTCCCAATTTCAAAAGTCCCTAGGTTGGCAGGTACGCATTTGCGGCAAAATACCTCAAAAGTAACGCTTTTACCGTACAAGCACAACGCAGCGCGAGCGTTTCAGTACTGCACTACTATGTGGCAAGTTCCAGTGCACTCGCCTTTCAGTGGAAGTGGCGCAAAAGCAGTTGTCTGCTTTTATATTTCTCGAAGAAACTATAAGCCAGTGTTACGCACCCGAGAATTTCACTCCCAGGAAATTTTAGCTGCAGGGGTAGCAGCGTGAGTGCATGTTCTGCTATCTAATGGGTTGGCAATGTTACCAAGGTCAGGGCATTCAGCACATCCAAAATAGGAATCGGTCTCAGTTCACAGAAATTAAGTTGCTTTTCCTGGAGTGTCACTGCCCGTTTCAGGCCTGAAAGAGCGTGCTTCATGTTGATTAACAGTCAGCTGATCAGAAACTCTGTGCATCATGATGAGAGTGTGTAATTCAATCAAGAATGTGCACAATGTGTTGAGCTACAGTTGAAGAACTTGCATGCCACCTTGTATGCTTACGTGAAATTGTTATTCAAAATTTTGTGTCGTGATGAGATAGCATAGCAAACATAGAGTTACTGTTTTGTGAAGCTGTGTTAGGAAGCCTCACATGGCTTAGCTTAATTGCATACATAGATGCATGAAATTCACATGGTGCTTCAATGTACAGCAATTTGTGTCACAGAACAGAAATCGTTGGTCGTTATGTCACTTCATGTATGCCAGATGTATGAATAACAATGCATTTCGTTTTTCCATTCACAGAGCCGGAACACAGCCAAAAGAGCGAGCAACGCAGTGAGTCCAGTTATTTATTTATCTAGAAAATACTGCAGGCCCATTTAGAGGCGCTAGCAGGAGAGGATACAAATGCATTCAGGTAATGAAATATACATGATATATACAGCTAGATCAGTGCAAAGAACACCAAGCACTGTAACGACAAAAATCAAAGAAAAATCGATATCAAGACAAACTAAAACAGGTTGGTGCCTATATATGCTTATAAGCTCTACAATTATTACCAACACAGCAGAATACCACAACTCTCTAACACCTGTGTCGGGTGACGTGCAACTGGTAGCGTCTGTACAAATGTCTCAAGCACTTTTTCTTTTCAGGTACAGGCTGTGAGTGGACGGCGGGAGAAACAAAGCTGTTGCTCGGCTACTATCAGCAGTATTTTTCCCAAATAGGGCCAATGGAGAAATTTAAAAATAAAAAGGCAATATTTGCCAAAATAGCGGCCAACATCACAGAGGCTGTCGGGGTCCCTAAAACAGGGGACCAGTGCTGCAGCCGCTACAAAACAGTCATGCGACGAAAAAGAAGCGCTGCAGCACATAACAACAAATCGGGGAATTCCCCTTGCGACGTTCCCTTTGAAGACGACATAGCCAAAATATGTTGGCTAGATAATAGCCTTGAGCCAGAAGAGCTCAGGGCCAGCTCTGGAATAGTTTCTATTAAAAGACCGCCCAGCCAAGCGTCGACGAGCCAATCGTTGACAAGCCAAGCATCGAGGAGCCAGGAGCTGACAAGCCAAGGTTCAACTAGCCAGGATTTGACCAGCACAACGAAAGAACCTGAGCCCAAAACGCCGAAACTCTCGGCTTCTGCTAGCTAGACTAAACGTGACGGTCGAGCTTCCTAATTGAGTTGGAAAATAGATTTTGTTCGGAAGGGCAATAATGTTTTCTCCTTCTTCAGTGTGTCGTAAAGTTACGCAGGAAGAAAGAGCCTATCATGAGAAAAAATTAGGTTAATTAGCTAGAGTTCAGATGGAAAGTTTGACGTTTCTGTAATAAACGTTAGCTGCAAAAAATCTGTAGGAATCCACTGCTTTGACAAAAGACAGAATTTGCACCCCAAGGACATATACATGGTGATTAAAAAAATGGGTGAACCATTATTGAAAAAATACAAAAGTAGATATGTACGTGCTACCTGTGGTGTTCCCTTAACTGCAGCAGAAGGTATCTTTGAATGCGTACAAAAAACATTGCAGTAGTAATTATAAAACAAACACAATTACCTTTTTAACCAGCGAAAATAAGCAGTGAAGTCGAATGGACAAATTTAGGGCTTTCCTGCGAATATTCTGTAGCAACTTTGAAATTTTTTGAAAGGCGGCCACTCGTAATCACCACAGCGCGCTGAAATCTGACTAATTTTTCAGGCGAAACTAAAACTGACTAATCCAAAAGCGCATTTCTCATTCACTTCAGAAGTACCGTCAGTGGCGACGGTGCTTTTGTGGCATCTGGGTTGGTAAATAATCGAGCTTCAGTAAGCGTTCATGTGGCAGGAAAGCGCTGCCACCTATATAATTGAGGGCGACAATTATTGTGCCATCTTCCTGAGCTATGGGGTTTAACCTGTTTTTACAGCACATACATGATATAGTAGCTCTATATCACAGCTTTTATTTATTTATTTATTTATTAGAATACCCTCAGGGCCCGTAGGGCATTACAGAGGGGGTGGGTACAACATATATAACACACAAAAAAAAAGACAAAATAAAGAAACAAGTATCAGATGCGCAAATCAGGAAATGATCAAGTTCTGCATACTTTCATAGGTAGAAAATTGTCATCATAAACGGGCATGCACTAAACCATATCCAAAGCATTTTGTACTGAGAACAAGAGAAAAATAAACGTGCTCAGCTACTCGCTTACACTATTAGGCGGGTTCGCTTTTCATCATGTGACAGCCTGAACTTCCGCGTTCTTGCCCACACTCTTTCAAGTTCCGTATTCAGCTCAACCACTTCTGTCATGTGCGTATATTCTGATTGGAACGTCCCGAAACACGCTAGAAGTTCCAAAATATTGACATGCAGCTTTCACCGAACTATAAACGTAGAAAAGTCAATCAAATGGGGCCACAATAAATTGAAAATAATTATGAGTGACCCATTATGCTTTAAAATTAAACGAAATTCCTTTATTTAGTTAACCTTTCCTCAATTTCCCTTTTCCGAACTGTTTCTTCAGGGAATCAATATTTGCTATAAATTGCAACTCTATTCATGCAGCTTAGTGAAAGCGAACAAACACACCTACTAATAATACAGGCCTACGTATTGTATTTGCAAGTTGAGCGAATCCCATTTGTCGCACAGCCTGCATCCATTAGTTTGTGAGTATATCACCGCTCCTCTCTCCTTCGACAACTCCTCATGAAACATTACCGCCTTTTCTGCTTCAGGCCCTGTTCACTTTTCGTTTCATGTAGACTGTAAGTAGCAGCGTAATGACGCTACAGAAAAGGTGTATAAGCAAATAAAGCTTGGTTTTGTCAATCTCTGGCTTCCGAAAACGCACCGGAGCACACGAAAGAGGTTGATTGATTTGACAGAAACAAACTCGTTTGTTGCTCAGAGACCATAAACCATCGCATAGAATATCGTTTCCAAAAGAAGCTGCCGGAACACAAATGAAGTTGCTGAAGACAAATGATCCAAGGGTGCTCCTTGACAAGAAAACAAGTCGTACTCTTACTTTAGATGAATGAACACCGCTTTAAATACAGCATCAGAACATTATGAAGTGTAAACAACCAATACGAATTGCCCTATGTGTGTAAGGATATGTTTGGCTACAACGGCCCCTTTGCAACCGTGCTGACCACTTCATCACAGCCATTTTATTTGCTGCGTTATTACTTCGAACTTGAAGCGTGTGCTTGATATCCGCCACATTTGTTTTTACTACCCATACCGCCAAAGTAAACTCTACTACGCTACGGATTGAATGTAGCGGGAATAGGCCTCCTTTTGCACATTCACCCCATCTAGCACGATATAAGACGTAGCGAGTGCGTTACGATGTAAAATTATTTTTGTTCGAAGCAGCATGTGACACACCATTCATCACGAGCTTGACTTTATAGTCTCTTTATTGAAAAGGTCAACCGGTGCAAGCTCATTACTGTCATCTTCAGTTGACAGATGTTGCTAAGATTGGCTTCACTTGTTGTAACGCAGCTGTCGGCGTTTCACTTTGTTCCTGGCGCCTGCAGTGAACAGAGTGGTTTGCGTAGTATTCAAGCGCTGTCAGTTTGTGTGCCAATATCTAACGAACGTTACATTGTTATAACGCCAGGGTAGCTAAAAGTACAAACATAGTTGACGGTCGAGCTTACACAAGTCACACTAAGAATGTGCATTAAACAGCATCGTATTGCGGGTGAGCTTTTTCTTTCAATTAAATTACGATGATCAACCACCAAACCAGAAACACAGTTAAGCTTGTCATAAACCATCATTGATATGCTCAAACGTCCGCCAAAGAAGACGAACCCAGATATGATGTAAGCAGAGTGACCTATTTACACTCCCAAACTTTCTCCCTAATAAAGTAATGACGCAGGAGCTCGCACGTCGAAGAAAAGGGAGAGGACATAAAATAGTGCGCCCTGGTGCGTGTTCTTGTTGCTCCTTCTGTACATTTTTAAGTCAGTTGCTCTAAAATAAAAGGAAACAGCGTACTTGCATACCATCAATCCCAGAAATATGCTACTAAGGCATATCCACAAAAATGGCACTCGTCAAAGTTTTTAATTTTTCTCCCCGCTGCTTTTAAATACAGCGAGAGCTGTATATGGCTAGCATAAACTAAAAACCGTTCGGTATCGGTGTAATGGGTGGCCTCTAATGGCTGTCCCATAGGTTACGTCACTCTCGGCATGGTACCCAAGCACAAGCGCCATTGGCTTCATTGTGAGTGACGTTTTCCATGCCGTCCCAGCCGTGGCACTGAGTACGCGTGAATAATTTTCTACTGTACCCTTCCACATGGGTAAGCCGCGGACAACTCTAGAAGAGAGCCGACAGTGGAAACGTGAGAGAGACCACATTTCCCGGGCCGGTGGTGCAGTCCGGACACGAAAACAGGCCCGGGAGATCGAGTGCCAGCAGTAACTACGTACCAATGATCCGGCAGCCTTCCAAGCCACGCTCAATCGCCGACGGAAATGTAAACGCTGGCGGCGAATGGATCCTGCAAACCAAGCCAACAAGTCATCTCGCGATGTTAAACGCCGCAACAACGTCGCGCCAAACAAGCGTCGTTGCGGGCACGACAGCGTCAGTGTGACAATTGCGGAGCGTGTTCACCTGGGCAAACGCATGTTTTCCGCGGAAGTTTCTCCAGTGGTACTTCAGGCTGCGGCTGCCACATCTGTGACCACTTGCTCACCGAGAACAACCACTGTGATGAGCGTCAGTGCAAAACGCATATAACCGCTTATTACACTCTTGCATCAGCGTGAGCATGCAAGGCACAATGTGCGGCATGTTAAATATACACTGTGGCAAACTAAAGCCAAACGTGGATCTAACCTCATTAAGAAGCACGAACATGGCACCAATAATTTCTAGAGGCTTTAGTGCATCGTCGGGTGGAACCTATTGGTAAACACTGGGCTCGCAAATTTGAGCTATTGCTTGTCGACTGTTTTTGTACGGAATGCTTGGGTGGTGATATTTAGAAGCGAACCTCCGTAAAGCGGAACCGGTTCGTTCCTCGTCGTAGTACGTATCATGTCTTACCTTTGACCTGCAAGGTGGTGCCGGTGGAAGAATTCTCCTGTGCGTTGTTGAACAATGAAAAATTTGAAGCGTGCGCGTTAACTAAAAGCCGAATTCTCCTGTCTCTCATTCCTTATTAGCAGTCATTGACATGTACATTGTGCACTATCTGACAAGAGATGGTTGCTACGTTATACTTATTGAGCGTAACCTCCTTGGTTTTAGAAAAGTTTAGCGAGCGTTGGGACGCAGTGCCATGAGTACAGTGAACTAGTATATACCAAGAACTCGAAGTGGTTAAAGGTGAGAAGTAGACACGAAGCGCAAGCCGTAAGAAAGTGTGCATGTGCCACCTCTCATTTAGTCCTTGGAATGTCCACTGGATAGTGGTGCTTCTATATGCGTAACATATGATGAAAAGATGCGAGATGGTGGTACTTGGAGTGCTGACTAGATGGACGAACGGACACACAGACAGATGCATGAACGGACGCAGGGATGGCTGCATGGACAGATGCAGGGACGGACGCATGGATGAACGTGCGGACACACGAAGAGACGCACGCACGGACGGTCACAGAGACGGACGTATGGACGGACGGAAGCGAGAACGAATGAACGGACGGATGCTTCGCCCCACTTTCCATCATTCACCCCGTGGACATGCTGCCATTTTTTTTTTGCTTTCATTTCGCTTTCTCGGCAAAGATGAGAAGTAGGCGCCTATAAAAGGTCCGACTATTCCTCTGAATAAACATCGCCATAATAAATAAATGTTCTGAAAGGCTAAAACATCGCCTTGATCATTCTTCATAAAAGAACGTCGGAAAAATAGGTTTCAACGCCCACTCACGATTCTTGGTAGCAAATTTTTATAGAAACGCACGTTTCTGACTGCTCTAAATATCAGTATCAGTGCGCTCCCTCTGGGGCCACTAAGACCTAAGTGTTTGCAAGATTCACCTTGCACAAAAGCATTATTAGATGTTGGATGGCAGTAGGAAAGTAGACCAGTGGTGATTCCCACAGAACCAGATGTCGAGCCTTCGCCAGAAGAGGCATCTCACGGTGAACGCGTCGCAGATGATGACGGGATATCTGATGCTCACCCCATGGCCGCAAAGTCTTCTGTTAGTCCTTCAATCATTGAAGAGACTTTGTCCCAAGGTGACGAGGTTTCCATGAACGAGAACTCAAACAGCACTAGGAGGGACACGGCCCTGCAGATACGACAGCACTCCAAGCGGCACCAGCCGGGACAGTTTACAAGCGTTTATACCACCTTCACTCAAGAGCCTCGGCATCAAGCGCCACCGAATATCCAGCAGCGACTCGGAGGCCCCCAGCAAAGACAGAAGTCCCCTGCGGACTTCGACGCGGCCTGAGAAGCCCCGCGCTACCGGTTGGTCACCTGGTTGTAAGAAGTGATTGAGCCGCTTGCGGGGCACCCACTCCCGTGTCTCTCAGAACTATGAATCGAATAGTATCCAGGTTTGTCTTTAGTGTTTATGATGGCCACCTCATTGATTATTTCATTGAACATAAATGGTTTGCGCAGTCCTGTAAAGCAGGCCAAAGTGATAAGTGTAGCCCGTGCTGCAAATTGTGGTGTTTTGCGCCTGCACAAAACATTTTTTTAGGGGCGAGGCTTTTTATAGCGGCACCCATTCGCCCTTCGTAGTCGTAGTCGTAGTGTGTAAAAAGTGTTGCATTTTCACCTCCAAAGAGGTGCCGGTGGGAGATTTCTTCTGCGCGTTGGTGAACAGAAAAAAATTCGCGGCGTGAGCGTTAACTAAAAGCCGAATGCTCCTGCCTCTCATTCCACATTAGGAGCCATTGGCATGTACATTGAGCAATATCTGACAAGAAAGGGTTGCTACATTATACTAGCTGGGTGTAACCTCCTTAGTTTTAGAAAGGTTTAGCGAGCGTTGAGCCGCAGTGCCATGAATACAATGAACTAGGTATATACCATGAACTCGAAGTGGTTATAGGCGGGAACTAGACACGAAGCGCAAGTCGTAAGAAAGTGTGCATGTTCCACCTCTCGTTCAGTCCTTGGAATGTCCGCTGGATAGCGGTGCTTCTATATGCGTAATATATGATGAAAAGATGCGATATGGTGCTACTTGGAGTGTTGACTAGATGGACGAACGGACACACAGACAGATGCATGAACGGACGCAGGATGGCTGCATGGACAGATGCAGGGACGGACGCATGGATGAACGTGCGGACACACGAAGAGACGCACGCACGGACGGTCACAGAGACGGACGTATGGACGGACGGAAGCGAGAACGAATGGACAGACGGATGCTTCGCCCCACTTTCCATCTTTCACCCCGTGGACATGCTGCCATTTTTCTTTTGCTTTCATTTCGCTTTCTCGGCAAAGATGAGAAGTAGGCGCCTATAAAAGGTCCGACTATTCCTCTGAATAAACATCACTATAATAAATAAATGTTCTGAAAGGTTAAAACATCGCCTTGGTCATTCTTCATAAAATAACGTCGGAAAAATAGGCTTCAACGCCCCTTCGCGATTCTTGGTAGCAAATGTTTATAGAAACGCACGTTTCTGACTGCTTGAAATATCAGTATCAGTGCGCTCCCTCTGTGGCCGCTAAGACCTAAGTGTTTGCAAGATTCACCTTGCACAAAAGCATTATTAGATGTTAGATGGCAGTAGGAAAGTAGACCAGTGGTGATTCCCACAGAATCAGATGTCGAGCCTTCGCCAGTGGAGGCATCTCACGGTGAACGCGTCGCAGATGATGACGGGATATCTGATGCTCACCCCATGACTGCAAAGTCTTCTGTTAGTCCTTTGATCATTGAAGAGAATTTGTCCCAAGGTGACGAGGTTTCCTTCGACGAGGACTCAAACAGCACTAGGAGGGACCCAGCCCTGCAGATAGACACCGACAGCACTCCAAGCGACATCAGCCGGGACAGTTTAGACGCGTTTATACCACCTTCACTCAAGAGCCTCGGCATCAAGCGCCACCGAATATCCGGCAGCGACTCGGGGGCCCCCAGCAGAGACAGAAGTCCCCTGCGGACTTCGACGCGGCGCCAGAAGCCCCGCGCTACCGGTTGGTCACCTGGTTGTAAGAAGTGATTGAGTCACTCCCGCGTCTCTCAGAACTATGCATAGTCTAGTATCCAGGTTAGTCTTTAGTGTTTACGATGGCCACCTCATTGATTTCTTTGAACGTAACAGGTTTGCGCAGTCTGGTAAAGCAGGCCAAGGTGATTAGTGTAGACCGTGCTGCAAATTGTGATGTTTTGTGCCTGCAGAAAACAATTTTTTTTTCGCTATTCGACGTTGGCGCTTTTAAACGAAAGCTTATCGTAGATTGCTATCTCTTTTTGGCTACAACTCGTGTTACGAGAGTAGGCATCATTATATTCAATCGGGCATTATTGGGAGGTAACCATGTATTTTTATGACAGCGTCGGTATAATTGTAGCTCTGGATTGTATTTACTTTTCGAATGAGGATACTCTGTGTGTATGCGCCTGCACAAGCTGGACACTCTGATAATTTTTTTAATTGAGATGTCTTTTAGACAGTTGATTATGTAAACCTTATTACAGACTTTAGCTGCGTGCTAAATACGCGAAGCAACGTACAAGGTCCTGGCTGGGGTCAGTCTGCTTGAAATACACGTGAGCTGTGATGCCTTGTCCAGCATTTCTCATTGCTGGATGTGCATAATGTCTCGAAAGAGAATACTTTTGTTTGGACATGGCGCCGTGGGCTATCCTCCAGCAGACTCGACTGGGCTTGTATTCCACATGCTTTAGAGACGTTTGTCTCCGACTTACATGTTCCGCTCACCCCACCTTCGCCTGTGTACATCTCTGACCAGCGTCTGATTTTCTTCGAACTCAAAATTCCATTTTCTTTTTCGTAGAAACCATGTCGTCTTGATGTTCGCGTCCTCCGGGATGCATGCTGTTGGTCTAGTTTGTCCCGTGCAATACAGGTGTCACTCATGGCGTCTGGTCCATATGATTGGGATGCGCTTGAAATGCAGTGGCGCTTGCACTGCTCAGTTGAAGGTAGCTCACTTTTCGTCGTTGCGTTTCTGAGGAGCTGACTGATACTGCAGCAAAGTTACACATCGCCTTGCGCACTGAAACGCCATTTCGCCTGATGCGAGCTTAGGCAGCATGAACTACGTGAACACTTCCAGCGTTTGATTTCCGTCTCGTCTCGGGCGGCGGCAGCTGCATGATGTTGTAGGCACAACCCTTTTGCACGCCTTGAGGTGCTACGCTATGCGAGGCAATCGTGTTTTAACATTCACAATCACCTGTTTTTGTGACCACGCAGACACCACCTGCACAGCTGATTCCTACGCGTGATTGATCTTTTTTTGGCGCATTTGGAAAAGATGTTATATTCGGCCATGCGGACAAACTGTGATATCACATTGCCTATGCTTAGAGGTTTGACTCGCAATCCTCAACAAGCTGCTGATTCTCTCCACGTCCCTCCACACCCGAAGAGTTAAAGGCAGCACAACAATCTATGAAATTTGGAATGGGGGACGGCCCTTGAGCCAGATGGTTTTCCAGTTACATTTTACTCTTCATTTTAAAATGAGCTTGGTGCTGCCTTAACCACGGTCATCCAGCGATGTTTTGAGGATGGTATCTTTCCATCAAGTTTTCGAGATGGTCATATTGTACTAATCCCAAAACCTGATGCTTCCTCTGTTAGTCCTGAAGATTGGAGGCCTATCACACTTCTAACGTTGACTATAAGATATTCACGACGGTGCTCGTCCAACGCTTGAGCGCTCTGTTGAACACCCTGGTGGGTTATCACCAGGCTTCATCGATGTCGGGACGAGAAATACACAGCTTGTCATTTACCACCCGAGATATCATAGCCCATACTCTGTCACGACCTGCGCGTGTTCTCGTTGTCTTTTGGGACCAAGAGAAAGCATTAGACCGACTAGAGCACACGCATATCTTTAAAGTGCTCACAGCCTTTGGTTTTCTTGTTTCGTTGTGGATTTAATTAGAAACACCTATTCTTGTATAGTAAGCGCAATAGTTTTAGATGGTTGGGAGACTGCTCCCTTTTTATTACAGGTGGCGTTCGCCAGGGATGCCCATTGTCCCCTGTTCTATTTATCCTCAGTCTTGAGTCCATTTTCGTATGCTCTAAAGCGTACTCGCGTGTCCGGGGTCTTGCACTTCCGGGCAGCAGCGCAGTTAAAGTCACACCTTTTCCTGACGACGTAACCCTGTACGTTTCAAATGAAGACAGCCTTTCATATTGCCTGTGGTTATTATTTCAATATGGTGATGTTCCAGGTTCCACGCTAAACTTCCCTAAATCCCGGTATTTGTTCATAGGCTGTCCCAACTCAAGGCTTAGCTCTGCATCTCTTCTTCAACCGGCTGCGTCTCTTCACATTTCAGAAATTCTGTACAACCAGTACGGCGTTTGTAACACCATTTCATGAAACACCATCAAATTAAAAGAAAAAAATGGGAGTATATCCACGGAGTGAATGATGGAGAGTGGGGCGAAGCATCCGTCCGTCCATTTGTTTTTGCTTCCATCCGTCCATGCGTGCGTCTGTGTGGCCGCCCGTGCGTCCATCCACCCGTCCGTGCATGCGTCTGTTCGTGCGTCCTTACGTCCATCTGTGCGTCCGTCCCTGCGTTCGTCCATGCATCCGCTCCTGCGTCTGTTTATGCGTCCATCCGTCCGTGCTGCCATCCGTGCATCCGTTCATGCATCTGTCTATGAGTCCGTTCGTCCACCACCTATTGAACACTCCAAGTACCACCATCTCGCATTTTTTCATCATATATTCCTTATATAGAAGCACCACAATCCAGCGGACATTCCAAGGACTGAACGAGCGGAGGCACACGCACACTTTCTTACGGCTTGCGCTTTGTGTCTACTTCCCACCTTTAACCACCTCGAGTTCATGGTATATCCTAGTTCACTGAATTCATGGCACTGCGGCCCAGCGCTCGCTAAACCTTTCTAAAACCAAGGAGGTTACGCCCAGCGAGTGTAACGTAGCAACCCTTTCTTGTCAGATAGGGCTCATTGTACATGCCAATGGCTGCTAAGGGGGAATGAGAGACAGGAGAATTCGGCTTTTAGTTAACGCGCACGCTGCGAATTTTTTATTGTTCAACAACGCACAGAAAAAATCTCCCACTGGCACCACTTTGGAGATCAAAATGTAAGAGTGGTTACACACTACTACTACGACTACGAGGGACGAACAGCTGCCGCGATAAGGAGCTTCGCCCCTAATTGAGAACGCATGGTATTTCGACTTTCCGCTTCTTAAGCGGAAGTACCTTGCGCAGACAGTCTTCTGTGGTCGCATTTGGTACCTTTCTGACGTGAAGCAGCCGCCTTTACGCATCGTGAGGTCATTACAGTCTGCTCTATGCTCCTTCTTTTGGTCCGTTGCCACTGAGTTGTGCGGCCCTAGGACAGCAGCGTTCAAAGCGAGGCTTTGCTTTCTGTTGGTTGTCAATACGCTGCCGGCTACTGGCTCTGCGCTTTTTGTCGCGCCTCGTACAAGGCGAGGAATTGCCCGCGCGATATCTGGCATAATGTTTTCTAGGCACTCACTTTCGGTATTTGATGCATAATGTGCACCTTAATTGGGGCCCACAATCAGTAACGCTTCCTTCGTTTTATGCAACAGCTGTCGTGTTTTTCCGTCATATCCAGTCGACTTGCCCTAGGGTAGGTCTGTTGGATAATCCTTTCGTTGACACAAAAGCCATTTATTACTCCCGTTAGTTTCCCCCGGCACGCCACACCCGCTCTATTCGTGTGTCTTGGAGCACGCTGGCGGCATCATTTTTACCTGGCCAACTTCGTGACTTCATGTGGCGGCTGAGGTGGGCTGTTTTTTCTACCCTTGATCGCCCCAAAAGGTGGAGAATGGTCTAGTCAGCAACATACCCGAACTCCTCCCTACAGGAAACAAATAAGCATGATTTTAGACAATGCGTCGTTGCTCTTGTTTTCTAGGGGACCATGCATGCTGGATTTCGTGGCCTCGGAGTAAATCGCTTTGTTTCTTCTGTTCAATGAGAATGCCGCTTCGCCTGCCTTCTCCTTGTTGCTGGTGCCTACTTTCTCTAGCGCGAATCGCTGTGAGGCGGTTGCAGCAGCTCGTCGCCGTCGCGCTCTCTTCCCGATATTCGAGCGACTTATAGAAACAACTGTTTTGTCGGAGAACTTGGTGAGGAGGAATTCCTTCGACACTGGTTCTGCCCTGTTCTGTTTGTATGCGAGAGACGGTAAATCTTGTTTTCAGGTCTGCCTGGTTTTGGTAGGTTAGTGTTTGTTTAGTACTCGCACAAATACTTTGTAAATATTATGTAAATACATACCATATAAATATTCACGTTTAATTTGCGTGTTCTTCTTTTATCAAGTAATGTATATGTAAACACATCTTTTTGTAACAATGTTTGCTCTCTCTGTATATGTTGCGTTTCTTGTACAAATGTAAACCAACCTTTTTGTCACAATTTCTTCACTTCACTGCACTTCACTTCACTTTATTACCTTAAAGATGCCTCAAGGAGGTGTTAGATAAGGGGTGGTTTGTACAGAGATGTAGCTAATGCCACAATTTATTAACGAGACAGGTACATAGACAAACTTTGAACAAAATGTTATGGACAAGTGATAGGAACAATGTCGCGGGGAAGGTCATTCCATTCTGCAGCTGCACGGCAGAAAAAAGATGCAGAAAGGTAGTGTTGCTAGAATGGGGTTGGGAGACTTGAAGTGGATGACCCGTACGGGGGGAAATGTGCATGGCGGGAGCGATGTAAGAAGATTGGCTCAAAGAACTGTGATAAAGCTTGCGGTAAAGTGATACTGTAGCGATTCTGCAGCGAGACGAAAGAGTGGACAGCCTAGATTCATTTTAAGGGATGACACACTGATTTCATATGAATAGGAAGAATGAATGAAACGCGCAGCACGATTTTGCACTGCTTCGATGGCGTTTATTAAGTAAACTTGGAGAGGGCTCCAAATGGGTGATGCATACTCAAGTTTGGGTCGTATTAGTGATTGGTAAGCCAAAAGTCTTACGTGATAGGGTGAGTGACGCAGGTGGTGCAGATGGCAAATAAAAACTAATTCAGATCAATTTAAGGATACTTACTCTTGGAAACTACAAAGATATAGTTTTAGAAAAAACTGCCTATTACAGTGAGAGAATTCGGACGAACTATGGCAGGCACGTTAAAGAACCCCAGGTGGTCAAAATTTCTGGAGCCCTCCCCTACGGCGTCTCTCATAATCAAATGGTGGTTTTGGGACGTTAAACCCCACAAATCAATCAATCAACGAACTATGGCAGGCAAAAGTTAGCACATCTCATTCTTTCATTTTTAAAATCAAAGAGCATGGTTATCAGCAGAGCGAACGAAAGTCGTTCAACAACAGTTAAAAAAAAAGACACACGCTTATCTACTCTCGCTTCAAACATGACTTGTCTATTTTGTTCTTCTGTACACAATTGCACATCTCGCGTACTGTCTAGGAAGTGTAATGCGCCTTAGATTTTCGCAAGCCAGCTACGATCCTATTCACTTCGCGATCTGTCACTTGTTAATACCTGGTCAAAACTACGACTGTATTATCAAAGCTTTCTTTGGTATGGGTAAAAAGTGCATGCATAAGTGTTTTATCTTATTTCTTATTTCTTATCACTTCTTCCACTGTTATCTCTTTATTTTCGCTGTATCTTCTTTTCTCCATTTTTTTTCCCTCGCAGTATTGAATTCGTGTTCATGCTCTAAAGATATACTGAGTGTTGTGCATTATTTTGGTCTGGGCGGGAATTGGCGCATTGTCAGGCATTTAATTGCCTTTTCGCCCCTCTCTTCCCATTAAACCATTGGATAAATATGTATGCTTCAATGGTGAATAAACTTCGAACTTCAAATTTCAAGAAAATCCTAATGACCGGTTAGCCGATGAAGTTATATTAGTAATATGCGTGCGCCAGGAAAGATCAGGGGTTTGTGTTACGCCAAGGTATCTATAAGAGTCACTTGTTTCGACAGGTATGTTAGTGATTTCATAGGAAAATAGGAGCGGGTTTTCGTGGCGGTGAAAGGAAACTTATTTGCATTTTTTTAGGATTAAGTGTCATTAGCCAGCCAGTGGTTACACCAGTCTAACACGTTATGGAGGTCATTTTGTAGGGCGATTTGGTCAGAAGTGTTATTAATTTTTCTGTAGATAACACAGTCGTCACCGAACAGGCGAATGTTGCATGGTAAATTGTTAGGCAAGTAATTTATATATATTAAGAATAACAGCGGACCGAGGACATACCCCTGCGGTACGCTGGTCGTTACAGGGAGCGAGATAGATTGGACATTGTTAAGGAAAAATAATTGGGAGCGGTCAGTCGGATATTCGGCAATCCAGTTTAGAACGTCGGGTGGCAGATTCAGATTGAAAAAGCTTTATTAGTGGGCGCTTGTGGGGTACTTTGTCAAACGCCTTGGTGAAGTCAAGAAAGATAGCATCTGTTTGTAGGTTAGTATCGAGGTTAGTATGCAGGTCATGAAGAAAAAGGGCTACTTTTTCGCAAGAAACGCCTTTCCGAAATCCATGTTGTGAGCAATAAAGAAGCGGTTGGAGTCAAGAAACTGCATGATTTGAGAGTATAAGATATGTTCCATAAGTTTGCACAACACACTGGTTAGTGATATGGGGTGGTAATTTAGCGGACAATCTCTGTTACCTGATTTGTGAACTGGAATGACCTTCCCACACTTACAGTTGTAAGGCAGAATTCCTGTAGACGGGGATTGGGAGAACATCAATAGCGAAAATTCAGCAGATATGTGCTTTGTGTTTTTTAAGAGCTTCGTATTTATTTCATCCGTACCAGTAGAAGGTGACAATTTGATCTTATCTATTAAAAAAACGATACCAGAGAAGCTTATGCTTATGGGCGGCATTTCAGGCAGACTAACAGAGAACAGTTCCGTATCAGTAGGGTTAGGTTGGTTCGTAAAGACCGAATGAAAGACTTCATTAAACATATTCGCACTTTCAAAACTACTTGCTTCTTGACCAGACTGATTAGTAAGCATAACAGGGGGTGGGGGGGGTTCCATGTTGGTTTATAACTTGTCAAAAACGTTTCGGTGAATCAGTGATGATTTTAAGCAGTTCACTGTGAAAGAATGAATACTTTGCGTTGCACACTTCTCTTAAGTATGGTTTTTCTGCGATGTTGTGCTTTTCCCATGCGCAAGTATTGTTTCTAGTCTTCGTGGCACGAAAAAGGTGTTTCTTCTTGTTTTCAAGTGTTTTTAATGATTATGTAAAGCAGGGTTTTTGGCGGGTGGGACGGGAGGTTACCTTAGGGATGACTTGATCAGCTAACCAGTTCAGTTTGTTTTTGAAGAGTAACCACTTTTCGTTAATAGGCCGATCCCAAAAGCCGTCCTGGAACGATGAAAGAAAGGCATCAAGTTCACGAATGATTTCCTCATAGTTCCCTTTGTCATATAGCCGAATAGTTTTACTGCAAGCTTGACGTATTTCAGGAACAAAGTTAAAATTGGCGTGAATGACTTTGTGATCACTTATTTCATTTAGATATGGTATGGAAGACAGGCTGCTCGGGTCCGTTGTTAAGATTAAGTAAAGAATATGTGTGGTATCTCTAGTGACTTGCGCAGGTTGCGATATAAGCTGAGTAAGATTAAAATTTAGGCAGACGTCAAGAAATTTGTTAGCTTCTGTTGCATGGGGTGCTGACGAGGTTAGGTTCGTCTAATCGATCTTCGGAAAGTTAAAGTCCACAAAGAGAAGGACGCGAGCAGTTGGGTATTTGATCGAAAGTTTGGTTAAAATACTGTTAAGTTCGCGAGAGAATTCCGGTCTACCTTTAGGAGGCCTGTAACAAACACCTAAGAGCACCGACTGAGGTGCGGAACGATAGATTAACCATAAGATTTCGAGGTCAGAGGCTATTTTGATAGCAGAGCATGAGAGTTGTTTGTTTACGGCAATGAGAACGCCCCCGCCACGTGTGCCGGGACGATCCTTTCTAAAGAGATTAAAGTTCGGCAAGTCTGCCAAAACTTCGCTGTCGGTGATGTCAGCTGTCAACCATGTTTCGGTTAGTATAAGCAAACTGATACTGGGTGAAGATGCAAGGTTCGACAGATGGTCGCGTCTGAAAAGAAATCTGCGAATATTAGTGAATATAACTGAAAAACCGAAATTGGATTTGAGACCAAGAACAGAACGATTTGACGACCTGGGGTGAGAAGGGGGTTGCTACGATTTTTCTTCTACAGTTCCGGTAGTATCGTTAAAGACGTAGTCATTAGAGCCCATAAACAATGTTTTGTACCGTAGAAGGAAAGGACCTCATTTTTCTTTAACAAAAGCGAGAAGGTGCTTCCGTGCGTTCCAGACTAGTAGCGAGAAACCTTCCCCAACGCTAAAATCAGTATCTTTGGGTTTAGGGCCATTACCAAGGATAATTTCCTTGGTTTGGAAGAGGTGAATTTCACTATTATGGGCCGACACTGGTCTGAAGAGTGGCGACCAAGCTGGAGGGCACGCTTAATTTCCTTTGATTCACTAGATATTTTGATGTGGTCCCTGCAGAACGCAGTGACTAGCTGCTCAGACTGTACGTAGTTCTCGGATAGCGTGACATCGGCTATTCCGTAAAACAGCAAGTTGTTCGGTCGGAAACGGTTCTCAACGTCGTCCAGTCGAACCTCCAGTACCGAGACCTGGCTAGCAGTTTAGAATGTGATGGTTGTTATGGTGTCTAATTCCGTTTGTAGCGTTTCAACCTGATGGTAGTGTGATTCTAAGTTGTCATTCTTTTGCCTAGCGCGGAGATTGCTTTATCGGTGTTAGAGAGCTGGCATGTTAGACTCTGCATGTCACCATTGAGCTGGGCTTGACCGGAAGATAAGCTTTTAAGCTCATTGAGAATGTCTTCTGGGGTCTAGGGTTGGGGGTCCAGGGTTAGTTTCGATGTCACCAGATTAGATCAGCAGCAGTGAAAAAACAGTGTTCATACAATCATACACGATGAAAACACAGCACTGAGGGCTTGGTAGCTGAATAAGGCATCCATTGCTAGATTTTTTAGCGAAAAGGCAATACCATTTACTGACCTGCATGACGAACAAAAGTGGGTTAGACCGTGTCGCGCCACAGCCACCGAGCCCACAGAGCACGCCGGACAGGGAGGGACGATTTAGATAACACAGTCTGGTATGTCTGTGGATATTGTGTTCCATCGCGATGTTCTGTTGAATTATACTTTATGATCATTGTTCGTGAGAATAAATTTCCCTAAACACAGAACACCTCTAGACCAATATAATGTACAAAACATTTCTTCTATTTCACTTTTACATACGCAAGATAACTACTCGTAATATGTTACTTCCCGCATGAAGTGTGGTAGCAAATCAGACACTTATGGTGCGGTAATGGCGAGGAAAATGTGAGAGACCCTAAGTCTTCCGCACTCGTTGGAAACGCTTCAGTTCTTGCTTCAGAAAGCTGCTCTGAAACAATAGCAGCTAACCGCTGAACGCTTTTTGCAGAGCTTTGAGTATACCCGTTTAGCTAAGTGGCTAGACCACGTCGTTACGTGAATAGGCAGCAAGGCAAAGGCGAAGCATGGCACGGACCGTTACTGCAAACGAGAATACAAGCGCACCTGTTTTTTTTTCTCTGGATTCAGGCTGATTTATTTTTTTCGTAATAAGGGAACAGCTGCAAAGAGAAGTTTGTATAGCCTTAGAACGACTTGGGGAAGTGGTGGTAATAAAAAGTGTACTCAAATATTTTGCACTTGAAGAACTAGATTTCTTCTGTTGAAGAGATTGTTTGTTGAAAACTACAGCACGTACAATAGCTGCACACTAGTTCACGCCGATCCGTAATGTGCTATATCGAAACTCTAAAAAATAAAGGAATAACAAAGTTAAATAATTCATCAGGATAAACTCAACGCGAAAAAAATGAGAAAGGCAGCTAACTTAAAGGCGAGAGATTTCCTTAGATTATTTTTTAACGCCTTTTTAGAAGTAGTGTGCTTAAGTTCCAAAATTACTTTCCCACTGAGAGCATTCGCCAGCACCATTTCTCGGTGGATATAGTGGCTATATTTTTTTAATGTTCCTTAATTATAAAACTTTCGATGTATGGCTAAAAATTAGCATATTCCTTCCTCCAACTTGTAAGTATTAACACCTGCGTTTTTTTTCACATACCAACAACACCACAATATTGTTGCAAGGCACAATGCGCTGAAGTTCTCTCCGCTATGACCGCAAAGCACAAAAAAAGTTAGGCTATGAGCGAGAGCATGAAAGGGTTAGACAATGATGTGGTGAATGGCTGGATCGGGGGCATCTAACTGGCAATAAAAAAATAGAGGAGGCGCTGGTAATTGTGTATTTTACAACTTACCATTTGACATCAATGGAGCCGTGGTGAACCCTGGAATAAAAAACTTTGGTGTTAAAAGAAAAAGTGAGATTCACACCATCCGAGAATTGATATAGTTTTTGTCAAAGCTGCATGCCCAAAACAGTGTTATAGCTTTTTGTTTTTAAAGTTATTTCTTCTCTACTAACCGATTCGAGTAGTCTGTAAGTGTCACGCTTATGTATCTTTGTATTTGTAGTGCTCCTTTTTTTTCTTCTTCCACCTTTGTGGATGAAGCCGCTTCCCGCCCTAATTATTCACTATAGGGTCTCTACATTTAAGATATCCGACAAGCAAGGTTGATGAATATTTAATCTTTATTTGTTAAATTATTTTTAACAATTACGGTATTGTTGTTATGGGGTCATCTCAGAATGCTACATACATACATACATACATACATACATACATACATACATACATACATACATACATACATACATACATACATACATACATACATACATACATACATACATACATACATACATACATACATACATACATACTACAAATAAACCATCAGGAAGTACGATAATGTTTTTTTACTTCCACGCATTACAAACCAAAGTAAAGGTCAGCAAAAGCATCGTCTGTCCACGAAGGGAAAAATTACGAAGAGTAGGTGCTAAGTGTCGCCATGTTGAGTTCGCGCGTAGCTACCCTTCAGTTTGGCGCAACTCAGTAGTTGGCGGTAAAACTATTAATAGAGAAAAATTGCGCCTTTCGCAAAAAGAACAAAAAATGAAACACGCGCATATCCATGATACATTTCTGTGTTCAATGTTTTCGCGTTTTACCAGTGAGCGTATAGCTGTAATTGGCGTGGATCTGACATGAGCGCTTTGCTTCCACTCGTTGAAAAGTGTGTGATTGCATCTTCTGCAATTGTTCACTCTGAAACTCCTGCGCACCTGCCGGCAAAACATATTTTCCCTCTTACGCGTCAGAGGGTGCCACTTGCCCATCCTAATGTTACCTAGAGATTTTCTAGCAGATTACCTGCACGTGAGAAACGCTACAGGCTTCTCTGACGCGTCGCCGGGGCAACACTGGACGGATGAGATTGAAAACTGAGCCCTAATTTGAATTCCAGAGAGTGACCGGCCACCTACGCCATTCCGCGCACCACCACTCATAGCCACCGTAATTATCCCCTGCATCGATGCAGCAGCAGCCGGCAAGCGCGCACAGCTCTGGCCTCGTCCTTGCATTGATCGCGGACCATTCTTACAGCTTGAAGTGCTCGTTTCGCAGAAATTGCAGTATGGGTGCCGCGTCGTCAGCATCGTTCGTTGTGAGCGAAAAATTGATGTTGCCCGTCAGTGAACAATTGAAAGAGCTACACATAAATTCCAAAATATTTTGTCCGTTTGGTAATTGAAGGTGGGTCGTATGCGTGGCAAGCAGGTGTTGCCCCACGAAGCAACGCATTTTGTTGAAGATGATTTGTAAATGAAACGCTATGAGGATGCCGCCTAGTGTGTGTAATACGCTTAGCTTTCTCCAGCGTGGTAGTCACCCCAAGTAAGCACCTTTCCTCCATTATTTTTTTCCCTTCAAAGCACGTGAGCCCCACGTGTCGGATTTTCAGTGCGCATTTTTAAAGCATTCGAAAATCTCACAGAGATGACGCTACTTCGTTAAAGCTTCAATGTGACACGTTGCATTTGCTTTATTCTGGCTGCCGTCGTCCTCGAGGCACACTATATAGGGTGGACCCGATATATTTCATAGATATAAAAGTACGTGCTGTCCCTATTATTTTGATAATGCAGGAGAGAATGTTGTGTGTGTTCTTAACGAGTACGAAACTGGCCTACTGGATTTTTACCGAAAGTGACAAGTAGACCCCTACAGTATACCACCTCATATCTTTTGAACATGACTTGTCATTTTTTTTTGTTTCTTGTGAGAAAAACTTTTCCTGTGAGATAGTTTGCATTTCTTCAATTAAACTCTGTTTGCCCCAAAAATGCCGTTCAGTATATGCAACAGCTAAGGCATTGATTCTTATGTAGTGGAATTGTAGAATCATACAAGGAGCCAGAACGCGTGCATTATGCAACGAATTAATCACTTGCCCCGCCACGGTGTTCTAGTGGCTAAGGTACTCGGCTGCTTACCCGCAGGTAGCGGGATCGAATTCCGGCTGCGGCGGCTGCGCTTCCGATGGAGGCGGAAGTGTTGTAGGCCCGTGTGCTCAGATTTGGGTGCACGTTAAAGAACCTCAGGCGGTCGAAATTTCCGGAGCCCTCCACTACGGCTTCTCTCATACTCATAGAGTAGTTTTAGGACGTTAAACACCACATATCAATCAACGAATGAATCACTTAATGTTGCCCAACCATTACAACGTCTGCATCTTCGCATGCGCGCAAGGCACCGTATGGATGCGCAGTGGGTGCTTGCCAATATTCAAAAAACAAGAATTGTGACGGGGAGGGCGCTTCTAAACTCTACTTGCAGTCGGCATTTTAGGATAGCTTTAAACTAGTAGTGTTTCTCGCAGTAATTTTCCCTTTCTTGCGGCATTGTTGAAGACGGTAAGCACAGAACCCGTTTACACTATTTATATATGCCCTTACGAAGGTGCCGATGTGTCGTCCAAGTGTTCATTAGCTATTTTTGTGGACTTTCTGAAAGAAAACTTTCCAACTGTTTTGCATCGTTACAAAAAGCGAATGTTCGCTTAAGACTGTTTCGCGTTATTGGCCTACATGGGGTTTCACTAAATGGTGTCCTAAATGGTGTCCTAAATGTGTGTTTCTCTAAATGATGGCCTACATGGTGTCCACTGTCAGCGATGTCCGAACGAATGTAGTCAAGGCAAGGTTCAAATTTTAAGAAAAACTGTATTGTGCTAAGTTACAGGTGAATCGGCAGTGGTTACATGTATAAGGAAACTGGACTCGGTGCAGGAGCTCGATCGGATACGTCCGACGCCACTCGCGTCTCGGCTCGCTCTGCGGTGCGTTGCTCTGCGGTCCCGGCTCGAATCTCGGCTCGTTCTTTTTGTTTTTTGAATGTTCGTTGAACCAATGGGCAACCGCGTCGAGTGGACGTGCTCAGGACTCGGAGTCCACGTTAACGCAGTGCAGCGTTTCCCGAGCAAGCATGGAGACGCTGCCGGAGAAGGAGGCGCTGCCGGAGAATGAAACGCTGCCGGAGAATTCAGCTGTGCGAACTCGAGTGCCGCTGACACGGCCCTCCCGAAAATTGCGCCTGTCCTCAGGCGTGCGTGTCGTTAGATGGCGATGGTTCCGTAACTTCTAGGAGCGGCTCCTTATATCTACGAAGCTGCTCCACGTTGACGATTTTTTGGTTGATCATGCCCGGTGTGTGGGGTACTCTTTGGATCTCGGCCCTGTTCCCTCCGACGAGGGCCGTTATCTCGAACGGACCTTCATAGCGAGGGTCTAATGTGCCTCGAGCGCTCAACTCAAGCAGGACGAGGTCCCCCGTTATGAACCCCGGAGTTCGCCGCTTCTTGTCGTATCGGACCGTTGTTTTGCGCTGACTCTGCAGTAGCCTCTCTCTTGTCTCCGCACGTCCCCTTGCCAAGTCGTGTAGTCTATGAGACTCGTCGATGTCTCCCTCGACTGAGGCGAGGTTGAGCTCTCCCGGCAGTTTTGGGTCGTAGCCGTGCATGAGTCGAAATGGGCTGTGGCCCCTGTGACGATGCTTCGTGGCGTTGATTGCTAGCGTTGCTCGGGGTAGTTCCTTCTGCCATTTGTCCTTCTTGTTTAGCATTTTGCGTAGCACCTGTTTCAATGTTTCTACCATTCGCTCGATCAGTCCGTTTGATTGTGGCCAGTACGGTGGGGAGTTCTGATGAGCAATTCCCAGTCTGCGATGGAATTGGTTGTTTTTCTTGTTCGCGAATCCCTTGGCTTGGTCCGTAATAATGACGCTGGAAACTCTAAATCGCGGAATCCACCGGTTTGTCATGAAGTCAAGGTAGTGCGTCGACGAAGTGCTCGGTACGGTCACGGCGTCCATGTATCTCGTGGCGTGGTCGATACACACGAGGATGTGGTCTCCCTTCTCGTTTAGTGGACCCATGTGATCCAGGGATATCACCGCATTAGGCTCAGTAGGAATATCGCGTGGGATGAGGCAACCTTCATTCCGTGTCATGCGGGCGTTGATAGTCTGGCACGTGTGGCAGGAGTCAACATACTCGCGTATGTCCTTTCTCATCGATGGCCACCAGTACTTTCGCTGGATCAGGTCTCTTGTCTTCTCGACGCCTAGGTGGCCGTTGTTGTCGTGGAAAACGATCATCACACTGCTTCGGAGGGCAGCGGGAATGATCACCCTCCGACGGACCCGTCCTCCCTCGAGAAATTTCTTCACCAGTATGTCGTTTTCGATCTCGTAGTCTGAAGATTTGTGCTTGGCCTCCTCCCGAAATCTTTTGCAGTCAGTATCCCTCTCCTGAAACTCGCGTAGGCGACTGTATTTGCCGACCACTACTGCGTAGCAGTGGATGTCTCGGGTCGAAACGCCCTGGTCGAAAGCCTCTGCAGATTCCGACTGCCTCGAGAGTGCGTCAGCAGCGGAGTTCTGGCGTCCTGGCTTGTGCTTGACGTCGAAGGTGTACTCTGCTAAGTCGAGCGTCCACCTCGCAAATCTGCGGTTGCTGGCTCTCTTCTGGACGAGGTATGACAAGCTGAAGTTGTTCATGAGCACTGTAAAACGAGGGCCTCCTCTCAGGTAGACCGAAAACCTCTCAGCGATCGCCCAGTGCATACCAGAGTGTAGACCACGTTCGTGCTCGTTTAGTGATCTGCTTGCGTACTCTATGATTCGCTCCTTTCCGTCTTGAGTTTAAGAAAGCACCGCACCCAGCCCGGTTTGCGAAGCGTCGACGTGAACGTTAGTCGGGCAGTCTGGGCGGAAGCTCGCCAAAATCGGTGGGTTCTTCAAGGCGTGTTTTATGGCGTTGACGGTTGCTTCATGAGCGTCAGTCCATACGAAAGGAACGTCCTTCGCCAGAAGGCGCCGTAGCTTGTGCGTGACCTTTGCGAACTCCAGTATGAACTTTCGGTAGTGGTTAGCGAACTGCAAGAAGGAGTACAGCTTCTTTGCGTTGCGATGCGGCTCGAACTTCTCGACAGCGGCAACTCTGGATTCGTCCAGTGTTCGTCCTTCGGCGGAGATCACGTAACCCAGGGAAGATACTTTGTCTTGAATCAACTGGCATTTCCGGAGATCCATCTTCAAGCCATTGATCACGACTCTCCTGAGTGCTTCGTTCAGCAAATCCAAAGCCTCCCTCACTGTTGTGGCTCCCTGCCCGACATCGTCCATGTACGTAGCTGTCCTAGGTAAGCCATCGAATGTGCGACGCATGACTCTTTGCATGGTCTGAGGGGCCTTGCAAAACCCAAAGGCCATTCGAAGGTATTCGTACTTTCCCTCAGGAGTGACGAATGCGGTCTTGTGTACGTCGTCCGGCTTCATTCGTATAGTCAGAAATGCCGTCTTCACGTCCAACACAGTGAAGTAAGCCGATTCGTCGCGCATGACATCGTCAATAACGTCTTCCATGACGGGCATTGGATAAGAAGGGTTGATGGTTTTCTCGTTGAGCTTGCGATAGTCGTGTACCATTCTTCGTGGAGTCGTCGGGTGGTGCGGTTGGTCGACGACTATCGTTGGAGCACCGTACTCGCTTTCGCTCGGCCTTATGATGCCCTTGGAAAGGTAGTCATTCACCTGTTCTCGGATGAACTTGCGATCAGCCGGTGAGCACCTGTACGGCCTCGATGACACTGGTATATTGTCTCTGAGTTCGATGCTGTGCTCGGTGGGAGGACACACTCCCAAAGTGTCGCCTTTGGAAGTGAACGCTTGGTGATGCCTTAACAGAATTGCGCGAAGTTGTTCCCTCTCTGCCTCGGTGGCATCCTTCGTTATCTTCTGTGTGGCGTCTTCGACTAGACTCGTGAAGTCTTCGTCGGGTGCGGGACATTTCGTGTTGATGCGCACGTACCCTTCGTCTTCGGAAACACTCTCGTCCGATTGCCGGCAGAACGTCGCAATAAGCGTTTCCCCGGTGTGGTGTGGTGTGCCTTGTTTCGGGGGTGGCACTTCGGACGATGAAAATTTTCCGGAGGGCTCGACTGGAACGATAGTCACATCGTTTGACGTGTGAAACGTTACGTCGACTTTCGCGACTCGTCGCCAGTCTGATCCCAGAATCAGGTCGATGCCGCTGGGCAGTTCCATTACCACGACGTCTTCGAGTCGCACATTCATGGTGCCCAATGTCACATCAAGCGTTGCAGCGAGAGTTGGGCATATGCTGCGGTTGAGAACTTCAATGTTCTCGCGCGATACCCATGCGTGCGTGGGAATGTCGTCCATCAAGGCATTGGCACTCATGATGGATAAGTTGGCGCCACTGTCAATGCACACGCGGACGGGTCGGTTGTTAGCAGTACCGGACACTATTGGTAATGTGCCACCCGTCGAATGCAAAAAACATTTCGCTTGCCTAGGTGACGTAGTCCCTGTTTCGTGGCTGCTATTGTCCCTCTTCGCTCGTTTCTCGTCCTCTCTGATCATTGCTGGCGTTTTCGGCTTTCTGCAATCACGGGACAGGTGACCGATGTCGCCGCAGTTGAAGCACGAACGAGCAGAGATGGGCCGCGGGTGTGGAGCTCCCGAGAAATCGCTGCGCGGGTTGGCCTTCGGCAAGTTGGCAGAGCTGCTGGCTGGCACCCGCTGGTTCGAACCCTGACCACAGCTTGCTGTAGACGATGACGGTATCTTGTCGTTCTCGGCACACACGGTCGTGCGACGCCTCGCGTCGAGCAAAGCCGCTCTGTCAATGAGTTCGGTTACTGTGCCACACAGCTGCGCTGCGAGTGGGTTGGCCCATGTGTCTTCCTCGATGGCGCTGAGAATGAGGGAAATACGTTCTTCCTCTGCTAAACGGTACGGTGCCTTGTTCAGAATGGCGTTTTTCGAGTACATGTACTCGACGATGGTCTCGTGGCTCTGAAGGCGTCGCTTCGTCTGCAGTTCGAGGAACACCTGCATTGTCAGCTTTCGTTTGAATCGGAGAATGAGCGCTTCCTTCCATTGCTCCCAGGTGTCATACTGTGAGCCGTAGGCGCTATGCCAATCCTTGTCAGATCCCGTCAAGCGGCTTGCTGCTGTCACCAACGTCAGCGATGGCGTCCAGTGGGCGAGCGCTGCGATTCTCTCCACTTGCGTAATCCATTCGTGAGTACTTTGTTGCGGCGTCCCATCGAACAAGGGGATTGAGGATGACGTGTCGCTTGTGGAAGGAATCTGGATCGGGCTCGTCGTCGGTGGACCTCTCGACAGCGTGTTTGCGAGCAGGGCTTGTGTGTTCACGAGCGCGGCGAGGATCTGGGCCATGGAAGGTTCTTCCTCGTGCGTTGAAACGGTTGGCGCGGCGGGGCGTGCCACGTCTTAGTTGGTGCCGTCGTTCAGTGACAGTGGCCGCGTCGAACGCGAGGACATCCTCATGTCAGCAGGGACGGAATGGTGCAGCCCGAGGGTTGGAGTCGTCACCCGTTCCGTTGGCAGTGAAGCGTTCTGATGGGCTTCGTGCAATGTCTCACGTTCACTCGTGGTCGCACGGTTAAGCTGGGCTCGCAGGCTGCTCAGTTCAGCGCAAAGCCTCGCGTTGTCGGCGGACAGCGTCTCCAGGTGCGCCTGCCTGTCGTCGTCGTAGGCAGCCTGGTCCTTCGTTGACGAGTCCGTCGGCTCTAGGGCTTGGCGAGTGATGTTGTCGCGGATGATTCTTGCGATGAGCTCGTCCTTCGTCCGGAGCACCGTAGACCTCGTGCTCTCAGCTCGTCGACGAGTTGCTTTTTCGTTACATTGGCCACCCTACTGTGGTCGAGGGTCGTGAACACACTTTCGACGATGGTCGTTTCGTAGTCCCGAGACGATGCACGGCGTGGCGTCGCTCCTTCTCGTGGCGTCGTTTCCTCCTCCGCATGCAGCTTGGTCGATTCACATCCTGTCGGCTGCGCCATTGTCAGCGATGTCCGAACGAATGTAGTCAAGGCAAGGTTCAAATTTTAAGAAAAACTGTATTGTGCTAAGTTACAGGTGAATCGGCAGTGGTTACATGTATAAGGAAACTGGACTCGGTGCAGGAGCTCGATCGGATATGTCCGACACCACTCGCGTCTCGGCTCGCTCTTTGGTGCGTTGCTCTGCGGTCCCGGCTCGAATCTCGGCTCGTTCTTTTTGTTTTTTGAATGTTCGTTGAACCAATGGGTAACCGCGTCGAGTGGACGTGCTCAGGGCTCGGAGTCCACGTTAACGCAGTGCAGCGTTTCCCGAGCAAGCACGGAGACGCTGCCGGAGAAGGAGGCGCTGCCGGAGAATGAAACGCTGCCGGAGAATTCAGCTATGCGAACTTGAGTGCCGCTGACATCCACTATTATTAAAAATCGCAGAAACGCCCTACATGACGACATTGTTTTCGGCGTGCTACCAGCGGCGTTTCATTTACTGTGCACAGAAGGAATCCCGAGATGCGTACAGACGTTACTTAAGGCAGTACTTACAAAAATTATTCGTATTACTTTTTTAACGAGTGCAAATACGCGGTCGAGTCATACGGTAGAATTCAAGTCCTTAGTGCGAATAGTCGGTAACCACTGTCAAATTTTTTTAAAGGAGGCCACTGGTTATCACCGTGGGGCCTTTAACTTGTGCTAATTTAGCAGGTGAAACTAAAACTGACGCACCAAGCGGCTCATCTACCATTCACTTCGAAAATGGCCTCCATGGCGACACTGCTTCTCTCGCACTGTGGTAGCAGGAAAAACGAGCGTTGATAAGCGACCGTGCGAAAAGAAATCGCTGCCACAAAACAAAGTACGTAGATTGACCGTTCATAACAGCGAGGGAAACAGTGTCGTCATTAAGAGAATTTTAGGCGTGAGTGGTACATGCGCTGTTTCGTACGCCGGTTTTGGTTCTGCGTGATGAATGAACCAGATTCCATTGCCCCGCGGTGATTTTCAGTGACCACCTTTCTGACATTTTAGAGTTGCTATGGAATATTCGTAGCAAGAACTTGTATTTGTCCTATTGACTCGACCACTTATTTCCACTGGTTGAAAAGTAAATTGTGTTAATTTTTATATTTACTGCACTTTCTAGAAGCCGTGCCACTGCGGCGTTCCCCGAAGAAATCAGAGCTTTTTGTTTACAATCCAACTAGAAAGGGCCCAAGCCACATAACTGGAAACCGCCCACTGAGATTGACATAATCTGTACACCAAGAAGATCCGAGTCATTCTCATCTAATCGCATCTTGCCAATGACCCTCGAAGCAGCGGGCACAAACTATTTAACTATTCCCAAATTGTCGAAGCAGACGGATAGCGTCATCAGTCTTATCAAGCGCGTTGCTAACAGAAGGCAAGGCCTGAGTGAAGAGAACCTGATAAAGCTCGTACACGCTGTCTTGTTGTGCCATTTCGCGCATGTAGCCGCTATACACATCTGGAAGAGGGCAGAGCGAGACAAGCTAAGTGCCATGATAAGAAAGGGGATCAAGAGAGTGCTTGGGCTACCAAATTACACACGCACTGACCGACTCCTGGAATTAGGAATGCACGATACCCTAGAGAAAATCACAGAAGCACAAGAAAGGGCACATATTGTCATTCTGCCACCAGGGCAGGCAGATGGCGCCTCATAGAGAGGGGCGTCCCGCCCTCCAAAGTTGAAGACATCTATCAGGGCTTTCCGAAAGACCTAAAAGACAATCTCATTATGTCCCCCGCCCCGCGCAATATGCCTTCCCAGTGTAACCTGGAAAGAAGAAAGGCGAGGGCAGCGATGCTGCTATACGTTGGGCTTCAGAACATCCTCGCGGAAGCTGCTTCGTCAACGCGCCCCAATATGGCAACAGAAATTGTTTTGCAACAGTTATCACTAAAGCACAGGGGTTCGAGCATTAACACTGTTTCAGGACGATGCTCGTCGTCGTGTGCAGCCGACCAAGTGGTCATTGCCTTGGCACTTCTACATGACAAGCATTAACATATATTCAGCGACTCCAGGGCAGCCATCTGCACCTACAGCATTGGCGCCGTGTGTGAAGAAGCCTATCACATACTGTAGGGCAAAAGCATCACCACCCACACTCTCACGTGGTTCCCCACTCACGTGATCCCCCCTCACGTCCATCAGGGGAGGCCTCACAAACCTGAACGAGCTGGCCCACTAAGGCGTGAGATCTCGCTTTCCGCTACCGCGGCCGGCACGCAGTTATGAAGCACAGCGATCAACCGACTACTTATAATGAATTCACCGAGCACTTTTACCTCAGCAGAAGAGACTTTCCCCTTCCTACGATAAGTTCAGTCTAGCGTAGACTAACTCTCAAGCTACCGCAGGAGGGTTCATATCTCAGCCTGGCTTCGTTTCATAAAATTTATCCCGATATTTATCCTAATAGCTCTTGTAGGCATTGTAATAAATTCGCTAGCATAGACCACATGCTCTGTCATTGGTCCTCGTTGCGGATCACGGAGCAATCGAATGAAGAAAAGTGGTTATCCGCTATCAAGAGCCCCAATGTCGGGGATCAACTGTGGGTGATCCAGAGGGCCCACGATGCAGCAGTCGGTCTTGGCCTGACTATCCCAACGTGGATAGCGGCCCACTGCGCTTTAAGTCATGCACCTAAGGACTTCAAATAAAGTTTCGCATCCGTCCGTCCGTCCATCCGTCCGTCCATCCATCCATCCATCCATCCATCCATCCATCCATCCATCCATCCATCCATCCATTCATCCATTCATCCATCCATCCATCCATCCGTCCATCCATCCATCCATCCATTCATCCATCCATCCATCCATCTATCTATCCATCCATCTCTCCATTCATCCATCCATCCATCTATCCATCCATCTCTCCATCCATCCATCCATCCATCCATCCATCCATCCATCCATCCATCCATCCATCCATCCATCCATCCATCCATCCATCCATCCATCCATTCATCCATCCATCCATCCATCCATCCATCCATCCATCCATCCATCCATCCATCCATCCGAGAATGCCGTATGTCACAGTAAAAGGAACACGACAGGTAGCACTCATACACCTCCTTTCTGTAATTTTTGAATATTAGTGGACCCTTTCCTTGAGGAAAAAATAAAAAGGAAGGCAGGGAGGTTAAACATACTTCTTGAAACACGCTGTATAATGCTAGGGAAAAATATCAAGGGTAACTTTGCACAACATATCAGTAAACATACACATCAAGGTAAACATACACATCAAGGTACACATCAATGATGAATAGAATCACCGATTTCCCTCAGGGCAATGCGTTTGAGAGATTTACATATTAGGGTTTCTATAGTGCGACGTCGTTTTCAACGAATTCCACTCAGAGTAATTCTTAGACTACAACTTCAAACTATTTAGGACAGAGACATTACAAGGATCACGACATAAGTGCCTCATAGCAGCGAAATTTCACAAGTATCTTTTCTTACTACTGCCTTCAGGACGTTTGTGTATCGGGAGAAAAAATAGCCGGCTTTAAGCATTTCTCTCACAAATAATACTATAGCTGTTTTAGCTATACAGTTATATAGGCATGTAAGAGTGTGGTCTTTGTATGCCCCTTTTCCACAAAGAGTGGCACATACTTCCTTGCGAAAACATTGACCCCATATTTGAATCTCTTACAGCGAATTATGTCGAATGACGATAATCTTTCTTCCAGAAAGAGTGAATAAAACATTTTTTTTATGTTTTGCTTGAGAAAATTAGTGAATGGGATTCTGGAGGCGCTGCGGGAGACATGAGCGCCACATGGCGGTATGTGATGCAGGTTCTTGTTGCTGATTTGTTTCTCCTGGTTGAGCCCCGGAGAGTTTTTCTAATAAGGACAAAGCCGTTTGCTTAACAAACAACACCTAAACATTTACTGCAGAACTGAAGCAAAACTCAAACACAAACTACAAGAAATGAGTAGCTGGCTAAAAGCGGGTTTTAGAAGGAAAACAAACATCTAAAGTCCCGAAACTGCCGACGGAAAGTCACAGCTACATGATGCAGTTCTGACGCGGTGATTCGGCGGTGCAGGGAAGAGAGCAAGTTCGATCTCACCAAAACGTTGCTGCTGTAATGGTGGCGACGGCGTGTACCGATGCTCGCTGGCGGCGACGATGGAACGGGACTCGCTCGGTGATGCCTGTGGCGGCCCAGATTCGCCCGATGAGGTGGCTGGTTGCAAGGCTCAGGCCCGTGACCCGAACTGCCGTTGCTGCACCCGCACCGGAATCTGCAGGCCTTGGTCTCGACCGTTGAGGCAGCTCGCCGTCCTTGGAAGGCGTTGTCCGGAGGTCCAGACCGGGTGAAGTCCAGAAGGCTCAGGTCTGCCACCCGACTGCCTGTCTTCAGCTCCCAGCTGTGACCTTCCTCTTGCCTCGTTCACCTCGAACTACTAGCTCTTTTGCCCTTCAGGATTGGCTTCCTCTGGGGCACACTTGTCTCGTCCCGATTGGCCTTTCAAAACTCCGTGGTGATCAGTCATTGGCCCTTGTTTGCTTTATGGTCTTGGATGCTTGCGCTCCACGCTCTCACGTGTACCGGTCCTCGGCGTCGTCGTTGTTCAGGCGACCCAGCACGTGCACTCGGTCATCCTTTAATTTCGCGCACTTTTCAATCATTCACAATTACGCGCACCAGTCGCATCACCATCGCATCACAATGGCCCCCTTTCGAAGAAGTTTTTCCCGTTGAAAAACTGTCGTTCGATGCGCACCACACAAGCTATCACAACACACCGATGGCACCACACTGCTTCTTCGTTGACATGTCTCACGTCGAAACACCGAGTCCACAGAACGTAACATTCAACCAACAACAATAAGAAAAGTTTTTGGCAGCAACTAAGAACAGTACAAATACAGTCATTAACTCCAGTAACAGTCCACCACACAAGCATAACCTTGTAATAATAACACACAGAACATATTCACTGCAACCTACTCATGTAGTCGGCTCCAACATTCTCGGATCCCTTTATATGTTCTACGTGAAAGTTGTACTCTTGCAGTACTAAACTCCACCGCAGAACTCTGCTGTTGAGGTGTTTTGCTCGAGATAAGTACTGCAACGGTTGGTGATCTGTTTGAACCGTGAAATATGTCCCATATAAAAATATGTGGAACTTTTCCACTGCCCACACCAACGCGAGACACTCCCGCTCGATTGTTGAGTAGTTCTGTTCTCGAGGCAGTAGCTGACGACTGGCGTATTTTACCGGGTATAAAACACCGTCGTGCTCTTGCACAAGGACTGCACCGATGCAAGAATCGGAGGCGTCACTGCGGAGTACAAATCCACGTTTGAGATCCGGAGCCTTTAAAATAGGTCCAGACGCCAGAGCTTGCTTTAGTGTTTCGAAAGCTGTCTGCCCTTCAATATTCCAATTGATCTTGTTACTCTCCCTTTTCTTTGTCATCTCTGTCAGAGGCAGTGCCTTCTCAGCGTAGTGAGGGATTAGATCACGATAATATCCTGCCAAGCCAAGAAACGAACGTAGTTGTTTCTTCGTAGTGGGTAATGGGGCTTTGGCGATTTTTATGATTGTGTCCTCTACCGGCTGAATTGTTCCATCTCCCAGTCGATGACCCAGGAACACAATCGACGTCATTCCAATCTCCGATTTCTGGGGCTTAATTTTGAGTCCTGCTTCTCGAATCCTATTCATCAGTTCACTCAGAGTCTGCATGTGTTCCTCCCAGGTTGTCGTAGCGACGAGAACATCATCGATATAATGAACGACGTTCGGGATGCCCTGAAGGAGACGTCTCATTAGCCGGGTAAACACTGCGGACGCTGTTTTGATACCGAATGGCATATAGAGGAAATGGTAGTGTCCCGATTGGGTGGAGAATGCCGTTTTTAGCCGGGATTCTTTGTCCAAGGGCACCTGCCAGTATCCTTTCGTAAGGTCAAACTTGGAAAAGAATTTTCTAGTGCCGATCTCTGTAAACAATACATCCGTTCTCGGAATTGGTTCTGCGTCGGAGACCAACACATCATTGATGCGACGGAAGTCGATGCAAGTACGGTAACTCTTATCGGGCTTCTTCACCAGCACCAATGGTGAGTTGTAAGGTGAGTCGGACCTTTCAATCACTCCGAGTCGCAGCATTTCTCCGACTTCTTTCTCAACTACCTCTTTCATTGCGAATGGTAACGGATATTGTGGAGTGTTGATAGGCTCGGACGTTGTCAGTTTAAGACGACACTCTAACAAGTTTGTCTTGCCAGGGACTTCGGAAAAGACGTCTTTATGGGTGGCTAGGAGCTCGTCAATTTCTTCCCTTTGTCTATTCCTGAGGTTAGGACCAAGCTTGATAGCTTCAGTACCAAAGCCCTCAGTAGCTTTAAAGGTAGGCACTGGCGTGTCTGTCTCTTCCTCTTCCACTACAATGAAAGATGCGGACTGGGGTGATATTTCTGGAGGACGCTCTTCGTAGCGTTTTAACATGTTTATATGGAACAGCTTGGTAGTATGTCCCATATCCAGCCAGTAGTCAGAGTCACCCTTCTTTCCTGTGACCCTGAAAGGTCCTTTCCAATGCATCATAAGCTTGTTTTCCGTCGTGGGAAGTAGTACGAGGGCGCGGTCTCCAACCTTTAGCCGACGCATCCGACTTCCCCGGTCATAGTATTTCTTCTGCGTTGTTTTAGCTCGTGACAGGTTTTCTTGTGCCAACTGCAATGTTTTTTCTAGGCGATCTCTGAGATCCAGGACATACCCATATGTTGTCTTCACTTCCTCGCTTTGATTGTCTCCGGTCCATAATTCTTTAAGTAGACTGAGAGGTCCTCGAACATTTCTACCGTAGATCAGCTCAAAAGGCGAAAATCCCAAGCTGGCTTGCGGGACTTCCCGGTACGCAAACAGGAGTGGGGCTAATAGTCGGTCCCATGTCTTGGGCTCCTCTTGGCACAATTTACGCAACATTTGCTTTAGTGTGCCATTAAATCTCTCCACTAAGCCATTACACATGGGATGATAGGGTGTGGAGCTGAGATGCTTGATCGCCAACAAGTCATTGACCTCTCTCATTAGCTCCGATGTAAAGCATGATGCCTGATCACAAAGTACCTCACGCGGGAACCCGATTCGAGAAAACATCTCTACCAGTGCCTCGGCTACTGTGGCTGAATCGATGGATGGCAGGGCTATTGCATCTGGGTATCTAGTAGCGAAGTCCACTAGTGTTAGTATATATCGATTACCCATGTGTGATATTGGCTTTAAAGGCCCGATAATGTCCACTGCCACTCTTTCGAATGGGGTGTCTATCAAAGGCATTCGACCTAGTGGTGCCTTACCAACTCTGCTCTTGGGGTAGGTTCGTTGGCATGCGTCACAAGAGCGCACGTATCTCCTCACTGCCTCTTGAACTCCTGGCCAGTAAAATGATTGTAGAACACGATCAATCGTTCTTTTTATTCCTTGATGCCCCGACATCAGGGTTTCGTGCGCCAAAGTAAGCACTTGGCTGCGCAATCTTTGGGGCACTACTACTTGTTGAATCACCTTACCAGATGGTAGGTGATAATAGCGGTATAGCAGCCCCTTTTCTATCTCGAACGAATAGGACTTTGATCCTCCCTGTAGCCCTTGACCTACTTTACTCCTGCAAGAATCTAGGGTCTTGTCCTGTTTTTGAGCGGCACTAAGATCCTTTCGGGTCGTCTTCAAGGTGGGTACATCGATTTCAGATGAGATTGACCGTTGCTCTCGGATTTTGATACCAACCACTGAAGACTTCAGGGTACCATCCTCTCTATCTGCTCCTTTTCCACTCGCTATATAGTTGGGGTAGGTTTTTACCGGAATCCTTTCCTCCCACTTGGTATCGGGGTCATGGACTTCACGTGAACCTGGTACATTTCCGACGATAAGGTCGTAGAGTGGGTTTGTCATGCATTTGACAATAGATGTACCAGAAAAATAAGGTGAATGAATTTCCACCTCCGCCTCAGGAACGATGATGCTACTGCCATCGGCTAAGAATAGCGTAGCGGTAGTACCTATGAGGGCTTCATCGGGTACCAGAGAACGACGCACCACCAGTGTATTGCTACCCGTATCCCGCAACACTGAGACGGTTCGGCCAAAGATTCGGCCCTGTAACACGGGCATTTTGTGTGTGGCAAACTTCGGGTGAGTATTCACGGCGCCCGCCATGTCCTCTTCTTTGTCCGGTGAAAGCTTCACTTCCGTTGAGTGCTCCTCTGGCGACAAAAGACATGACGTCTTGTTGGCTGAACCGTTCTTCTTTGAGCAAGTTTTGGAATCATGCCCCGCCTTCTGACAATATCCACAGAAAGGTTGTTTTGGCCTTGATCGGCACTCCGATGCCCTGTGACCCATTTTGCCACATACAAAACAACGTACTGCTCCTCTCTCCGAGTAACTACCACTTTTTTCCGTATTGCTTTTAGATTCCACTTTTTCTCGGAAAACTAACAGGTTGACTTGCCTCTGAGCTTCTAAAAAGTTATCTGAGGCCTCGGCCATGTCCTCTAGCTTGTTGAAGTTCTTTTCTCGCAGGAAAAGTGCCAAACGGTGATGACAGTTTCTTAAGAACTGTTCTGTAACTATCAAGTTACGAAGAGCCGAATATTCTTTTCCGGTCCTCGACATTTCGACCCAACGATCGAAAAAACTCAGTAGCCTAGTTGCGTACTGCTTGCCTGTTTCGCCGTCCTGTGGCTTGCTTTGTCGGAACTTTTCCCGATACCCTTCGGCCGTAAAACGGAAACGCTGGAGCAACGCCAACTTGGCTTTATCATAATCGAGTGAATCCTCCGGCGAAAGTCTTCCAAACACCTTTAAGGCTTCTCCGCTCAAACATAAACTTAAAGCTGTGGCCCATTTGTCCCTAGGCCATTCTTGACCGATGGCGACTCTCTCGAACCTTTTTAAATAGGCGTCCAAGTCGTCCCAGCTTTCATTAAATCCCGGTATCAACTTATGAGGATTCACGCTGCATGAAACACTCCTTTCTTGTGCTGAGCCTGGTGCTGAGTCAACAGTTCTTGTCTCTACACGACTATTCTCAGCTTCGGCAAGTCTAAGACGCAGTTGCAGGTTTTGGTTCTCTAATTCCAGCTGCTCCTTCTTTGCGCGTGTCTCCAGTTCGAGCTGTTTTTCTTTTTCGCGCGTCTCGAGCTCAAGCTGCTCCTTCTTGGCCTGCGTCTCCCGTTCCAACTGTTCCTTTCGAGCTTCTCGTTCCGCAGCCCGTTCCTCTCGTGCTCGTGCCTCCTTCTCCTCGTACCATGCTTTAAAATCCGCCCCATCAATTCCCATGCGATCCGCCAAGGCCATTAGCTCTCGCATATTCGACATGATGTCAACCGCGTCAATAAATGAAGGTGTCAAACCAACGGCTTTGTCCTGTCGCTGCGGACGCCAGTTTGTGATGCAGGTTCTTGTTGCTGATTTGTTTCTCCTGGTTGAGCCCCGGAGAGTTTTTCTAATAAGGACAAAGCCGTTTGCTTAACAAACAACACCTAAACATTTACTGCAGAACTGAAGCAAAACTCAAACACAAACTACAAGAAATGAGTAGCTGGCTAAAAGCGGGTTTTAGAAGGAAAACAAACATCTAAAGTCCCGAAACTGCCGACGGAAAGTCACAGCTACATGATGCAGTTCTGACGCGGTGATTCGGCGGTGCAGGGAAGAGAGCAAGTTCGATCTCACCAAAACGTTGCTGCTGTAATGGTGGCGACGGCGTGTACCGATGCTCGCTGGCGGCGACGATGGAACGGGACTCGCTCGGTGATGCCTGTGGCGGCCCAGATTCGCCCGATGAGGTGGCTGGTTGCAAGGCTCAGGCCCGTGACCCGAACTGCCGTTGCTGCACCCGCACCGGAATCTGCAGGCCTTGGTCTCGACCGTTGAGGCAGCTCGCCGTCCTTGGAAGGCGTTGTCCGGAGGTCCAGACCGGGTGAAGTCCAGAAGGCTCAGGTCTGCCACCCGACTGCCTGTCTTCAGCTCCCAGCTGTGACCTTCCTCTTGCCTCGTTCACCTCGAACTACTAGCTCTTTTGCCCTTCAGGATTGGCTTCCTCTGGGGCACACTTGTCTCGTCCCGATTGGCCTTTCAAAACTCCGTGGTGATCAGTCATTGGCCCTTGTTTGCTTTATGGTCTTGGATGCTTGCGCTCCACGCTCTCACGTGTACCGGTCCTCGGCGTCGTCGTTGTTCAGGCGACCCAGCACGTGCACTCGGTCATCCTTTAATTTCGCGCACTTTTCAATCATTCACAATTACGCGCACCAGTCGCATCACCATCGCATCACACGGTAGTTTCACAGAATCAAACGATGGCCCCCGTTATAACAAGCGCGCAGCGTACGCGCGCTATCGCGCAGGCCATATTTTGTGGATTTCAAGGTAGGTCGCAGCACCATACCTTCTTAGCCAAGCGTAAGAAACCCGTCTTTTTCGTGCATACCATCACATTGTCAGTGCAGCTTCATAATCACTACAGTTCTTAGAATTACTGATATATGCATTTTCTACACAAACCACAAAATATTGATGTTTCGATAATGGGTCTCAGATATGCGCATATTTTATGATTCATTGAGGATCACACAAGAATGAACGCTGAAATCAGAGCAATATTGGTGGGCGCTGCGGATGTGGTGGAACTTGAGCCTTTTTGGTGGACACACAGACTAGTCGACGGACAGATATACCAAAAATGTTATGTTGAATTATCCCATGAAATACTATCGTTTTTAAAAGACCACTCAACCTGCTCTTTTAACGAAGCTTCTCTGTGTACTCCATCGTCTTACACTGAGAAAAAAAGTGTCGGCTTCATTCTGCTCAGAGAGTATAGACTTTCGACACATAGGGCTTTCCATAACGAGACATATTCTCCGTTTTCTGATTTTATTGATGGTCGCACAACAGTATAACGATCTATGATGATAATTTAACCATTCATTTATCTAAATAAATCATAGCATATCCACGGAGGGAATGATGATGAGAAAAGCGAAACGTCCGCCCATCTGCGCGTGCATCCATCCATCCGCACGTGTTTCCATCTTTGCATTAAGTTTCTTACAATAATACCTAGAGAGGAGTCTGGCGCTGCGATCGTGTACCCTAATGGGAATAATGGGATGTACAAGCTTCGGATTAGATCGCGTTAGCTAGCGAACTGTCTACAGACCATCTTTTTTACAGTTACAGTTTCGTTCTTCGCGCAGAGTGGGTAGTGGGGTGGGTACAAAGCACTTAAGCAGCACCTTCGTTATTCAAAGAAGCTGAAGACTGATCGGTCTCCCAATTTACTCCGATGCTGGAGCTGTATAAGTCGTATTTGACAGTCAAAGCGAAGCGTCATCCACTCACCGCTGGGCATAGATGTAGATCAAGATATCATATCAAGTTCACTTATCTTTATTCGCGCGTGTTACCAAAACTCGTTTAAACTAACTGCAAAATGACGCACCGTAGACGCTAATAGACACACCGTCACGCCCCGTTGTCTCGACTTCACAACAAAACAAGGGGTGTCTTGGGGCCGACCCTTGGACAGACGCACCTAGCACTACAACAGACGAAATGTTAAGTGTTTTCCACTTATTACTGTCCCCTTTTCATAAATAGCTAGCGCATACTCTCGAGGGCAAACTAGCATGTTTCTTTTGGAGTGTTGTAAAAAATTATTTATTATATAGTGATGCTAAATTTGGGACGCGATCGCAGAGTAATGCATACCGCGGTAGTTCAATTCGTCCCGGTTTCACTTCTACCGCATAGTGACAAAAAATGTTTGCAATACAATTTGCGTACAAAATAATGAAGCAAGTTTCAAATTAATATAACTTTATATCGCT
Organism: Rhipicephalus microplus; assembly: GCF_013339725.1. Classification (NCBI taxonomy): domain Eukaryota; kingdom Metazoa; phylum Arthropoda; class Arachnida; order Ixodida; family Ixodidae; genus Rhipicephalus; species Rhipicephalus microplus. Next base: position 73,492,125 of record NC_051169.1, read on the forward strand.
TTGTTTTACGCACGGCAAACAAGCGTCGCGAATCTCAAGAACGTGATCCATTTGAAGCAGATCAGAAGCCTGTACTTCCCATAATTCCTATGGGGACACAAGCGCCGCTGATCAGCCCGCGTAGACAGTAGCGACATATTCCCCTCTGGGTATTGTTGTATGGACCTCTATGCGTCCGTGCTTCCGTCCATGCGTGCGATGTCCGTGCCTCAGTTCATGCTTCCGTCCCTCTGCCTGCCTGCCTGCCTGCCTGTCTGTCTGTCTGTCTGTCTGTCTGTCTGTCTGTCTGTCTGTCTGTCTGTCTGTCTGTCTGTCTGTCTGTCGGTCTGTCTGTCTGTCTGTCTGTTCGTCCGCCCAACCGCCCGTCCATCCGTCTGCCCGTCCGTGCCTATCACACTAGAGCCCGCATCGGACGGACGGTCTTTTTGTCCAACTCTTCATCATTCCCTCCATGGACATGCTGGCTGTGCAAGATGGACCAGACGACCGACTAGGTCATACTAGTAGGAGCTTCTCTTCTAAAAAAGTCACGTGCATTGGGAGGTCAGGACAGACAACGAGAGTTAAGTGCTTTTTTTTTTCTTTTTACAATGCAGCCCTACTTCAACATTAGCTCTTATAATTTGATGAGGCGAACATCTTCTTTCTCGTGTTAATCTACGAAAATACGCTTTTGTTCAGTCCGACGATGATGCCACTTCAGAGATGTTGCTTGCAGAGTTTTATTCACCACAACGCAGGAACCCATATATCCACCCTAAGCAATGCCAGAATAAGTTTTCTTGATTACTCACATTGCTACAATCACCACGTAGTGACAGGAACAAGATGCAAATGCGATGTTGCAATAAGTAAAATGATAATCACCGTTTGCTTTTCTATAAAAGTAATGAAGTACTTCTTCTGAAGAACACGGTGGTACTGGCCATATACGAAGAGAACCCATCTGTCGGAAAAAAATCATAAACTGTGGCTATTGATGGTTCTTTCCTGAAATATGCTGGCACCGCGGTAATGAGCTGAAGAGCTAGTGCATCCATCAGCGATTATGACAGCGTGCGAAAAGAAATTGCGAGTGAAGGTGGGATGTTGTCAAGCGGGAATATTTCCAATGTGGTTTTGTTTTTGCATCACAATTCTTTCTTTCCATCACAATTAACATTAATGAGTAATGGACAAAGCGGAAAATTATTCAATCGTAGCGGAAGAACTGTCAGAAACTGCAGCGCGTACGCAACAGTTACACCGAAACACGATTAAAAAGTTTGCCAAAACGCCACAAAGTTTTCGTGGAACAAACTTGAGTGACATGGCCGAAGAGTCGAACGTTATTCAAGGTGCTTTAGGCTTGACTGATTGCATCTACTTCTGTGGGGCTATTATGCCATGATTTAGCCAATGGTAATTTTCTTACTTAGACGACATTAAATTCTAAATAAATGGGTTTCATTTGATTATATGTGGTGATGTGGGACTTAATTCTATTTCTGCTCTATTGCTTTCTCGTCACTGTGATGTATTGCGTTATGTTGTAATAGCTCAAGCCATCAAAAGCACCTCCCCCCATTACCTTAATAAACTATGGGTACATAATATATGACTTTTTTTTTTCTGAGGTGACTGTGCTTGAAATAGCAATATCGGGTGCACGTTTACTGAAAGTTTATAAAACTGCCTATTTCTATAATGAATTCAGCTTAAGATTATTGCGATAACCGAAAGTGTTTTGGTATTGTTGTAATACTCAACGACTGCTACTTCGCAGCAGGTGGGCTTAAATGAATGAAAGTTATTGTGCGACCAAAAATTAGCATCTTTGTTTTGGTGCGGTATTTTCTCAAACACTAAACCATGCTGCATATTCGATCGCTTTTTTTAATATTATATCATTATATTGTCTTGCATGTTCATTTTTTTTCATCTGTGCTTAATTTGTTTGCTAGCCTTTCAGAATATATGGCTCCGAACAAAAGGCTCGCCAACAATTTCATGAGACTTGGAATAAACAACAAAGGTTTCATGCCACTGCTAAGAGTTCACGTTGATCCAGAAGAATACAGCGTACAAATAAAAAAATCAGCTGCTCGGTTGGAGGTAGCTCTTCATTATCGACCATTCATACCTAAAAGCATGACAAGACACCAGAATGCGAGATCCTCGTCATCTATGAGGCATTTTGACAAGTGCAAATATTTTAATTTGTACGTTGTCGACGAAACGATAGTTCTGCATTGTTGAGCGCAACCTGGATTTTACAGCGCAAGCTGTTATGAAAACACTTTGTCTGTCTGTCTGTCTGTCTGTCTGTCTGTCTGTCTGTCTGTCTGTCTGTCTGTCTGTCCATCCACCCACCTCTCCTGGGCTACATCATAACAACAACAAAGTGTTGTTGTTATGAAAACAACAACACTTTGCGTGCGGGTCACGCAAAGTTTTTGTTGTCCGCCGCCGCCATCACTGCCATCGCCGCCGCTGCCGCTGCCGCTGGTGTCCGTGACCACATCACGTGAAATTAGAAAAAAAAACTTGCAGCAATAACTCACCAGGGCTTGAACCCGCGGGTCCGCTGGGTGTCAGCCCAATATTCTACCACTGAGAATTTCTTGTCAAACTTGTCTTGCATGACCTACTTGCATTTCTTGCATGAAACTTGTCGTGCCTGACCTAGCACCAATAGCACAGTGGTGATCGAACTCGGGTCTTCTGGGTGCCAGTCCAGTATTCCACCACTGAGCTACATCAGTGCTTTTTTTATTACATGGAAATAACGCAATAAAAGTTTATCAGAAATGTGTATGCAATTAAACGTTTCAAAATTATGCTTGCACGCACACATGCGGAAGACACGATTTCGCACAGTCCAATGAACTTTCAAAAGACTGGTAAACAAACACACATGTCTAGAAGTCCAAGCCACTCCGGAACGGGGTCGAAAGTCTCTTCAGCACTATGAACATTTGCTGCTGCTTATCGGAAAACAGCCTTGGTCAAACGAGGTGGCTCAGAATGTATAATAATGATGCGGCGCCTCCATCATGAATAAAAGCCCACCAACATAATTAAATCATATGGCGCATTATCGTTAAAGGCTTCTTTGAACGGTAAGAACCTAACAATATGACCTGTATTAAGAAATTCTTTTTGGTGGTTCTCCTAAGAATGTCCAGAAATGTCACGCATCACGGCAATGAAAAAACAACGCTCGATTGCTTCAGGTTTATTGCACAGTATGCAATTTAGAGACCAGGGCACGTATATACTTTTTTCGTGAAGCCAAGTCTTTACTGGTAATATTGAAATGTGTAGCTTAAACAAAAATTATTCTCGCTGCGGGCGGTATACACAATTTATGCACATGTACGATATAACACAGTATTTCATACAGCCAGGCTCACCGGTTTAAGCGAATCTGCTCTAGAGACGCTGACTTTGACACGAGCTCACAGAGGCTAAACTTATGCTCGAGAAACAAAAATACTCCCCACATGTAATTAATGACGCTGTTCAAAAAGCGAGAAAACTAAAGCGTGAAGACTTACTTATGAAGCGACCACCGCAAGAAGATCCACAACGAACAAACCTCTGCTTGACTTGTAGCACAAAATTCCCCAATGTAAACAAAATCCTTAAACGACATTACAATATTCTGGAACAATGTGAAAGTGTGAAACGCGCATTTCCATCCGCTCCGAGCGTCGTTTACCGACTACCCCGTAACCTCAAAGACACACTTGTCCACTCTCAAATTAACACATCACCCCGCAATAATTTATGCCAACTTTGTTTAAAGCCACGATGTCTTGTATGTAAGTTGATGCGAGAAACACACAAAGCAACCAGCAGACAATCCAAGTTTTCAATTAACATACAAGGAAACCTAACATACGATTCCTCTAATGTGGTATACCTACTCGAATGCAACGTGTGTGGTATGCAGTACATCAGAGAAACATAACATCACTTAGGATTCGCTTCAATAATCAAAGAGCCCATGCGAAATCAGCCCCAAGTCTACCTCTATCAAAACATCTCAATCTTCCCGACCATGCATTTGACAAACTATCAGTAACGCTCTTAGAGACAGGCTCTAAATCAAATTGAGAACGTGAACAACGAGAGTCATACTTCATCCACCGATTTAACACCCTCGATAGAGGAATAAATGAGAATCCTGGAAGTCTTGCAGCAATTAAAGCATTAGAAAACACTAACGGCAATAATGAAAATAGTAACTGAGTTCACGGCACTACAGCTACGAAGGGCACTGGACAACTCAAAACAATTCCAAGTGTAACTACTCTTCCTAAGTGCAGCTGTCGTCTGTTTTCTGTTTTATTTTACTACCCTATCAATTGTGCCATGCATGGCATGCCCAACAGCAACCCTGTGAACAGCCGGGAGGCCCCCACTGCACGCGTAATCCAGAAGCAGGCAAGGAATTCGCATTGCGCCCGCTTACTAGCCTCTGCCCCAATACGCGGTACCCCTCTTTCTACGACGAAATGTTGACAGGGCTCCGAGTAGTTAAAGGCTTAGAACTTCCTAAAAAAGCTCTTTGCCCCACACCGAACTGCCAGTGCCAGGAGTCACCGTCTGCTCGGAAAGAATGCGTTAGTGAAAGGAAGCATACACAGACCACTGACATCAGAAAGGTGAAGGGGAGAAAGGGGAGAGAGATGAAGGGGGAAGTGGAAGGCAGAGTGGAACGGCGGCACCCGAGGGGAGTCCACCTTATAATCTTTTTTTCTCTTTTTTTCTTTTCTCTTCTTTTCTCTTCTTTCTTTCTTTTTTATGCTTTTTCTTTTTTTTCTGTCTTTTTCCTCTTTCCCTTCCCTCTGATTTAAGATTTTATAAAGCTGAGCACCAAGAAACTGTACCTTTAATCCTGATTTAGGCCAGACTCTAGGCCGAAACGTCGAAATAAACCACGTTGTGACCGCTCACGGAGGATCTACTGGACTATATATATATATATATATATATAGATAAATAAATAAATATATATATATATATATATATATATATATATATATATATATATATATATATATATATATAAGGGAAAGAAGTGTATAGCTAAGGGCTCGTTTTTTCGTGTTTTAACACAATATTATTGAGATCTAACAGACAGTAATGCCTAGGAATGTACAGGAGAAGTACATTCCTGTTCCTGCACACGGCTGCTCCTGCCGTGAGCTAAGTTCCTGCTCACGGCTGGTTATTTTTTCATCCACTTTTCTGTCTTCTTATTTTACATTCCATTGGTTCTAATAACTTCCCCTGTACAATCCTAGGCATTACTGTCTGATAGATGTCATATATATATATATATATATATATATATATATATGTTGTGTGTGTGTGTGTGTGTGTGAACACTTTTCTCCAAATGATTTACAATATAAAATCTATTCAAACGCTCAGCTTGACATTACACTATAAGGGAAGTTCACTGAAGAAGACTGAACACAATACCAAAACAATGTACCAATATCGAGTGACAGCTCCGGTAATTGCTTCTCAGAGGTGACGTGACAGGAATGTTTCATCGGAGAATAATGTCAGCCTGACTTATAGAACCGTGCTCGTTCTGCTAAACAAAAAGCCAAAAAAAAAGAAAACAAGTATGCTATCATCAGGCAGAAGTCATAGTGTAGAAGTTGTAATGAAAAAAATAAGAAACACTGCCTAACGAAAAAGGTGTGATCCAGGCTCCTTTTTGAATTTTCACTTATACATGCATTGAAAGTATTATCATGGTCTGCGAGTAGGATAAAACGAAGGAGGGCTTGGATTCTTGCAGTGACGTGTGACGCCACACTCTACGTTTGTTTTCTTTTTTAAAGACGATAGCCTTTCTTAGGGACCTTCAACGCAAAAATTTTGATCTGTCTGTCTGTCTGTCTGTCTGTCCGTCTATCCGTCTGTCTGTACACTTGCCTCTTTGTCCGCTCTTAACGGCACTGGATACTTGAAACGGCCCACCCCGTCCGCAGCGCCCACCAACGTCGCTCGAAATTCAGCATTCTTAGTTGTGTAATTGTCAATTAAAAAGCAATTATTGCGCATATCTGTGGCATCATAACAAGGCATACATATTCTGCATGCGTGTCTTTTAATAGAAAAGGCATACATAGGTAATTTTAGCAACCGTAGCGCTAATTACGCTGCGCTGACCACGCAACGCTTGCACGAAAAGGTGACTGTTTCCAACGCTTTGCTAAGACGAGACTGTTGTGGCACCTACCTGTCGCCTTGGGTTCTACGCCTTTGTCACACACAGGTCCCGTTATTTAGGGAGGCGATCGCCGGGCTAATTCCAAGGGCCGAAGTATCGGCCCCCCGAACCGCACCACGAAAGCGTGGACAATTTAGAAGTGGTCCTTTTTGGCGCGCCAGCGGACGCCGGCTGTGGCCCAAAGAACAAGTCAGAGCCGAGAGTTGATAAACAAACAAACTTATATTCTCAATAATGGCAGATCGAAAACCATACACAAGAATGCACACTCCACAATAGTTGAGTACAATATGTCACCAATCAACCAACGTACTACACTGTACAATCAGCCATACTCAAAACAACGGACACAGACAACAATTCACACTACAATGCAGTCGCATGCATTTAAGAACCAAAACACTTAAAGACTAAAGAGATAGAAAATCTATTCAGTCCAAAGTCCTTGGAACAAAAGTCTGGATGATACTCTTCCGAGAATCACTCACTCAAAGTCCAGCGTTGTTGTCGTTCCGCAACCCTGAAGTTTCTCTTCCAGGAAACCTCGCCGAAGTTTCTCTTCCAGGAAACTTCGCGTCTTCAATAGGCCACTCTCCAAGCTTCAAACTTCTTCGCCCGAACACGTCGGCTTTACACACGCAGCTGTTGCTACGCGTCTTCGCTCGATAACGGTAAACACACGCTCTTGCCTGTAGCTCGAACCTTCACCCCTCAGGTGGAAATCCTCTTCATCTCCTGCTTTGTAGCTACGGACAAAACCTTCGCCAACTACACGGCGGTATACTCTACGCGCTCTGGCGCTAATTTCCGTCTTCTCCTGATCTCTCATCTCGGCTGCTCGGTTAAATACCTTGCGCGCGACATTCCAGAAGGTTCTCGTCATTTCGTCGGCGCGATACGCAGCGAAGGCTGGAAAGAGGGCGAGACGGTTGGAATGCCCTCCGCGGCCGATGACTCAACTCGGTATGACCACGCCTCTTTCATTCTAGAACTTTCGCGGGCTATCTCGGCCGCCGATGTGGGGTGAGGAGGTTCGTCGGCGAAGCCACGCTTTCAAGGGGAGAGCGCGCGCCCGGGGGAGCCTTGGATGTTTGTTTTCTTTTTTCTTTTGACCTCGCCGCGTCTCTTTCGCGCGTTACCGCAAGAATTTGGCGGCGCGCCCATTTTTAGCGCTCGTTTTGTGACACTGCCCCCCCACTTTAAGAATATTATCTCATAATATTCAGCACTACACAAACGAGCGCGAACAGTCCCCACACACTCAAAGACTGTAACATAGTCCGTCGCTCATGACACGTCACATTCGCAATAGTTCACTCAATACAATTGTACATTGTAATTCAATTACACAACACATGAAATATAACCACAGGCACATGAGTACAACACTCCACCACACATTCCCAATAATACAAATGTACAAAGTTCTCTCATTATAACAATTATACAACACTATACATCACATCGCAGCACAAACACTTCGACACTTGTGACACAGGATAACACAACATTAACTCAACATATGGCACTCAGCACTGCCAAACCCATTCTGATTCGACCTCAGCACCTATCCTGTGTATTTCGAGCTGAGCTTGCGTCCTTTCTTGCGGTGCTCGCTCGATCTCTTCTCGTTTTTTCTTGTTCTTTTTTGGTGAGCCTTTTCCAACGACGGTATCTGAGGCAGCGTCTCAGCCATCGTTGTCACTTCCGTCCCTGCTAACGGGTCATGACGTTTGACGGGTCCGGTCTGTTTATTTACCAGCTTGTTCATGTCTCTACCTTTGGCCTGGCTGGCCGACTCCGTCTCCTTTACACTGTCGGTCGGTTGGGTTCGTGCCGACGTACGTCCAGCTGCCCAGCGCGTGAACTCATTCAACTCATTCGTCTTCTCATTCGCTGTCTCTTGCGCCGCGGCTTCACCTTGGGCTCTAGTGAGATCCATCACGGGATGCTCCTCAACTGTATCTCGCGGTCGCTGGGTTGGCGAGGGCTCTATCTTAGGGTCTTCTCCCAAACATTCCGGATCATTCGGTCCTCTCGCCCCGGCGATGTTTCCGATGACAAGGTCGTAAAGGGGGGTCGTCATACATAGAGCGGTAACCTTCCCGCTGAAGTACGGGGTTTCCACCTCAATCTCTGCTTCGGGAAGCATCCGAACCGTCTGGTCAATTAGGAAAACTGGTTTCGTTCTGCCTGTCAACTCACTTTCCCGTACCAAATTTCTCCGCACGATAACAGTGGAGCTGCCGGAATCTCTTAACACCATAATCTTTTTGCCCGCAACTTTTCCAGGCAGCGTTGGCATTCCTTTCGTAACACCGGTTGGCTGTTTTGACATTACCGCACCCACAACAGGAATTTTCTCCCCATTCTTAAACTCTACGAATCCATCGGTGACGGCATTATTATCAGATTTCGGTGCCGCTTGCACACAAGATACCTGGTGAGTTTGACTCACTCCGTTCCGACAAGCGTCTGCTTTGTGCCCAGTCTGACCACACTTGAAACATTTTACTGCCGTAGGGCTCGTGAAGATCGTTCGACAGTTTTTCGCGCGATGACCCACTCGGTTGCACAGTAAACATCGCGGAATGCTCTCTGGTGCACGCTTCTTTTCTTCGGCAGCCAATTTCTTCGAATCATCGGGACAATCCTTCTTGATCTTGGCCAATTTAGTTCCAACTTGCGCTTCCAAGAATTGATCAGCCAATTCAAGCATTCCTTCAAGTGACTCAGCCTTCCTCTCTTTCATGTACAGCGACAGGTTTGGGTGGCAACTAGTAAGAAATTGTTCTCTAATTAGGAGCTCTCTAAGTTCATCGTACTCCAGCACTGTCCCTGAAAGTTCAATCCATCTGTCGAAATAATGGCTAAGTCGGGCGGCATACTGTGTAGGCGTCTCTCCATCAGCTGGCTTTCCTGTCCTGAATCTGTCCCGGAATCCTTCTACAGTGAATCTAAATCGCTTCAGCAAAGCAGCTTTCACCTTCGCATAGTTGGCTGCATCGGTCGGCGTCAGCCTACCGTACACAATGAGCGTTTCACCACTCAAGCAAGTACTCAAAGCAGTTGCCCATTGATGTTCCGGCCGATTCTGGCTCCTCGCAATCGTCTAAACCGGTGAAGGTACGCGTCAAGGTCGTCCTTCCTTTCATCAAACGCTACGAGCAGCTTGCTTGGGTTCAAGCGGAAGCCATGATCTTCCCGTTCGCTGCTTTCAACTCTAGCTTGGACGGGAGTTTCGCTTCGCTGTTGCAAACGGAGCCGCTCGAGTTCCATCTCGTGCTGCCGCTACCGTTCCCTTTCAGCCACCTCCGCTTCTCTTTCTTCTCTCGCCCTTTCGGCTGCCAATTTTTCTCTCTCCAACTCCAACTTCAATTGTTGCTCTCTTTCTTCCTTCGCCCTTTCAGCTGCCAACTTTTCTCTCTCCAGCTCCAACTTCAACTGCTGCTCTCTTTCTTCTTTCAGCTGTCGCTCCTTTGCCTCTCTTTCTTCTCTCGCCCTCTCAGCGGCCAACCTCTCTCGTTCCAACTCAGCTGCTTTTTCTTCCTTGGCTCTCTCAGCTGCCAACCTCTCTCTCTCCACCGCCTCTTTCTCCTTCTGGCTTACCCATTTCCGTAGTTCGGCGCCAGAAAGACCCATCTTCTCACCAAGAGCGACTAACTTTTCGAGATCCATGGTGTCTCGCAACTCGCAAGTAAAACCTTGCCGCGTGCAAAAAGTATCTGCCTAAATCAGTCTATCGGAACACTCCCCTGCACTCGTTAACAAAAACACTGCACAACACACAAAATCGTTCCGATAGCACTATCAACACTCGAGGCTCTTTCTCACTACCTTGAACACACTGGGCACCAAAAGGTCCTGTGTCGCGGACGCCAGACTAATTGTCACACACAGGTCCCGTTATTTAGGGAGGCGATCGCCGGGCTAATTCCAAGGGCCGAAGTATCGGCCCCCCGAACCGCACCACGAAAGCGTGGACAATTTAGAAGTGGTCCTTTTTGGCGCGCCAGCGGACGCCGGCTGTGGCCCAAAGAACAAGTCAGAGCCGAGAGTTGATAAACAAACAAAATTATATTCTCAATAATGGCAGATCGAAAACCATACACAAGAATGCACACTCCACAATAGTTGAGTACAATATGTCACCAATCAACCAACGTACTACACAGTACAATCAGCCACACTCAAAACAACGGACACAGACAACAATTTACACTACAATGCAGTCGCATGCATTTAACAACCAAGACACATAAAGACTAAAGAGATAGAAAATCTATTCAGTCCAAAGTCCTTGGAACAAAAGTCTGGATGATAATCTTCCGAGAATCAATCACTCAAAGTCCAGCGTTGTTGTCGTTCCGCAACCCTGAAGTTTCTCTTCCAGGAAACCTCGCCAAAGTTTCTCTTCCAGGAAACTTCGCGTCTTCAATAGGCCACTCTCCAAGCTTCTTCTCAAACTTCTTCTCAAACTTCTTCGCCCGAACACGTCGGCTTCACACACGCAGCTGTTGCTACGCGTCTTCGCTCGATAGCGGTAAACACACGCTCTTGCCTGTAGCTCGAGCCTTCACCCATCAGGTGGAAATCCTCATCTCCTGCTTTGTCGCTACGGACAAAACCTTCGCCGACTACACGGCGGCATACCCTACGCGCTCTGGCGCTAATTTCCGTCCTCTCCTGATCTCTCATCTCGGCTGCTCGGTTAAATACCTTGCGCGCGACATTCCAGAAGGTTCTCGTCATTTGGTCGGCGCGATACGCAGCGAAGGCTGGGAAGAGGCGAGACGGTTGGAATGCCCTCCGCGGCCGATGACTCAACTCGGTATGACCACGCCCCTTTCGTTCTAGAACTTTCGCGGGCTATCTCGACCGCCGATGTGGGGTGAGGAGGTTCGTCGGCGAAGCCACGCTTCCAAGGGGAGAGCGCGCGCCCGGGGAGAGCCTTGGATGTTTGTTTTCTTTTTTCTTTTGACCTCGCCGCGTCTCTTTCGCGCGTTACCGCAAGACTTTGGCGGCGCGCCCATTTTTAGCGCTCGTTCTTTGACAGCCTTATCACCTCTGAGACGGGCGCGCACACCCGTCTCACAGCCACGTGCTTCGTTTTTCAAGAAAACTGCCAGATGGCGCTCATGTCTCACGTGTGACGTGACTTGATGCGCTCATTCGCCTCTGCTACACGCTTGAGGCACTCTACGCAGCGCCTCCGGAATACCATTCACCTTCTTGCACAGAACATCAAATAAATGTTTGGTTCACTCTCTCCACACGCAAGACTATCGTCTTTCGACATTTGCAGATTAACATGCAGGGGCCAATCTTTGATTAAAATATGGCTATCTATTGAATAGAGCTGGAAACTTACCTCTACCTATTATGCAGCTCATTGACTGTTCATTTTGCCGTTATCTTAAAAACATCTATATCAGTTCTAGCTCGTGTAGATTCATTCATTGGTTCTTTTCAGATGGTTGTTACTATTACCAAGTTTTTTCCCTATTTTTCATCAAACTGTAGCTTTTTGCGAAAATTTTAGGTTACTTTTCCTCCAGCAATAATAATATTATAAGGTGTTTAATGTCCTAGACATACCATATTATTACTATAGATGCCTTAGTGCGGTAGCCTCAAAATTTTCGACCACCTGAGGTTCTTTAACGTGCACCCAACTCTGAGCACATGGGTCTACAGCATTTTCGCCTTTATCGACAATTAGGCCGCCGCAGCCGGGATTCGATCCTGTGACCTGGGTCAGTAGCCGAGGGCCTTAGCCAAGGAAGTTATTATTGAGTGGCGCTCTTTGATGTAAAGTTTGAAAAATATTTACAAGAAATCCCATTTTTACTTCAATAATTTAATTGCAGGCTTGTCAATCTGCGTGGTATGATATAAATATTATAAATCGTAAATTAAGTCGGGAAAATGCCAAGATCCTTCATACGAAAGTATGATGTACAAAGTTGCTTCTTAGTCCGCCAGTAAAATTTCAGCGAATGAATTTGTTAAGCTATCATGACCAGACCTATTATATTTAATAAAGATAGAGCAGGGGCTCACGTGAACGGTTTCTGTTCCTAAAATATTATTGCCTGCATGACATACTGTGCTGCAAAATTAAGGAGTTGAAGAGGTGTTTTGAAACCAGGTAAAAACTGTACTTTTCTGCTCACGGGTCTAAAAAAATAAGTCTTCGAATTCCACCATGTACAATTACAAGTGCGCACCAATGTATTTTAGGGCGCAATCTATCACACTTCTAGGCACAATATTGCATGTTTTATTATTTAAAATAGCGGTCGCACTTCGGTGGAGGGAGGGGTGGGGTAACATGGAAAGAACACTCGTGTGCCTAGATTTATGTTTGCGTTGAAACTCACACCAGGCCGTCGAAATTGACACGGAGTCCCCATTTAGGCATGGTTCATAGTAACGTCGTGTTTTAACATACAAAGCACCGGCACTTTTTATTTCAGCACCTGATAAGCATCAGTGTATCTGAGCGTGAAGTTCAGAATTATGAGCACTATATTTCAGGGATGCCGCATTAAGCAGGATTAATGCTGGACTTATTCACTGGAGAATTCTTTGTTTAGTTCAGATGTAAATACTGGAACCTTCGGAAGCTAATGTGCATAGCTACTTCAAGCGTGAGATATTCCACTTCGTTTTATCTGCGTCACTGGTACAAACTAACATATCACACAATGAAGATGTGCCATCGAGTTCATGTCGCGCTTGAGTAAAGAGTACCTGTTTTTCCGCATACGTTTTATCTGTCTTGATGTGCTTGATAAAAACAAGGGAAGCTGGCTGCACGAAAATAAAAAACTAAGCACATTTAGACAAAGTGGAAACACAGCAGTAACCGAAATTTCACACTGAAGTTCAGCAGACAGAGAAACAGCGCATTCGCAGCGCATCTATTCATCAGTATAGACAATCTGCAGGCCTCTGGTGTCACAAAACGAACGCTCAAGAAAGGGCATGCCGCCTAATTCTCGCGACGAAGCGCCGAGAGGTCAACGATAAAAAAAAGAAAACAAGCATCCAGAGACTCCCCGAGCGCGCGTCCTTCTCCCCTCGGAAGCGTGGGTTCGCCGGCGAACCTCCTCTCATCGGCGTCCTAGCAAGCCCTGGAATGTTCTAGATGGAAAGGACGGGCTCATGCCGGGTTGCGTCATCCGTCGCGGACGGCCTTCGAACCGTCTCGCCCTCTCCCCGGCCTTCGCTGCGTATCGTGCCGACGAAATGATGAGAACGTTCTGGAATCTCGCGCGGAATGTATATAACCGAGCAGCGGAGATGGAAGATCAGCAGAAGAAGGAAGTTAACGCCAGAGTGCGTAGGGTATCCCGCCGCGTCTGTCGGTGAAGGTTTTGTTCTTAGTGACAAAGCAGGAGAAGAAGAAAGTGTGCGCCAGAGTGCGTAGGGTGTACCGCCTTGTGGGCGAAGCTTTTTGTCTTCCGTGACAAAGGAGGAGAAGAAGGAAGTGGAGAAGAAGGGCATTTCCACCTGAGGAGTGACGACTCGAGCTACAGGCAAGAGTGTGTGTCTACCGCTATCGAGCGAAGACGCGTGGCAACAGCTGCGAGTGGGAAGCCGACGTGTTTCCGGCGAAGAAGTTTGAACCTTGGAGAGTGGCCAATTGAAGACGCAAGGTTTCCTGGAAGAAAAACTTCGGGGGCAGCGGAATGACAACAATGCTGGACTTTGAGTGAGTGATTCCCGGAAGAGTATCATCCAGACTTTTGTTCCAAGGACTTTGGACTGAATAAGTTTCCTAACTCTTTAGTCATTAAGTGTCTTGGTTGTTCGATGCATGCGACTGCATTGTAGTGCGCATTGTTGTCTGAGTCCGTTGTTTCGAGCGTGGCTGATTGTACTGTGTAGTACATTGTTTGGTTGGTGACATAATGTATTCAACTATTGTCGAGTGTGCATACTTGTGTATCGTTTTGATCTGCCATAATTTAGAATATAATTTTGTTTTTTTTATCAACTCTCGGCTCTGACTTGTTCTTTCGGCCACAGCCGGCGTCCGCTGGCACGCCAAATAGGACCCCTTCTAAATTGTCCACGCATTCGTGGTGCGGTTTGGGGGGCCGATACTTCGGCCCATGGAATTAGCCCGGCGATCGCCTCCCGAATTAACGGGACCTGTGACAATTATTCTGGCGTCCGCGACAGGACCTTTTGGTGCACAGCGTGTCCAAAGTAGTGAGAAAGAGCCTCGAGTTGTTGATAGTGCTATCGGAACGAGTTTGTGTGTTGCTCAGTGTTCTCGTTACGAGTGCAGGGGAGTGTTCCGATAGACTGATTTAGGCAGATACTTTTTGCATGTGGCAAGACTTTATTTGCGAGACACAATGGATCTCGAAAAGTTAGTCGCACTTGGTGAGAAGATGGGTCTTTCTGGCGCTGAACTACGGAAGTGGGTCACCCAGAAGGAAAAAGAAGAAAAAGAGAGGGCCAAAGAAGAAAAGGCAGCTGAGTTGGAAAAAGAAAGGTTGGCGGTCGAAAGAGGCAAAGCGGAAAAAGAAGCTGAGTTGGGGAGAGAGAGAGGTTGGCAGCTGCCAAGGAAGAAAAAGCAGCTGAGTTGGAGAGAGAGAGGTTGGCCGCTGAGAGAGCCAAGGAAGAAAAAGCAGCTGAGTTGGAGAGAGAGAGGTTGGCAGCTGAGAGAGCCAAGGAAGAAAAGGCAGCTGAGTTGGAGCGAGAGAGGTTGGCAGCTGAGAGAGCGAAAGAAGAAAGAGAGTAGCAATCGAAGTTGGAGTTGGAGAGAGAAGAGTTGGCAGGCGAAAGGGCGAGAGAAGAGAAGCGGAGATTGCTGAAAGGGAACGGCAGCGACAGCACGAGAAGGAACTCGAGCGGCTCCGTTTGCAACAGCGAAGTGAAACTCCCGTCCAAGCTAGAGTTGAAAGCAGCGAACGGGAAGATCATGGCTTCCGCTTGAACCCAAGCAAGCTGCTCGTAGCGTTTGATGAAAGGAAGGACGACCTTGACGCATACCTTCAGAGATTTGAGACAATTGCAAGGAGCCAAAACTGGCCGGAACATCAATGGGCAACTGCTTTGAGTACTTGCTTGAGTGGTGAAGCGCTCAGTGTGTACGGTAGGCGGACGCCGACCGATGCGGCCAACTATGCAAAGGTGAAAGCTGCTTTGCTGAAGCGATTTAGATTTACTGTGCAAGGATTCCGGGACAGATTTCGGTGCAAGGATTCCGGGACAGGAAAGCCAGCTGATGGTGAGACGGCTACGCAGTATGCCGCCCGACTTTGCCATTATTTCGACAGATGGATTGAACTTTCAGGGACAGCGCAGGAGTACGATGAAATTAGAGAGCTCCTAATTAGAGAACAATTTCTTACTAGTTGCCACCCAAGCCTGTCGCTGTACTTGAAAGAGAGGAAGGCTGAGTCACTTGAAGGAATGCTTGAATTGGCTGATCGATTCTTGGAAGCGCAAGGCGGAACAAATTTGGCCAAGGTCAAGAAGGAGTGTCCCGAAGATTCGAAAATTTTGGCACCCGAACAAAAGAAGCGTGCACCGGAGAGTGTTCCGCGATGTTTTCAGTGTAACCGAGCGGGTCATCGCGCTACCAACTGTCAAACTACCTTTACGAGCCCTACGGTCGTACAATGTTTCAAGTGTGGTGAGATTGGGCACAAAGCAGACGCATGTCGTAACGGAGCGAGTCAAACTCAACAGGTATCCTGTGTGCTAGCAGCACCGAAATCCGAAGATGATGCCGTCACCAACGGATTCGTAGAGCTGAAAAATGGAGAGAAACTTCCTATTGTGGGTGCTGTAATGACAAAACAGCCAACCGGTGTTACGAAGGGAATGCCAACACTGCCTGGAAAAGTTGCGGGCAAAAAGGTTACGGTGTTAAGAGATACCGGCAGCTCCACTGTTATCGTGCGGAGAAATTTGATGCGAGAAAGTGAGTTGACAGGCAAAACGAAACCGGTTTGCCTAATTGACCGTACGGTTCGGATGCTTCCCGAAGCATAAATTGAGGTTGAAACCCCGTACTTCAGCGGGAAGGTTACTGCTCTATGCATGACGACCCCCCTGTACGACCTCGTCATCGGAAACATTGACGGGGCGCGAGGGCCGAACGATCCAGAATATTTGGAAGAAGACCCTAAGATAGAGCCCTCGCCAACCCAGCGACCGCGAGATACAGTGGAGGAGCATCCTGTGACGGATCTCACTCGAGCTCAAGGTGAAGGCACGGTGCAAGGGACAGTGAATGAAAAAATGATCTTGTTGAATGAGTTCACGTGCTGGGCAGCTGGACGTACGTCGGCACGACCTCAACTGATCGACAATGTAAAGATGACGGGATCGGCCAGCCAGGCACAATGTCGTGACATGAACAAGCGGGTGAATGACCGAACAAGATCGGTTGAACGTTATCACCCGTTAACAGTGACGGAATGGACAACAATGGCTGGGACGCCGCCTCAGATACCGTCGTTGGAAAGAACTCGCCGGAACAAAACGAGGAAAAACAAGAAGAGATCGAGCGAGCACCGCAAGAAAGGACGCAAGCGCAGCTCGAAGTACATGGTATAGGTGTTGAGGTCGAATCGGAACGTGTTTGACAGTGCTATATGTTAAGTTAATGCGGTGGTTGTCCTGTGTCACAACTGTATGTCGAGTGAATCAAAATCTTTGTTACGGTGATGTGCTGTATAGTATGGTACAATTGTTGTAAAGACAGACCTTTGTACATTTGTATTGCCTGAAGTATTGGATGGAGTATTGTATTTATGTACCTGTGTCTATATTCTATGTGTTGTGAGATTGAATTGTAATGTACAATTGTATTGAGTGATCTATTGTGAATGTGACGTGTCATGAGCGACGGACTAGGTTACAGTCTTTTAGAGTATAGGGACTGTTCGCGCTCGTTTGTGTGGTTTTGAATATGAGATAATATTCTTAAAGTGGGGGGCAGTGTCACAAAACGAGCGCTCAAGAAAGGGCGCGCTGCCAAATTCTCGCGACGAAGCGCCGAGAGGTAAATGATAAAAAAAAGAAAACAAGCGTCCAGAGACTCCCCGGCCGCGCGTCCTTCTCCCCTCGGAAGCGTGGGTTCGCCGACGAACCTCCTCTCATCGGCGCCCGAGCAAGCCCAGGAATGTTCTAGATGGAAAGGGGCGGGCTGATGCCGGGTCGCGTCATCCGTCGCGGACGGCCTTCGAACCGTTTCGCCCTCTCCCTAGCCTTCGCTGCGTATCGCGCCGACGAAATGATGAGAACTTTCTGGAATCTTGCGCGGAAGGTATGTAACCGAGCAGCGGAGATGGAAGATCAGCAGAAGAAGGAAATTAACGCCAGAGTGCGTAGGGTATCTCGCCACGTCTGTCGGTGAAGGTTTTGTCCTTAGTGACAAAGCAGGAGAAGAAGAAAGTATGCGCCAGAGTGCGTAGGGTGTACCACCTTGTGGGCGAAGCCTTTTGTCTTCCGTGACAAAGGAGGAGAAGAAGGAAGTGGAGAAGAAGAGGATTTCCACCTGAGGGGTGACGTATCGAGCTACAAGCAAGAGTGTGTGTCTACCGCTATCGAGCGAAGACGCGTGGCAACAGCTGCGAGTGTGAAGCCTACGTGTTTCCGGCGAAGAAGTTTGAAGCTTGGAGAGTGGCCAATTGAAGACGCGAGGTTTCCTGGAAGAGAAACTTCGGGTGCAGCGGAACGACAACAATGCTGGACTTTGAGTGAGTGATTCTCGGAAGAGTATCATCCAGACCTTTGTTTCAAGGACTTTGGACTGAATAAGTTTCCTAACTCTTTAGTCTTTAAGTGTGTTGGTTGTTCGATGCATGCGACTGCATTATAGTGCGTATTGTTGTCTGAGTCCGTTGTTTCGAGTGTGGCTGATTGTACTGTGTACTACATTGTTTGGTTTGTGACATATTGTATTCAACTATTGTCGAATGTGCATACTTGTGTATCGTTTTGATCTGCCATAATTCAGAATACAATTTTGTTTTGTTTATCAACTCTCGGCTCTGACTTGTTTTTTGGGCAACAGCCGGCGTCCGCTGGCGCGCCAAATAGGACCACTTCTAAATGCTCCACGCTTTCGTGGTGCGGTTCGGGGGGGCGATACTTCGGCCCTTAGAATTAGCCTTGCAATCGCCTCCCGAATTAACGGGACCTGTGACATCTGGCACCCAACGTCTTCAAACTGTGCTTATTATTTTTATCTTGCTTATTTCTTCTTTCTATGTTATCTTACAGTATACTTCAACGTTTTCCATTCTAACCTAACTTATTGCACCAAATCATGGAGCTATGCATACGCCTTATATTGCTCGGTCATAACCATTTTGCGAATAAGAGCTGTACGAACAAAACGACGACAAAGAGACAAGAAGAAGACGAAAGACACTATACACGAAAGACACTTGTCTCTGTGTCGTCGTTTTGTTCTCGCGCTATAACTATCGTCATGCCTTACCAACTAGCCAAAGCTGCCACACTTCTGTACGAACCATTGCGTCAGCACCCAAGAATGCACCATCGGCTGTACTTTTCAGAAACATCAACATAAC
The DNA here is from genome assembly GCF_013339725.1 of Rhipicephalus microplus. Lineage (NCBI taxonomy): Eukaryota > Metazoa > Arthropoda > Arachnida > Ixodida > Ixodidae > Rhipicephalus > Rhipicephalus microplus. The sequence goes on from NC_051169.1 coordinate 73,510,935, forward strand.
GTCTTTTATTATGCTAAGGCAAATCAAAAGCACTGCGTTGGTACGCAAAAAATCACAAAATATCCACGGAGTTGATTATAATCAGTGGGGCGAAGCGACCGTCAGTCCGTGCACGCTTTAGTCTGTCCGTTCGTTCTTGCTTCCGTCCATGCGTCCATCCATCTGTCTGTGCGTCCGTCCACCCACCCTCCCATGCGTTCATCCATGCGTCTGTCTCTGCGTAAGTCCCTGCGTTCATCCGTCTGTCCGTGGGTCTGTCCGTCCATGCGTTAAACAGACAGACGATGTACGGACAAGGCTGCACATGATTCATGGTTTGCTGATAAAATCCTTCGAAATTTCGCCCCACTCATCATGATTCACTCCGTGGATATCCTGTGAAGTGATTACTACACACATGCATACATAGAGTTGACGACCTGCTCCCGCCTTAAGGTGCTTCGCCCCTAAAAAGCCGAGAAGAATAGAGGAGTAAAACTGGTGCGTGGTGGAGAGTGTCGCTACTTTAAAAATATAGGGGCTTTACTCTGCGTGAGACACGAGCACCATCTGACAGGTATTTTCGAAAAAAAATCACAGCATATCCACGGAGCGCATGATGATGGGTGGGGGCGAAGCATGAGTCAATCTATCCGTGCTTCCATGCGTCCGTTCATTCTCGCTTTCCTCTATCCGTGTGTTCGTCTGTTCGACCATCGATGCATCCGTTCGTCTCTCCGTGCGCCCGTTTCGCGCGTGCGTCAACCTGTGCATCTATCTGTCCACCCATCCGTCCGCACGTCCATCAGTCCGTCCGAGCGTCTGTCCGTCAGTCCGTGCGGCTGTTCATTCATGCGTCCGTCCATGCGTCCATCCGTCCACGCGTGTGTCCATCCATCCATGCATCCGTCCACCCATCCATCCGTCTGTCCGTGCATCTGTCTGTCTGTCCGTCCTTGCATCTGTCTGTCTCTTCGTTCGTGCTTCTTTCCATCCGTCAGTCCATCAAGTGAACACGCTAAGTACACCCATATCACAATTTTCATCATATATTCATCATTAGAAATAACGCCATCCAGCGGGAATTCCAAAGACTAAACGAGAGGTGGCATGGCCGGACTAGAGCAGCGGCACGCACTCACTTTTTTACGGCCTGCGCTTCGTGTCTAGTTGCCATCTTTCACTGCCTCTAATACATGGAACTGCGACCTAACCCTCGCTAAACTCACTGATCTCTACTAGGGAAGATAGATGGCGCATTGACCGCGCGCAATTGAAGCCACTGGAAGACGCCGTTGGTGTCCCGGAAGCCACCTCCATGAACAGTCGTCTGCTGCGGGCGCAAAGGCTTGTCTCTTCTTTTCAATATAAAAATTGGCAGTTACCACGTTCGGTGGGAATCGATGATATGCGAAGCACGTATGAGAAATGTTGGTATATCACTTCAAAATCAGCACAACGTTACGAGGTAGAGGTAAATATTGTCGTACATGACTTCCGTGTCATGTTTATCATGTTTGGATGTGCCGTTTACCTTCACCGCCTATTAACGTCACGTGACACCAAATTTAGTATATGTAGAGCTAGCGAAACGGCCACGAGTACATTATAAGCGTGGTATGTTGTCATGTTCTTGCATGACACGCGCGTCAGGATTATCAAGTTTCCACTAGTCATATATATCGTCATTCATTGACGTCACATCACAATATATTTGGCATATGTTGAGCTTGCAAAACGGCCGCGAGCGTATCATGAAGGGCCGAATGTACTATAATGTAGCGTTGACGCGCACGCACGCTAGGCGCAGCGACGTTACGTTAGCAAAACGCGAGCACTCTATAGCCTGACTCCAGGCGCGACCGGCGCGACCAGCGTCCATCGGCGCGGCCCGACGGCAACCGGCACGAAATGCGACATGCTTCACTTCGGCATTTCGCGCCAATGCGTTACCCAGACAGCACTGCGCCTCCCTCTTTTTTGACGGAGGGACGCTGAACGCGCTGAAACGCGCATGCGTCAAAGCAACGCAGCGTGGCGTACGCCTGCGAGTATACGCAGAACCGGCGCCTGGCGTTGCACGCAGGCCTGACGCGACGAAATGAACGCCGGCGAGATCGCCCACCACGTCACGTCGAAATATATTGGCGCCTTGACTGTGGCATGTAGTCATGTTCACACATGACACGCATCTCTTGGTTATCATGTTTGCACCAGTCGCATACTTTCGTCATGTATTGGCGTCACGTAATACCAAATTTGCCATATATGAAGCTAGCGAAACGGCCACGTATGTATCATCAGTGTGGCATTTAGTCATGTTGTTACATAACGCGCATGTCGTGATTATCATGTTTGGATGTGTCATTTACCTATATCAACGGTTCGCGTCGCGTAATACTGAGTTCGATACATGTGAAGCTGAAACGGCCGCGAGCGCATCATGAGCGTTGCATGTAGTCTTGTTGTTACATAACACGCATATTATGTTTATCAAGTTTGCACCAGTATCATACCTTCCTCTTCCATTCACGTCCCGTAATACCAAATTTGGTATAAGTGAAGCTAGCAAAACGGCCACCAGCGCATCATGAGTGTGGCATGCAGTCATTGTTACATGACACGCATGTCATGATTATCATGTTTGCACCAGTTTCATACCTTCGTCATCCATGCACGTTTCGTAATACCAAATTTGGTAGAAGTGAAGCTAGCGAAACGGCCAGCTGCCTATCATGAGCGTGGCATGTAGTCATCTTGTTACGGGACACGCATCTCATGGTTATCATGTTTCTACTAGTCACATACCTTCGCCATCCATTCACGTACCGTAATACCGAATTTGGTCTATGTGACGCCAGCGAAACGGCCGCGAGCGCATCATGAGCGTGGAATGTAGCCATGTTGTTTCATGACACCCATGTAATTATTTTCAAGTTAGGGTCTGTCACTTGTGTTCGCCATGCAATCATGCCATACCATACCAGTTTTGCAACATGCCACGTGAAATAAACCATCGCAAGAGCTGCAGGGCCATGAAATGTAAATCATGACATTCATGACATCAATGTGATGGTTTTCATGTTATGACTAGTCTATTATAGTCTTCATACAGTCATGTTATGTCACACCAAGTTTGGTATCGATACCTCTTTCGAAACGGCCACAAGAGCTAAAAGTCGTAGGCGGCTAGATAGATAGATACGTTCTAAGTCGCCGAAGTTCGCTAAGAAATTCTTTACGTTTAAAATGCTGACCCGTAGAGAGCTAGGAACTTTACGAATTGACTGGAAAAATTGTTGCGAAAACATTTTACCCATTAGTACCTTATATATATTCTTTTACGCATTCATTGAGTGAAATATTGTGTTTGACTGCCTATTTTTATATCGAGGCGCGTAGAAGGTGTTTGGTTTTAAACGCGAAGCATTTCTTTGCGAACTTGGGCGACTTTGAGCGTATCTTTTTTTTTTAGGGGCAAAGCTCCTTATAGCGGCACCCGTTCGTCCCTCGTAGCCGTTGTAGTATGTAACGAGTAAAGTATGTTGACCTCCAAAGTGGTGCCGCAAAGAGATTTCTTCTCTGCGTTGTTGAACAAAAAAAAATAGTGCTAAATAAACATATCAATGGCTGTTATTGGGAAATGAGAGACAGTAGCATTGAGCTTTTAGTTAACGGCTCATTGCGATCCCCGTTAGCACCCATTGGCATGTACATTGAGCACTATCTGACAGGAAAAGGTTGCTTCGTTACACTTGCTGGGCGTAACCTTCTTGGTTTTAGGAAGGTTTAGCGAGCGTTGGGCCGCAGTGCCGTGAATACAGTGAACTATTATATACCACGAATTCGAGGTGGTTAAAGGTGGGAAGTAGACCCGAAGCGCCAGCCATGAAAAAGTGTGAGTGTGCCACCTCTCGTTTAGTCCTTGGAATGTGCGCTGGATGGCGGTGCTTCTATATGGGGAATATATGATGAAAAAAAAGATGCGAGATGGTGGTACTTGGAGTGTTGACTAGATGGACGAGCGGACACACAGACAGGTGCATGCGTGGATGGATGTATGAACAGACGCATGAACGGACGCAGGGGCGGATGCAAGGAATAACGCAGGGAAAGACGCACGAACAGACACACGCACAGACGGGCGGATGGACGCATGGACGGTCACACAGAGGGACGCATGGACAGACGAAAGCAAGAACGAATGGACGGACGAACGTTTCGCCCCACTCTCCATCATTCACTCCTTGGATATGATGCCAATTTTTTTATTGCCACAAAGACTTGCCTTCAAGCATAATATTTTGGTAAATGTGTGCTGTTAGGCCGGTGTTGTGTATGAAGTGAAGTAGTGTCTTGTGTAATCTGTTTTCATGTATCCAGCGGTTGTAACTGGCTGTGTCGCTGTAGCTAAGGCCGGCTTGAGCGAGGTGACGGGAGCATTCTGGCTGCAACCCTTTACAAATTCATAAAAAGTGGTATGTTGAGCGTATCTATCTATCTATTTATCCATCTAGCCGCTTACGTTTACATGCTCTCTTGGTTACCCCCTTAACTTGGCGTGAACAAAAATTAGCATGGGTGGGTAAAATGGTTTGACGTATATAACGCGCTGGTCATGACATGATTAATGTAACAATCCCGTCGCGTACGTTGTCAAACACTTCGCGCCTGACAGTGGCACATACCCACGGGCGGGTATGTGCTGCTGGTATGCGGGTATGTGCCACAGGTAATTGACACTTAGCATCTACCTAGGAACGACGAGAACACACATGGACAATTTTAACGCGCGAGCGTTAAGAAATACCCGACATCGGTAGCGTCAACCGAACGAAGGCAAAGAATAAATTTCAGGGGAGCAGTTGGAATCGAACCCAATGATTCTGCGTGGCAATGAAGCATTTTACCACAGAGCTACGCCATGTCTCGGAACTACTTTTCAAACAGACGCTAATCTTCGTGAAACGTCAATAGTGGTTGCAGCGCTGCCTACCCAGTTTTATAAACGTTTCATATGTACCACTTTCATACAGCCATCACGCCATGCCATGCGCTGAAGCTGATTTATGATGCAGTGTCCAGGGCCAGCATCCTCGCGAGCGTCAGCGCTTCATATCAGCTTCTGGTGTTCCTAATACGCATGTTCCATTTGGCATCGTTGTGCCAGTGCAACCAACTGGTTATACAAACATCTGCAGCTCTTTAACATATGTCTGTGCGTGCAATATTTGTGCATGTATTTAGCGTCATTTCATGACGTGTCCCTCGATAAAAGCATGCAACACGGTTTCCTTCCCTCTGCATGCTTCGTATAACGTCGATTCCCAGGTATGTGGGATCTGCCGAATTTTTAAAATGTGAAGCATTTCTTGGCAAAATTCGGTGACATGGAACACGTCTATCTATCTATCTATCTATCTATCTATCTATCTATCTATCTATCTATCTATCTATCTATCTATCTATCTATCTATCTATCTATCTAGCCACCTACGGCTTTTACCTCTCCTGGCCGTTTCACCAATGATGTCGATACCAAACTTAGCATGGCATGTCATGGCTGTATGAAGAACATATCTGAGTAGTCATAACAAGAAAATTATGACATGGATGTCATGCTTGTCATGATTTATATTTCATTGTCAACAGGTCTTGCGGTGGTTTCGTTCGCATGGCATGATGCAAAACTGGTATGGTATGGCATGATTGCATGGCGAACACAAGTGACAGACCCTAACATGAAAATAATTACATGCGTGCCATGTAACAACATGACCTTATGGTAAGCTCATGATGCGCTTGCGGACGTTTCGCTAGCGTCACATATACCGAATTCGGTATTACGGGACGTGAATGTATGACAAAGTTGCAAACATGATAAGCATGAGATGCGTGTCATGTAACAACATGACTACATACTACGCTCATGACGTGCTCGCGCCCGTTTCGATAGCTTCACATGTACCAAACTCGGTATCACGCAACGCGAACGGACTACATAGGTAAATGACACATACAAACATGATAATCACGACATGCGTGTCATGTAACAACATGACTACATGCCACACTCATGATGCGCTCGCGGCCGTTTCGCTAGCTTTACGTAGGCCAGTTTTGGTATTACGTGTCGTCAATAGATGACGAACGTATGTGACTGGTGCAAACAAGATAATCACGAGATGCGTGTTATGTGAGAACATGACTACAAGCCACAATCAAGGTGCCTAAACATTTCAACGAGACATGGTGCGCGTGCTCGCCGGCATTCATTTCGTCGGGTAACGCTGGCGTTGCCATGTCAGGAACTAGTCCTGCAATATGTTCGCAGGTGCATGCCGCACTGCATTGCTTTGGCGCATGTGTGTTTCAGCGCGTCCAGTGTCTCTTTATCACGAAAAGAGGAAGACGCAGTGTTGTCTGGGTAACGCATTGGTGTGAACTGCAGCCTGTCGCATTTCGCGCTGGTTGCCGTCGCGCCGCGCCGATGGACGCGAGTCGGGCCGGTCCCGCCTGGCGTCAGGCTATAGAGTGCTCGCGTTTTCTTAACGTAGCATCACTATGCCCAGCTATGATGCGCTCGCGGCTGTTTTGCTAGCTTTACATGTAACAAATTTGGTGTTACATGACATCAATAGATAACAAAAGCATATGACTGGTGCAAACATAATAATCCTGACACGCGTGTCATGTAAGAACATGACAACATACCATGCTCATAGCGTGCTCGTGGTCGTTTCGCTAGTTCCACATATACTAAATTTGGTATCACGTGACGTGAGTAGATGATGAAAGTAAACGACACATCCAAACATGATAACCTTGACACTGAAGTAATGTACGGCATCAGTTACCTTCACGTCGTAACGTTGTGCTTATTTTAAAATGACATATCAACCTTTCTCTTTGGTGCTTCGATTATCATCGATTGGCCACTTTTTCTTTTTGTAGAATGAATTACAGTGTCATTGTGAGATCTTGAAAAATTGTGGTGTGATATCCATGGTGTTGCCTTAGCATGACCCTCTGTGTGTTCACTTCACCTATTAGGCCTTGTTGTTGAGGGGGCGTCGGCAGCACAGGTTGGGGTCCCGGAGAAGACATTGACTCCGCGTATGGCGTGAGAGTCTGGCGTGACTCGTCTGACGCCGAGTCTGGCATGGCTCTAGGTTTAGCGATTGGTCTGTCCAGTCGGTCGAGTCTGCCGCAAATTCGTAGGAGGGCCTCTTTAATGTCAGCAATTGCTGAATAAAACTTAGTGAACTTACTCTTCGTCTTGCGGTGCTTTTTGGCTTTGATTTCACAAGCTGAGGCGTTAAAAGGAGCCTGGCTGATGTCAGACATAAAGTCATTTACGTCGAATGTGTCGTCATCTGTCTGAATGATGACGACCCTGCTTTTGTTCGGGCTACTGGACGCGACCCCTGATTCTGATGATTGAGGGATGGGTAACGGTGTCTCTCTCAAGACACGTCCTTCTAGCCTGGCGAGAGTTGCCTTCAGGTCAGCTAGTTCCTGTTTGAGTGCTTTGTTTTCTCGTCCTTGTGTGTGCATTCGTGGATCTGCCACATGCTCTGGCTGTACATTACCTTGCTTTGAACTTGTTGGTGTTGTCGATGCATAGCCGCTGTCACGAACCATGTCGGCACATGTCACTTTCTTGCCAGGACATCTCGACCTGGATCGGCCCCTGGATCAGGAGCGCCCGCCAGATTGAGAGTGCTTTGTGGAACGGGAGCACCCTCTGGAATGGGAGCGTCCTCTGGAACAGGAGCATCCTCTAGAACGGGAACGTCCTCTTGAGCTGGAGGGCCGCTCGGGAATGAAACCATCTGCTATCTCCGGTTGCATGTCCGCGGAGTCGTTAACCTCGTCAGCATTGGCTTCTTTCTCGGAGCGGTTGCGTCTTTGTCTACTGTGTTGTCGCACAACATATGGGATGGAGTATCTTTTGCTGCAGCAACGGTCTCCTGTGGGGGGATCAACTTCACAGAGCTTGCATTTTGGAGTGCAATAGTTGGCTTTAGCACCATCGTTGGAGAGTGCTTCTCTGCAGATTGGGCATTTACTCCTCTCAGAGTTTCTTTGCTCTGGTGGCATACGTCAGCCCGGTGCCCGACTTGGCCGTAAAGAGAACACGGCACTCAGGCCGTTCCGCACATGACGTTTTTAGAACTGCAAGCCCATCAAGAGTATTACAACAGCATGCATGTTTTTTTTATTCTATTGACTTCAATGGTGGTGGGGTTTCGTTGGTTGACAATCATGCCTTTGAGAGTGTGTTCTTCTATCGTGGGTAAACATTCCTGATGACGCCTTTGCAAGTGTTTTCCGGGGCGGCTAAGTAGGCAGAAACAACAAATGCGCCGACTTTCATGTGAATTTTCTGAATTACAGCATATGCAACTGCATTGGATCTTACTGGATTGGAAATAACAAGTATATTCTGTACCTTGTAGGGGCAGACTGTATCCTCCAATGCTTCTTGGTCGGTGAGTGTAGCTGCCATAGTCAGGGCCCTCGACAGCAATACCATGTCCGCCTTCAAAATCTCAAGCCCTCAGCGGGGCCGTACAATAACATTTATCTGGTCTATAGCGGCTATAACCTTCTGAACTGTGGAGCGGGAGCGAGCGTTGAAACCATGCTTCTTTGCTGTATCCGCCATAGACTTGGCAGTGGTAGCAGACGGGGCGTCTCTTGCCGGATCTCGTTTCCGCCGGGCGCCAAGAGCGGTGGTCCACCCCGCTCCATCGAAATCTTCCGGAGCGATGTCCATGCCTTCAACTGTCACCATTTCAGGCATCCTCGCTGCCCAGTCAGGTGCGACCAAAGTAACGTTGGGTGCGACAGCAGCCTGACGGGGCTCAGAGCTGCCTCGAAGCGTACCCTAGCTCCCTACTCGTAGCTGAAGGTTTAGTCTTAGAGGCGCGTCATCCGCTTCGCACACTTGAAGTTCAATAGCTTGCCGAAAAGTTCACTCACCTCAACGAGAACGGTGTCGTCAGATAGCTTGCAGAAAACTGGTTTGTGAACAAAGTCCAGTGTATCGGTGGAGAACACAAGAAAGATGACCGCAAACATTAAACGAAGCGGAAGCTGACGCGGCCGCGTCTGCATTCCCGAATGCCACCTAACGGCCATCCTCAAAATGAGTAAAATGGGAGTTACCAGGAAGCCCACCCAAGATGTTTACGTTATGCAGGAACCATAAGTATTAGCTATGAATTGGCTGCTACAGTACGCCTTGTGTTTCTAGAAATAATGTTACAAAGCAGACATTTACACCATTTTTACATACTCCTGCTGAAAAATAAACATGAAACATGCAATACACTAATGAAAATATTTTTTTTATTTTTTTCTTGCTTAGCACATGATTCCTGGAGCAATAGACTGATAGTACATTTAACAGAAGAACCATATGGCGCAAGACTCCCTCCCGCAAAAACATTTTTCGTCAACTTAAGATGAGAAGACATGGATCTATTAGCAAATGAAAGAAAACCTCATTAAGGTGAAACCTTTATAGTCTTCCCTAAAAACAAAAATTGGCGGTCCCCGTTGGTGAGTAATACAAGAAAATCATCATTATCTGATCATGTTCCCGCATGATGTTACGATAATAATAAATATTCGCAACATATGTGGCTTCAACATGACGTCTGATTGACATCAATTGACGTAATGTCTCATGACCTTGTCATCAGATCACATCACATCTTGGTCAACGGTGGTTCGATCAGAGAGCCAATGCCAACCACGTGAGGTGCTTCTCAACTTAGAAGCATTGGAAAATCGCGTTAGGGGCTGAAATCTATCGCCTTTATGTTCCGTATAAAATCCTAATCATTAGATCCGCGTTTCGCGGGATCGATTCTCGGCTTCGGCGGCTGCATTTTTGATGAAGGCGAATAATCTGTAGGCCCGTGTGCTCTGACTTGGGTGAACGTTAACGAACCACAGATGGCCGAAATTCGCGGAACCATCCACTACGGCGTCTCCCATAATCGTACCGTGGTTTTGGGACATAAAATTTCACATATCAATATATCAAATGTATATCATTACCTTTTGTACGCATATTGTATGTTGTACGCACGATTAAAAGCTCGCGAGTGGTATCAAGAAAAACAGCTAAAGGATATATGAAACAAGTTGCCCATAAGCAGAATTGGTTATTTCTTTTTTGTAGTACTGTTTAAAGGCCATGATATTGTCACGTTACTCACGACAACTTGATATAATGGGCTCGTTGGGTCGACTAGCCAAGCAGCGGCTCAGAGAGATCGTCTTTTACTTGTGTCTGAATAGCCTCGCGTTCTTTGGCAGAAACGCGATAAGGCTGCTGCCGGATGGGGCGGGCGTCATCGTCGGTAATAATTCGATGCTTCGTGAGGTGTGTTTGACGGACTTTAGAAGAAGAGGCGAAGCAAGACCGAAACTCCTTTAAAAGGTCATGAAGTGCAGCCTTTCTCTTGTCTGACAGCGTCGAATTAATGTCGATGTGGTCTAGGAATTCTTCATCCTCATGCGTTTCCTCGGACGCGAAGCATTCTGTGACGTCGGCAACAGGGTCTCCATAGGCTACGGTGGTTCCGCGGAAAGGATGCCGGTGCTCGTAATTGAAGTTCGTAACTAGTATCGTTGACTGTCCGTCACGGACGCGCACAACACTTCGGGCGGCGCATACACCTTGAAGCAGCAGAAGTGATAGGTTGCTTTCAGCCACCACGTCGCCATCTTGGAAGTCTTCACAAGTGACTTCGATGGGAACAGTTGCTCGAAGTGGCAGCGTCACACTGTCGTCAGCAACACGCAGAGCAGGTCTACGGCAGTTATCAGCGTCTCGATCTGTTGCGCCTTGAGTCGAGAAGGTCACGATGCGCTCACGGAGATTTATGATGGCACCGTATTCCCGAAGGAAGTCCATGCCGGTAATCAGCTGACGCGAACAGTCGCGAAGAACGAGGCAGCTGGGCACAAACGTTGACGCACGAATTTTCACTCTTGTGGTACAGCGACCCAGCGGTGTTACAACGTGTCCTCCAGCTGTTCGAATTCGCGTTCCAATATAAAGACAAGGAAATGTCACAAAAGACACAGAAACTTCATTCTTTTGCGGTATTTTTGATGGTAGGAGTTATGCTGTTTTTGCTTTTTTGCAAAAGTAGTCCAGGACATTTACATATCAATGACAAGTATTTTTTACTCATTCAACCTTTCTATTATTCTTAAAGTAACATAAAATGAGACTTAGTACGAACTGGTGCGAACTAGAAAAGGAAAGTTAAGGGCGTGAGCTACACGACAAGTTTTAATCATAGTTGGAAATACATTTGTCGCGAAGCATTGAACAATGCAAATGACTAGCAGAAACAAAGCGTACTCTCAACAAGTACTGAATGCGAAAATGGCAGTGCGACTAGATAAATTATATAAAAGTACAGACTCCATTGCCTAAATCACCGAATAATGTACTGTTAAAAAGGGAAGTTAATGTTTATTTTTTGAAGCACAGAAGCATTCTGAAATCGTAAAAGAGCACGTCGCCGCTGCTCAGATTTATTTTCCTAATTAACAGGCATTTTCAACTTGATGATGAGGATGCTCCTTGAATCATTGGAACCTACCCACTCTGAGGGATCGGCCATGAGTCGGGTGGATCATATATACTCAATTCATGATTCTTATTTAGTAAGAGCTCCAAGAATTGGAGATATATGTTTTATAGCAACGTTAATTATGAATAATTGTAATTTTAGGTCGCACTACTTTGTGTAACCTCCCAGAGACTGAAGATTTTTTTACTCGGAAGGCTGAATAAATAATTGTTAGTAGTTGATACACCTACCAAATCTATTCGAGTCACATATAAACTTTTCGACAGCTTTGAAAATATTCTTGTCCAAGCGCCGCAGTGTGAAGGCCCCAAATGATAGCAGAACGGCCGACGTAACCAGTAGACCACATTGCCGCAATATAATTTCCATACGTTTTCTGTGTAAGGAAAAGCGTCGGCAACTCAACAAGAAGTGTTTGATAGTTTCGAGTTCGTTGCAATAGTAGCAATAAAGAGAGACTGCCAAACCCGCTCTGTGCATGCAAAAATTTAGATTTTGAATTAGGAAACGATTCTGGTTATTGCAACTTCAGCTTGTCTTGCTGCACAACATTTCCTGCTCCGGTCGTTCGGTGATAAATCCAGAATTGGAGTAAACACAGACAATGCATACTTTCTGAACCTTGCCGCCACAACTAACGCCATAACAGGAAAAAAGAGAGAACTGGACCTGTCAGAGAAGCTTTCGCCACAGAGTCCGCAACTTCATTGACTATAATTTCTTTGTGTTCCGGTACCAAAATTAATCGCAGGTTTCGCAAATGATGAGGAACAGGTAATCGCAATAATCTTAGAATATCCGAATCTGCCGGAGCAGTTAGTGCAGAGCACAACGACAATGAATCTGTAACTATAGTCAAAGAAGTAATGATTAAAGTAATTTAAAGTAGGGCTATTATAACCGCTAAGAACTCGGCCAAAAATATTTGGGTGTAATCAGGAGAGAGAGAGAGATAAAGATACAAGGAAAGACAGGGAGGTTAACCAGACGCACATACGGTTTGCTACCCTGCACTGGGGAAGGGATAAAGGGGAGAAAAGAGGTTGCACAAAGATGAGAAGGTACACACAATCACGAGCACACTCGGTGAGCACACACAGTTCACAGGCAGTCGCTCAGGTTTGTTGACTTAAGGTAAAGAAGCAGTGCTTTAGTTGCTTTCTGCGCAACTGAGGCAGATGCCAAGGTCCTAGTATCTTCTGCACACAAAATGGTCCGGGGTCAAGTCGATTAAAAACCATCCGAAGCTGGCATCGCTGTGTGTCGTAGCAAGCGCAGCTGCAGAGGACGTGTTCGATGGTTTCTTCATCTCCGCAGTAGTCCCATGTAGAAGTGTCTGCCATACCAATGCGAAAGGAGTACACCTTTGTGAATGCAACACCCAACCGAAGGCGGCATAACAGTGTCGCATCGGAGCGGGAAAGTTGTGATGGTAGCTTTAGCTTTAGCGAAGGATCCAGTTCATAAAATTGACACCTTTGGAAGCTGGTAGACGACCAGAACGTGCGTGTGAGATCTCGAGCCAGCAGGTAAAGTTGTCTTGCTGCATCATTCCTTGATAGAGGAATCGGGACTACACGGGTTTCTTCATGGGCTGAGCGGGCTGCATCATCGGCTAGTTCATTTCCGGTAATACCGATATGTCCAGGCAGCCATTGATATATAATATCATGCCCTCGTGCTAGAGCTTCATGATGGCAATGTCTTATTTCTTGTACCAGTTGGTCATGGCTCCTCCTACGCATGGCAGACTGCAAACTCTGAAGCGCTGCCTTCGAATCACAGAATATGACCCATTTTCCTGGACGTTCTTGAACGAGATATTGTAAAGCAGCCCTTATAGCAGCAAGCTCTGATGCCGTAGATGTAGTCATATGCGACAACTTAAACTTGATTGTCATTTCTGCAGCCGGAATTACAGCGGCACTAGATGAGCTGCTGGATGAGACGGACCCATCAGTGTATATCTGCGTTCGGTCTAAGTACAACTCATGTAATAATAGCAGCGTTGCTTGCTTCAATGCTACTCTGGAGTGAATGCTTTTCTTTTTGATTCCCGGAATTTCTAGACGTACTTGTGGCTGGTCGAGGCACCACAAAGGGCATGCCGTTCTCGCAGCTGGCGTATAACCTCATGGAATGCTGTTTAGGTGCTTGGCTATGACGTCTGAAAACGTAGCACGTGGTCTTCCGGAAGGTAGAAGGGCCAAGTGGTGGTCGGAGACACGGCTAGCATGTCGAATGTGCGCTCTGAGGCAATCCACAGCTATATATGTCCTGACGGGATGGTCTTTGGCAAGCATGATTGTGGCATAAGTAGAAGCGCATCGGGGCAGTCCTAGGCAGATACGCAGTGCCTGACCCTGCAACTTCTCCAATGAATGAGTATTCGATTTGCAAGTGTTAGTCAGTACCGGCAAGCTGTAGCGCAATAGACCCAGAAATAGGGCCCTGTACAGCTGTAGCATGGAGGCCACAGAAGTTCCCCATGCTTTACCGCACAAGAATTTCATGATATGCACAATAGATAGCAGTCTCTTCTTCAAGTACGCACAATGTGGGCTCCACGAAAGACTTCTGTCGAATATTATGCCCAGGAAACGATGCGTCCGTGCATATTTGACACTCTGCCCATTGATGTAAACAGGGTATGGCGTCATTGGTTTGCGTGTAAACGCCATCAACGCGCACTTCACAGTTGATATATTTAGGCCTTGTTTCTGAAGGTAGGCTGTTGTGAGGGTTGCTGCCCGCTGTATTCGTGCACGCACCTGAGGGCGAGTAACTGCAGCACTCCAGTAGCAAATATCATCGGCGTATATGGATAGGCACACCGACTTTGGCAGAACCTTCACCGGACCAATGAGGGCCACATTGAACAATGTGGGGCTTAAAACACCTCCCTGAGGTACTCCGCAGTAGGTGTAATGTTGGGCAGTTGTACCCTCATATGTTTGTACAAAGAAACCTCTGCCAGTTATATAATCTTTTATCCATTGAAACATTCGTCCACCAATGCCCATTGCTGCGAGAGAAGTGAGGATGGCATCGTGAGCTACATTATCATATGCACCCTTCACGTCAAGAAAGAGTGCCACTGATATGCGCTTGCGACTTTTTTCTTGTTGAACAAATGTCGACAAATCAAGGACACAGTCAATGGAGGAGCGGCCCCGACGAAAGCCTGCCATGCAAGAAGGGTATTTGGTGTATCGTTCCAAGTACCACTCGAGACGAAATAGAACCATCCTTTCCATCACTTTTCCGAGGCAGCTTGCGAGGGCAATAGGGCGATACGCTGTCAAGTCCAATGGTGATTTTCCCGATTTCAAAAGTGGTATTAATCGACTAATTTTCCATTCTCGGGGAACACTGCCGCTGAGCCAGGAGTTGTTGAAGCATGTTAAAAGTTCTTTTCTAGCTTTTTGTCCAAGGTGTCCCAACGCACTATAAGTAATACCATCAGGACCTGGCGATGACATGCGCTTAGAAGCGACTAACGCACCTTCCAGTTTTTCCGTGGTGAACGGAATGTCCATTTCTGGTAATCGCGTCTCAGGAACGATCACGGCGTCGATGCTCTCGTTCACAATATTCCCGGCAACTCTCGTGCAAAATTCTTCAGCCACCTCGAGTTCTGTTTTTCCCTGATGGAGTGCCAAAGCTTTAAAAGGGTGCCGTTGTTGTGGAGAGGAGCGAAGACCACGAACTGTTCTCCAGATATATGACAGCGGTTAATGAGGGTCTAGAGATTCGCAGAATGCTTTCCAGCGTTCGCTCTCCAGTTTGTAAATGCGTCGTTGAATCTTTTTCTGGAGCCGCTTTGCTTCCCTCAGATCGTAAATTGATCTTGTGCGTCTGTATCGTCGTTCTGCACGCCTTCGTATAGCTCGTAATTTTTCCAGTTCGATGTCAAACTGTGTAACTTTAGACGAAAATGGTAATTTACATTTGGACGCTTGCATAGCTTCCGCTATGGTATTTTCCAGGCTGCAGGCGAGGCCTTCTTGGCAAGCGTTCTCAACACGCGATGCAAACATCGACCAGTCAGTGCCAATTGCAACACCGGAAGAGAAATTTTTTACGATACCATCGATCGTCACGTAGGTGGGTATGTGATCACTCCCATGAGTCTCAATATCGCAAAACCACTTAACTTTGTGAGAGAAGCACCGTGACACCAATGTCAGGTCAAGGCAACTGCCATACGTGAGACCCCGCAGATATGTGGGGGTACCATCGTTCATGATGGAAAGGTCGTAATCGGAAGCGAATGTAACAATGTTCCGGCCCCTGGCATTCATCCTAGTGCTCCCCCAAAGCATGTGATGGGCGTTGAAGTCACAGGTTATGATCCAAGGCCCATCGGTTCTCATTAGGATGTCTTTTAATCTGTCGCAGTCAAATCGCGATGACGGAGATATATATCTACCAATAAGCGTGAACGAAACTGCATTCTTCTTCACACGAAGACACACGTACTGATTGTCGTCATTTGAACTTATTGGGTGCGAAAGATAAGTCAAGTCTGTGCGAATGTAAACAATTACTTTGCTTCGTTCTTCGCAAGCGGCTGAACAAAAAGCTTCATAACCGGACAATCTATAAGGCGTTGACACGTTTGGTTCACATATGACAAGTATAGGGAATTGATTTGCCCGAACAAATTAACGCAAGTCCGAGATACGGGACTTCATGCCTCTGGCATTCCACTGAAAAATCGACGCACTTTTAACTTTAAGCGGAAGTGGAGATTTTGTTGAGCCATTGTGCTTATACGAAGTTAGCAATAACTGGATTCAGTGCATCCAGTATTTGCAGTGCACTCTTAGCAGAAGGAGATTGTATGCTGCTCAGTAGCGTGCGAATCGTGGCAATTAATGATTGCACGATTGCAGCCACTTGCCTGTCTTGGTTGGAAAGATCTCGAACCGGGACGATTGCAGTCACTTGCCTGTCTTGGTTGGAAAGATCTCGAACAGGGAGCGCGGACTGGCCGTCATGAAGCTCCTTCGGTTCGCTTGATGCTGCTTCTCTTTGAAGTGCAGGCCACTCTGTCGCAGTCAGGGTATGCTCACTGGCTTTGTCCTTTACAGCCTTTCCCGCGGCATGTGGTCTGGGAGGCAAAGGAGGTGGATCTGATGAGGGATCACGCAATCGTGTCGAGGAGCTAGCGGGCGTCCTCGAAGACCGACGTCGACGTGAACGACGCCTTCTGACTTTAGCTGCGGCTTCTCGATGAGATGAGTGATCGCGCACCATCTCCTTCAAGATGGCAATTTCCTCCTGAATCCGCGGGCAGTCCTTCGTTGTGGCTTCATGGGATCCATTGCAATTAGAGCATCTCTTGACAGTTGCGACGCACTTATCCGCTTCATGGTGCTCGGCGCAGCGGTGGCATACCACCGAATTCTCGCAGACGCTGCTCACATGTCCAAGTTTCATGCATTTACGGCACTGGAGAGGCTTTGGAATGAAAGGCCGCACAGCATGTCTGAAGTACCCCACCTTCACATGAGAGGGGAGTGATGTGCTCTTAAACGCAATCTTCACACAGCGAGACTTGCCTAGCCGGGTGACATCAACAATTGGAGTATCAGTTGTTGACTTGACAAGAAGTTGTTAGTCCTTATTGGAAATAGCGGCATCAATGTCGTAGATCACGCCGGTTACTACATCACATCCCAAGGGAACATGAGAGCGCACCTGGTTGCCGTCCAAGTCAGTTACACTGCGCAGAACGCCCAACGCACTTGCGTGCAAAACGTCCACAGCCAGTATATTCTTTCTGGCGTTCACTCTTATGTCCGTGATCTCATTTGGCCCGAGCGTTTCCAGAGACCTCGACACAGACTGTCTGTTAAGGCGTTTCATGCTGGCGGTAGGAAGTGCAGGCAGAAACAGGATGGTATAAGCGTTCGATTTTGGCGCTTCACTTACAGTTTGAATAGTTGAGGATGAGGATGTCCTCATGTTCCTTCTCTTCGCCTTGCGGCTCAGCACAGGTTGGAAACCGTCATCTGAGAAGTCCTCACTGCTGAGATAGTAAGCATGAGTATCTTCACTGTCGCTGTCGCTCGCTTGTCCCATCCGCTTCCTGGAGGCGGTCGCCGCTGACGCCGCTGGTGCCGGCAGGCGCCCGGGGTGGTCTACTTCCATCCCCTCCAAGGGAGCAGCGGAAACTGATCAACAGACTTAAATTGCAACTGAAATACGCCGGAGTTAGCAGAAGCAGCTCCTATTCAAAACACACTTCTTCGTCTTCGGTGTAATCTGGAAGTCTAACAGAAAACGACCGGTCTAGTTGTGTAGAAAAAATTCCCACCCCGGCCTTTTCTTCACACTGCGAAGCATCAGTTGCTTTCACAACCGTAGAATCAATATGATTTAAGTGCTCTCGAAAAATGCCATTCAGAAGAATACTAGGTAGTAATTTCGCATTGTTAGGAAATATATCGTCATAAAATATGGCTAACTCACTGAACCTGCCATTCATAGGCACTATATGATTAAGCCTTATCTGCAATGAGTCTAACAGCTTCTGGCTAACGATAACTTGAGGGGTATGAAAGCGAGGCCATGTTAATCACGACATGCGTGTCATTCAAACATAATAATCACACATGCGCGTCATGTAACAACATGACTACATGCCACACTCATGATGCGCTCGTGGTCGTTTCCCTCGCTTAACATATGCCAAATTTGGTATTACGTGACGTCAATGGATGACAAATGTATGTGACACGTGCAAACATGATTATCATGAGATGCATGTTATGTGAGAACATGACTACATATTACAGTCAAGGCGCTAATACATTTCGGCGTGACGTGGAGCGCGTGCTCGACAGCATTCATTTCGTCGCGTGACGCCGGCGTTTCCCCGCCAGGCGCTGATCCTGCGATATATACTCGCAGAGCGCCCGCCACGCTGCGCTGCTTTGACGCATGCGTGTTCCAGCGCGTCCGGTGTCCCTCCGTCACAAAAAGAGGGAGACGTACTGTTTTCTGTGTAACGCATTCGCACGAAATGCAGCATGTTGCATTTCGCGCCGGTGCCGTCGGGCCGCGCTGGTGGATGCTGGTCGCACCTGGCGTCAGACTATTCAGTGTTCGCGTTTTGCTAACGTAGCGTCGCTGTGCCCAGCGTGCGCGCGCGTCAAAGCTACATTGGAGTATATTGGACCATTCACGAGAGCTCACGGCCTTTTTGCTAGCTCCACATATACCAAATTAGGTGTTAGGTGGCGTGAATAGATGACGAAACATATGACTGGGGCAAACATGATAATCCTGACACGCGTGTCATTTAAGAACATGAAATCGTACCAAACTCAGAGAATGATCGCGGCCGTTTCGCTAGTTCTACATATACTAAATTTGGTATCACCTGACGTAAATAGATGACGAATGTAAACGACACATCTAAACATGATAATCATTGACACGGAAGCCATGTGCGGCATCATTTACCTCCACCTCGTAACGTTGTGCTGATTTTAAAGTGACATATCAAAATTTCTTATTCGTGCTTCGCATATCATTGAATTTACTGTACGTGGGATCTGTCAATTTTTCTATCTATTTGATTAGCTTCGAACTACCACGCGAGAATTATGGTGGCTGCCAGTGTACAAATGCTTGTGACATGATCAAATTGATCGAACAACTAAGCACTGGAAAGAATTATCTCACAATAAAATAGCAAAAAACATCTCTATAATTGTGTTGATAACTTTTTTTATAACATCCGGCCCATGATCAGGCGATGTAAATATGGATGCTGCAGGCTGCCCTTTGAAAAGTGGGTGCAAATACAGGAGCTAAAATAAATGCCCTTTAACTATGTATTCTGTGCTCATATTCAAGCTTAGAAAATTACGTGCAAGTAATTCAACAAAAAGTGTTGTATGAAAGTACTAGGCAAACGAAAGGGAGCACTAACGCAATTATAAGGTGTCACAATGATATGGACAGAAACTTTCTTTTTTTTTAGACAACTCAAAGGACAGATACTTTACAACATATCCATGAAGTCGGAACTTCACATAAATGCAGCAGCAATCTTAGTGGTAAGACGTAAACACTTAGAAAACATGGTTGTCGGTGTGTCAATCTGCTTATTTTCAAGGAGCCTGCGAGCGTAAGAGAGTTGCGAAAAGACAAATAGCCTTTCAATGTAGATGACATTGCCCAGACGTTCAAGGACGCCGCTTTTGGGTGACAGCAGACGTAAGACAATAACTCCTATACAAAAGGTGTCGTTTTCCCCGAGTGAGGTTGTTTCCTGAATTGATTGATTGATAGGTGAGGTTTAACGTCCCTTAACCACCATTAGATTATGAGAGACGCCGTAGTGGAGGACTCCAGGAATTTGGACCACCTGAGGTTCTTTAACGTGCACCCTAATCTGAGCCCACTGACTTACTGCCCGTGTGCTAAGGAAGTAGCTTCAGGACTTGTTGTTTAATAACTAAGTATCGGAGAGGAAGCAATCTTCACGCACAATGATGACGAACTTAATTCGTCATTGTCACTTGCTTCAGCTCCACTTTCGCACCCTACGTGCAAATCTCGCTACCCATGTGAAACTGTAGCTGCCATGAGCGGCCTCACGTCGCCGGACGTACAGTAAGAGAAATAAACAGTGATGGTGGAATAAAGGCAGACAGAATAACATGACCTGACCACTGTGCCAAAAGGAAAAGAAGAAAAGAATGCCGACGCGTAAGAAACTCGGCTTTAATATGGTCTTGTCTTTTCATCCTTATTGTTTTTGTTTCCCTTTGTTCTTGAGGTCGCTTAGAAGGCCTTGAAAATTCTCCGAATATAGAAGGAACGAGCACGTCATCGTGTCATGGATTTTCTCGTCCTTGTGGCAGAGTGTGTGAAGCCACGAGACAGTTCACGTGACGTAAGGATAAAATTAGCTCTCTATTGGTCGTTATACGAGAGATATCTGTTGTAAGTTGTCGCCTATCCAGCTTTTCTACTCGGTCCCATGCCCGCTCTGCCTTGTCTCGTGTAACTACCGCAAGGGATGAACTGATTTCACTTGATTCCCGGTGTTTGCGACTACGCAAGCTCAGATAGCCTCATATGGCGGAAAAGCGTGAAATCCTGGCTATCTCAACGCGTAATGCTGAAAATCCAGCAGGTATTTTAGGAAGAAATAAGTAACGAGGAGAAGATAGCCACAATAGGAAGTGTAGTGAAGGTGAGAAAGGAACTACTGTCTCCGCTATGAACTTGATGTGGTTATAAGGCATTAACACCGCTTGCCCAACTATGCCACCAGAAAGCCATACAGCGTCACCTTTTACGTAAACCGCTAATCCACAAGCCGTGACTAGACATATTGGATGGTGCGGCAGCTGCGGCGGCTGTAGAGTGCCGGGGCGTACCACTCTCGAATGATTTGCATTTTTCTGTGTTTCTGGAGAAGCAGTGGCATTGCACTGCTTCGCCTGCTGGCAGTCAACTCTCTGGTAATACGTGACAATCAGAAATAAACAAATGCCGAAGAAGCAACGACGATGCCATTGAGGGTGGCTTGGTCCTGCTGCTCAACAGTTTGAGAAGTGCGAAAACCTCGAGAAACCGCTAAGCCTTTTTCGCGATATCAAACTGCGGTGTAAACTAACATTGTGAGCTGACATAGATTTTCATTTTGGCCAACAGTCCTTGTGCTTCACTTCACGAGTGTCGTAAAAATGGGCACTTAAGACCGAGTTCAATGAAGCAGCAGACACCGTGAAATAATACAGGGAGCGCGTCGAGCACAGCTTCCCACCCCAACCCCCCCTTTTTTTTCGCTTGTTACTCGTACTGCAATCGATCTCCGGTGAGGGCATCTGGTGGCAGCTGCCTCAAAATCAGCGTGGGACCAATTGGCGTGGGCTGTACCAGCTGTTTGGCCACCGCCGAACTGGTCTTCAGAGCACTGTACCTGGAACCTAGTTGCCGCAGTGTAAACACCACACTTAGCCTGAACAAAATATCATGTCAACGCATGGTAATGATGGGACATGTCACAGAAAAGAACGTAAGCCAAGGGCATAGTGGTGTATTTATAATTTATCACGCTACCCACAGTACCCGAAGACATAGTGCAGTGTAATCCAGAGGAAACGTATCAGGCCAAGAACATTTCTTCAAAAGTGGGAAATCGTAGTGCTGCTCACCATGGCCCAATCGGGGTTTTGTCTCCGCTCGACATCCGTCTTTTTCATCGTCCATTTACACTAATGCACACGTTAGAGGAAGAATCTCACAGTTTTATCAGCACGCATACAGCATGGTAACCTGCATCAGTAGTTTCTTCTGATGCACTGGTGACGTCAGTGACATCCCTTGAAGCAGAAGTTTTGACCAATTTTACATTTCACCTTGAGCATAAAGCGTTGTAAGACTGTTTCTTTATTATCATGTGAGCGCTTTGGGAAGCCAAGCTCTGGTTCTTGAGTTTTATTTTTACTCCAACAGTATTTATTACACCTGTGGTTATCCTACCAGAGAGCATGCTTTGCAAACAAAAAGAAAGTTTTCTTCATGGTAGAGGCACTGCTAGAAACGTAAAAAATGCTCGGGGAGAAGTGCACTGCAATGTGAAAAGCGTGATTTTGTCTTGTTCGGCACTTCTACTGCACTATGTTTCTGCGCGGGCTTGAGGTATGCTGTCGCACTGCCATTCACCATAAGGTCACGATATAGCGGGGCCGTCCCCCGGCACCCATGCATCTCGTTGCCTTCACACCCGCCGCTATCCCTTGGGTGTGATTCACATGTCTGTCCTGATATATAGCCATGTAAAGAACGTGATGTGCACCCGTCGATAGGCCGCCAGTTTACTCTTTTCTTTTGGCTTCATCACATATTATTACATTTTTATTCGCTTAATAATTTCTTGGTTTGCTTTTGAAGGACCCTGGTGCATTTTATTACTCTCCTCTTTTACGAAAAGAAACTTTTTTTTCAAAAGAAAACTGACACATTATGCAAGCACCTCTGAAGCCTAGCTTTTACGGTAGCCCACCGGTTCCTTCCTGGGAAAAACTTTTACTCCTGCGTGGAGGCAGTATAACACTGGTATGCAATGCAATTATAACGAATGTGTTTACAGACTCATTTATTCAGAGCCGAGTTCTATTATTCTAACCAAGTGTATCCTGCATAACTAGGAAAGCTTATCAGCCTCGTGTGTTGCAGAATAATCGATAATATTCACATTACACGTTTATTCTCAGGTTATTGCAATAATTAGCGTTGTAACCTCACGTACCTGATAATGCTTTTCTTTCTCGGCTTCTCAGCTGTGTCGGCAACTTTACCGTCTTTCATGTACTACTTATGATAGGCGCATACCTTCAGCTATTTTAATAGCCGGGTATATTGCTTACATAAGATATTCTGCACCCAATGGTAAGTAGCGTACGTCAAGTAAAGTGATTAGAGACCAATTATATACCTAAGAGGCTCTATTCTAGTCACTGTAATCATTTACTCTGATACATTCACCAGTTTTACGACTCATGCAACACAGGAGAGCTGAGAGTTGACCACAGCCAGCTGAAAACTAGACACATAGTGACACGCGATGAAGGTGAATTATTTAGCACCAGTGTTCGCGTGAAATATCTTGGTGCAGTTTCTAAGGTATTTGCTACACTTCACCTTCATACGCAAAGAGGGAAGGATATATCTGGCACTAACTATCTCCGGTTATCAACAGCCATGGCGAACGTTTAGGTCACCAAGAAGTATTATCCAGCTTCAGCTGCAATTCGAAGTGGTGCTTCTATACTGGTAAAAAATTTAATCGCATAACAAAACAAGTACAGGCGCACTAGCCTACGATAAAAAAAGGTTGAAGCTATCTTTTTACAACGATGCTGTATACCTCCACTTGCCAACACATTTGCCTTCATCAGATATATATATATATATATATATATATATATATATATATATATATATATTGTCACAGGTAATGCGTATGAGCCATCAACTGTAGGAGGAATCCTTGGGAAGTGAAGAAAGAAGAGGGCTTTTGCGTCCTGGTCTGAGGCAAGCAAGACGTCGTTTCGTCGCTGTCTGTAATCACGTTCGTGGCACTGGTGGAGGTGCTGGGTAAATGCGCCTCGGCTGCTGATTTTCAGCTGACACACCGAGCTACTTGGAGACAGCTACAGCTCCCACGGCAAGACGCAGTCGCCGCCTGCGAGGACTATCTCCCGAGTATCGTCCCCTCTCTCAAGGCGAGATGGCAACTTCAACTAACAACCAGGCGAGTCAAACCAACGACGCCTAGTCTTTTCTCCCGCATGTTTTTCATGCGCCGCAAACACCACGCTCATTTCACGGAGACATTTATGAAGATGTTGACGACTGGCTTGACCACTTCAATCGAGTTGCCAACATCAACGAATGGAATGAAGCTCGCAAGCTGCGGAGAGTTTACTTTGCGTTAGAAGACTCTGCCAAAACGTGGTACGAGAATCACAAGGGTTCCTTTGCGACGTGGCATGAGTTCAGCCGACAGTTTCGTGATGCGTACCGCAGCACTGAAAGGAAAGAGAGAGCGGAGCAGGCAATCTCGTCTCGGAACCAACGACCCAACGAGAGAGTTTCGATGTTTGTCGAGGACATGTTTCGACTGTTCAAGCGTGCTGACCCTGCAATGTCCGAGGAAAAGAAGGTGCGGCATTTAATGCGTGGGGTGAAAGAGCAGCTCTTCGCAGGACTCGTGCGCAATCCACCGACGACTGTGGCAAAGTTCATAAATGAGGCAACCACAATAGAGCGTACTCTCCAGTATAGGTCGTCACAGTATGAACGCCACGACGTGACCCCTGCTGCATGCTTTATCGGGGCTGACAGTGAGAGGCATGCCCTCGCTCAGTTCATAAGAAGCGTAGTGCGGGACGAGCTGCGCCAACTCCAAGCAGCGGGACCCCAACCACCCGTAAGTGATCTCACAGACTTAATCCGAAATGAGATCCGACAGGTGGTCACCCCACTCGCGCCAACAAGGCCTGAGGCCCCTGTGCTGACTTATGCGGCGGCTTTGCGATCCCCTGCACCACATGACCCTGATCCCACCATGGGGAGAATGGATCAGGCAAGCCATCGATTCCAGGGCACCTCTTCGACTCCGCCACCCGCCTCAAGGTTTCCGAGTGCACCAACTTATCGTCCGTTTGGATCGCGGCAGAACGCCACAAAGGCCAGCGTGTGGCGTACGTACGATAACCGTCCACTCTGCTACCACTGTGGCGAAGCGGGTCACGTCTACCGTAACTGCCAGTACCGCCAACTTGGTCTCCGCTGCTTTCACCCTGATGCTCGGTGCCCGCGTTACGGTGAGCGTCCTCGCGACATCGAAGCGTACCTTACGGGCCAGCAAGCTCCTCGCCTTGGTCAACGCCCCCAATCACGATCACCATCACCTCGCCGCCCCACGTTACCTAGCATTCCCTCGTCATCTTATGCTCCTTTCAGAGGCCGGTCACCGAGTCCCCACAGGGGAAACTAGAAACCGCGGCTCCTGGGGGTGAAGCCGCGTCCCAACGAACTGTCAAAGAGCCTCCTTCGACACAAAGACCCGACGAAGACCGTTCTGACTTTCCAGTCGTTTCCGAAAGTCATAAGACTGTTTCCGCCGACATCACCGTACACGTCGATAATCACGTCGTCACTGCTCTCGTCGACACCGGCGCCGATTATTCGGTTATGAGCAGCGCCCGAGCATCCCAACTGAGGAAGGTAACTACCCCTTGGCAAGGACCGCCGTTGCGAACGGCAGGGGGCCACCTCGTCACGCCGACTGGAATGTGCACAGCTCGTGTTCAAGTCCGTGCTTCAACATTCATAGGGTCTTTCCTCGTATTACCTGTGTGCTCCCGTCCACTCATTCTGGGGCTGGACTTTCTTCGCGAACACGGCGCAATTATTGACTTACGAGACTTGCAGGCGTCGTTCGAGGACCCGTTTCATCCTGAACCTGAAAACGCCCGCTCATCGAAGGCTGCCCTACGTGTATCCTCCGAGTCTGTTACTCTGCCTCCTCGCAGCAGCCTTTTTATCAACGTTGAATGTGACCAAGACGTCCCCAATGCTGTAATTGCAGAAGGAAATTTGTCCCTACTTTTTGCACAACAAATCTGTGTTGCCCGAGGTATTTTTCAGCCCAGTAGAAAGCAGGCTTGCCTATTAGTCACGAATTTCAGCGAGGAGTATCGCCATCTTACCAAACACACTGCGATCGCATACCTTGAGGATATTGCTGACGTCCCTGGTCCCTCAACATTATCTGCTCTTTCGTCGTGCGACGATTCCGCCATGACATTTGCAAGCACTCTCGAAGTAAACCAGGGTCTACCGTCTGCACAACGTGAACGTCTTTTGAAGCTACTCGGCTCATTTCAGGACTGCTTCGCTACGACTTCGAAAGTTAACCAAACACCGCTTGCCAAGCATCGTATCATCACCGAGCCTACCGAGAGACCCATTCGACAGCATGCCTACAGAGTCTCGCAAAAAGAACAAGACGTTATACGCCAACAGGTCCAGCAGATGCTCAAGGACGATGTAATCCAGCCATCGACCAGTCCCTGGGCGTCCCCTGTTGTGTTAGTAAAGAAAAAAGATGGTACTCTGCAATTTTGCGTCGACTACCGAAAGTTGAATAAGATCACGAAGAAAGACGTGTATCCTTTACCACGAATAGACGACTCGCTGGACCGCATTCGCAATGCTCGTTACTTTTTTTCCATGGATCTACGCAGCAGCTATTGGCAAATATCTGTTGATGAGCGCTACCGCGAAAAGACCGCCTTCATTACTCCTGACGGACTCTACGAATTCAAGGTCCTTCCTTTCGGCTTATGCTCGGCACCAGCTACTTTTCAAAGAATGATGGACACGGTTCTTTCTGGGCTAAAATGGCAATCGTGTCTTGTCTACCTTGACGATGTGGTCGTCTTCTCGGACACGTTTGAGCAGCACGTCCAGTGCTTACAGGCAGTTCTTCAAGCGATTCGAGCAGCTGGACTTTCTCTCAAACCTGAGAAATGCCACTTCGCGTTCGAGGAACTGAAGTTTCTTGGTCACGTCGTCAGCCACGCCGGTATACATCCAGACCCTGAGAAAACGAAAGCTGTTGCCGTATTTCCTGTCCCAACAAACAAGCGCGACCTCCACCGATTTCTGGGACTCTGCGCATATTACAGACGCTTCGTCAAAGGGTTTTCTAAAATTGCTGAACCGCTAAATGAACTTACGAAAGACGGCGTACCGTTTGTTTGTGGTCATGATCAGCATCACGCCTTTGACACGCTACGAAACCATCTCCAAGCCCCACCTGTACTCGGTCACTTTGACGATAACGCTGCCACAGAGCTACACACGGATGCCAGCAACGTCGGACTTGGAGCTGTACTGGTTCAATGGCAAAATGGCGTAGAACGCGTGATCGCCTATGCAAGTCGAACACTATCATATGCAGAGAAAAACTACTTTGCAACAGAAAAGGAATGCTTAGCCGTTGTTTGGGCTATAACAAAGTTTCGCCCTTATCTATACGGTCGACCATTCAGGGTAGTTAGCGACCACCATTCTTTATGCTGGCTCGCCAAACTCAAAGACCCTTCCGGTCGTCTAGCACGCTGGAGCCTTCGGCTGCAAGAATTCGACGTTACAGTCATTCACAAGTCAGGACGCAAACACACTGATGCTGACTGTCTTTCACGTGCACCAATTGGAAGTACGAACGCGGACGTTGAAGAGGACGATACATTCCTTTTCTCTGTGTCAGCAACCGACTTGGCTCAACAACAACGCGACGACATGGAGCTAAGTCGCTGATTGACTACCTCGAAGGCCGAAAGCGCAGCCTTCCTCGAAACTTGGAACGTTCGCTGGCCTCGTTCTGCATCAGGGATGGAGTCCTCTATAAGAAAAATTTCGACCATACCCAGGCTACTTACCTACTGGTTGCACCAACCTCGCTTCGGGACGATATTTTACATGCTTGTCACGACGAACCATCATCCGGACACCTTGGCTACACGCGCACATTGGAAAGAATTCGCCGCTCATACTACTGGCCCCGGCTCGCGAAGGCAGTCAAGCAGTACGTCCGCACATGCCGCGACTGTCAACGCCGTAAGACTCCACCTCTCCGACCAGCAGGACTACTACAGCCTATCGCCATGCCGAAGACACCCTTCCATCAAATTGGCATTGACTTTCTCGGCTCATTTCCCACCTCTTCTTCTGTAAACCGGTGGATTGTGGTTGCCACCGATTATTTAACGCGCTGCAGTGAAACAAAGGCCCTGCCCAAAGCTACCGCAGCCGAAATTGCACAGTTCTTTGTCACCAGCATCGTACTTCGTCACGGAGCGCCAACTGTAATAATTACTGATCGTGGTACAGCTTTCACCGCAGAGATTCTTTAAGAAGTGCTGAGACTAAGTGGTACAGAACATCGGAAAACCACGGGTTATTACCCCCAAACAAATAAACTCACTGAACGGTTGAACAAGACCATTGCAGATATGCTATCAATGTATGTGGCCGTTGATCACAAGAACTGGGATGATATAGTCTCTTACGTAACTTTTGCTTACAATACAGCAGTCCAAGAGAGTACAGGTTTCACCCCATTTCGCTTATTTCATGGTCGAGAGGTCACTACAATGCTCGACGCAATGCTCCTTCCCAACAACTTGAGCATGTTCAACACGGACGCTGCATTGTTTCGCTCAACGCGCCGAGGAGGCCCGTCAACTCGCCCGATGCCGTATTCAGGCTCGCCAAACTGCCGACGCACACCGCTACAACCTTACACACCGAGAGGTTACCTTCAAACCAGGCGATGAAGTTTGGGTGTGGACTCCCATCCGACAGCGTGGTCACTCTGAGAAGTTGCTTCGGCGCTACTTCGGTCCTTACAAAGTTCTGCGCCGACTCAGTGACGTTACGTATGAAGTTCTCCCTGAGCGCGCCTCAAGACGTTCCCGTCGGTTTCCACAAAGTGATGTGGTGCACGTGTCAAGACTCAAGCCATATTTCTCGCGTCATACATCGAACGTGGACTAACTTACCATGCAATGACTATTTTTTTGTCACTTTGGTTTTTTTATTGTCTTGTGTACTTACCACTTTCTTTATCGAGTACTTCTATGACCCCAGCCTATTTTTTCCCCTTACGATGGAGTTGTTGTGTTCCATAGTAGCCTATTTTCTTTCTAATTTTTTTTCTCAACGCTCATTATCAGCATCGAGCCGATGCTTTTCGAGGAGAGGGAGTAATGTCACCGGTAATGGGTATGAGCCATCAACTGTAGGTGGAATCCTTGGGAAGTGAAGAAAGAAGAGGGCTTTTGCGTCCTGGTCTGAGGCAAGCAAGACGTCGTTTCGTCGCTGTCTGTAATTACGTTCGTGGTCGTTGGTTCAATTACGTTCGTTGTCGTGGTCGTTGGTAGATTGGTGTTGGACGTTGGTCCAATGTTATCTCCCATTGAGCGAGACCGCCTTCTCACGCTGATCAACAAGTTCCATGGCTGCTTCTCATCCACATCAAGAGTTGGTCAAACGGCACTGACGAAACACCGCATCATCACGGATTCCGATGCCAGACCCATCCGGCAAAATCCTTATCGAGTCGCCCCAAAGGAGCGTGAGGCAATTCAAAAACAGGTGAAAACGATGCTAGAAAATGGTGTTATTCGGCCGTCTAACAGTCCTTGGGCATCACCTGTAGTACTCGTCAAAAAGAAGGACGGTAGCTTGCGTTTCTGCGTCGACTATCGTAAGCTTAATCAGATCACAAAGAAGGACGTCTACCCTCTGCCGCGTATTGATGATTCATTGGATAGACTACGAAACGCACGCTACTTTTCGTCTATGGACTTGAAAAGCGGCTACTGGCAAATTGAAGTGGATGAGAGAGATCGTGAGAAGACCGCCTTTGTTACGCCCGACGGACTTTATGAATTTCAGGTTCTTCCTTTCGGTTTGTGTTCGGCGCCAGCAACATTCCAGCGTCTCATGGACACAGTTCTGTCGGGACTTAAGTGGCAAACCTGCTTGGTGTACCTCGATGACGTAATTGTCTTTTCAGCGACCTTCAAGGAACACTTACGAAGGCTCGAAGCAGTTTTTGAAGCAATACGCTTGGCCGGTCTTACTCTCAAACCAGAAAAGTGCCACTTCGGCTTCCACGAACTTCGATTCCTCGGTCACGTCGTGAGCAGCCAAGGGATCCGACCCGACCCGGATAAAATTGCCGCCGTGGCAAACTTCCCGACGCCATCAGACAAAAAATCAGTGCGACGTTTTTTAGGACTCTGTGCCTACTACCGGCGGTTTATTGCTAATTTTTTGTGCATCGCATGGCCATTGACACAGCTTACTCGGGAAGATACCCTCTTCAGATGGGGCGAAGACCAACAGCAGGCATTTTACGAGCTTCGTCAGCGAATGCAAACACCCCCCGTACTGGCCCACTTCGATGAAGACGCGCCGACAATACTTCATACAGACGCTAGTAATGTGGGTCTTGGAGCAGTGCTCGTACAGTCGAAGAACAACAACGAAAACGTGATCGCCTACGCCAGCAGGACGCTGTCCCGAGCTGAAGCTAATTACACTACGACGGAAAAAGAATGTCTTGCAATGGTATGGGCAGTCCTGAAGTTTCGTCCTTATTTGTACGGCCGCCCGTTCACAGTTATCAGCGATCACCACTCTCTCTGTTGGTTAGTCAACTTGAAAGATCCATCTGGCCGCCTTGCACGATGGAGTCTTCGGCTCCAAGAATTTGACTTCACTGTTGCCTACAAGTCGGGAAAACGACACACCGATGCCGACTGTCTTTCTCGGTCTCCTGTTGAGACGGCATCCCCGGACAACGACGATGACGACACGGCCTTTCTCGGAATTGTGAACACTGCCACCTTTTCTCAACAGCAGCGTGGCGATGCTGAGCTGCTACCACTTATAGATTACCTACAAGGGCGAGTGAATAGCGTTCCGTAGTTATTTGCGAGAGGGCTGCCGTCGTACTGCTTGCGAAATGACGTTCTTTATAAGAGAAACTTTTCACCCACCGGCAGCAGCTACTTGCTCGTCGTTCCTTCTTCGCTTCGCCGTGAGGTACTGCAAGCCTGTCACGATGAACCTACCGCAAGAACATTGGCGACACAAGAACATTGGCGACACAAGAACATTGGCGAGGATAAGGCAGAACTATTACTGGCCAAGACTTGCCGAAGTTGTCAAAACTTACGTGCAGGCATGTCTAGATTGCCAGCGCCGCAAGCCACCATCCATCAAACCAGCTGGCCTGCTGCAGCCTGTTCGAGTGCCGGCGACACCGTTTACACAAATTGGCATGGATTTTCTGGGCCCGTTCCCAAAGTCTGCCACTGGAAACAGGTGGATAATCGTGGCCACGGATTACCTGACCCGATACGCGGAGACAGGCGCTCTGCCACGGGCAACGGCAGCCGAAGCGGCGCAATTTTTTATTGAAGCCATCGTCTTAAGACACGGTGCTCCCGCAATAGTCATCACCGACAGAGGTACTGCGTTCATGGCCGAGCTTTTGGACACAATTTTTCGACTAAGTGGTACAGCTCACAGGAAGACAACGGCGTATCATCCCCAGACCAACGGGATCACCGAACGCCTCAACAAGACCCTGGCTGACATGATAAGCATGTACGTAGATGTAGAGCACAAGAACTGGGACATCATTTTGCCCTACGTCACCTTCGCGTACAACACGGCTCGTCAAAAGACCACTCGGAAGACACCCTT
Source organism: Rhipicephalus microplus (assembly GCF_013339725.1). Taxonomy (NCBI): domain Eukaryota; kingdom Metazoa; phylum Arthropoda; class Arachnida; order Ixodida; family Ixodidae; genus Rhipicephalus; species Rhipicephalus microplus. Next base: position 73,542,371 of record NC_051169.1, read on the forward strand.
TAGTCTCCTTTACGGGCGCGAGGTTACAACAACGTTAGACGCAATGCTTCCTCATGAAAATGATGGCAATGAGACAGACGCCGAAGAGTTTACCCAGCTAGCAGAAGAAGCCAGACAACTTGCCAGGTTGCGAATCACCAAACAGCAAGACGACACTGCCAAGTATTACAACCTCTGGCACAGACCCGTCATATACAACGTGAACGACAAAGTATGGTTCTGGACACCTGTTCGTCAGCGTGGGCTTTCCGAAAAGCTGTTCCGAAGATACTTCGGACCCTACAAGGTTCTGCGACGCATTAGTGACGTCAACTACGAGGTTGTTCCGGACGGCGTGCAGTGTTCAAAGTGGCGCAGACATTCACCAAAAACTGTCCACGTGCTTCGGATGAAGCCTTACTTTCAGTGACTAACTGTGCAGTTTTGGTTTCGCCTTGCTTCTCAAACGTTTAACATCGGGACGATGTTTTTTTTAAAGGGGGAATAATGACGCGCGTATGTGCCAGTGGTGAGGACAACGAAGCAGCGCGAGTGTCCTTGGCAGAGGGCAAAAGACGAAGAAGTCGTTGCAGTCTGTTCCCTGCAATCGATAAATCGTATTTCTTTGAGGCGCTTTGTGTGCTCGTCAATCTCGCGTCAACTCAATATATATATATATATATATATATATATATATATATATATATATATATTGTGAGACGACGTCAGGTACGAAGGAGCGACCGTTTTATTGTCAACCCAGACGCGCGAGCCAGCAACCGAACAAGCAGCGAGCCGCTACGATGATGATGATCACGGTGCTTTGTATGCGCAGGTGAAAGTGAAAATGATAAGCAACACAATCAGCGCTCACACTATTTCCCCCCTACACGAAAGCGGTCTGCAAGACGTTCATTTAGTAAGTGTATGTAAGAGATTTAGTACGACATTTAGTAAGAGATGTCGAACGTTTTCGGTGCTGACATGATGAACAGGAAGTGACGTACCTGGAAACACTAGTGGAGAGGCCAGGCCAGAAGCAGCGAGTCTTAATGCGATCGTAGGTTTTATGAAAACCCAAGTGGCCAGCCGTCGGGTCGTCATGAAAGGCTTCTAAGACTTGGAGTCGAAGTGAGCGAGGTATGACCGGGACCCATCGGCTACCGAGAGGATGGTAAGTTTGTCGAAGTAGCGTTCCGTCATGAAGTTTGAAACGCGTGAGTTGTCGTCGCAAGCGGCTGTTGGGAGCACGAGATGAGCCGGTGAGCCGATCGATGATTGTACGGCAGTATGTGTCTGCACGTTGGAGCGAGGTGAGGTCTGCGGATTGAAGGAAGTCATCCGGTGCAGTGGGCTCGATGGGACTAAGACTGGTCATCTGCGTGGTCTCTTGGCTGGGAGGTGCTGCGCAGCAGGTAGATGCGTCATGATTTTGCAACAGCGGACAGCGTGACAAAGCGTCGGCATCTTGGTGTTTGCGGCCCGACCGGAAGAATTCGCTGCCCGTGTCAACCACTGCCGCACAATCGCCCGCGCCAACACCTCTACCATTCAGGCCCAGCGAAAAGTTCGTTGTGATGCGACACGTCGAGTTGTGTCATTCTACCCAGGCGACGAAGTGCTCCTCTGGACACCTGTTCGCACACCCGGCCTCTGTGAAAAATTCATTCACAGATACCTGGGTCCTTACACCGTGCTTGAACGAACATCGGCCGTAAATTATCGCGTCGCGCCGGTTACTTCGGCTTCTGATCGCCGTCGTCGCGGGACCGAGATCGTCCATGTGTCTCGCCTGAAACCTTATATCCAGCGCTGCATTTTCCGAGGAATCGCCATCGCATGTTGTCTAGTGCGGTTTTCGCGTGGTCATGCCAGTCTCACCGCCTACAACACAATCAGCGCTCACACTATTTAGTGTGAGCGCTGATTGTGTTGCTTATCATTTTCACTTTCACCTGCGCATACAAAGCACCGTGATCATCATCATCGTAGCGGCTCGCTGCTTGTTCGGTTGCTGGCTCGCGCGTCTGGGTTGACAATAAAACGGTCGCTCCTTCGTACCTGACGTCGTCTCACAAGTGGTGGAGCGTGCTGTGATTCCCAAGTCCTCGTGCACTACCGGTCACCCCTGGAGCTCCGATCAGGTCGACGGCTGTGCTTGCCAACAGTGATGGCGCAAAACGACCCACCCCCTACCGCCTTCTTCGCACCACCCGCTCAGCCTGCTGGGCCTCACCACACCGTGAGTACCTCGCAACGAGACCCTCCAGTGTTTTCTGGCCTTCGCGGTGAGGACGTAGAAGAATGGCTGGACAGTTACGACCGTACCAGTGCTTGCAATTACTGGGATGAGGCACATAAGCTGCGCTATGTACCCTTTTATCTGAAGGAGGTTGCTAAGACGTGGTATCATAACCACGAACGCGACTTTCCTGATTGGTCAGCATTCACGGTGCAGCTGCGTCAAATATTCGGCACTTCTACAGGACGCTCTGAGGTAGCTAAACAGAAGCTCGCTACCCGCATCCAGGGGCCTGACGAATCGTACACATCGTACATTGAAGACGTTCTGGCCCTCTGCCGCCGCGCCCAAAAGGACATGCCGGAGGCCGATCGTATTCGGCAAGTAATGAAAGGCATCAACTCCGTCGCCTTTAATGCTCTTGTCATGCAGAGCCCGACAACAGTTCAGGACATTATTACCACCTGCCAGCGCCTGGACGCACTTTACTCAATGCGCCTTCCACACGCCTCCTATGACACTCGTCTTACTGGCGAGCATGAGCTGCGAGCTCTAATTCGCACCATAGTGAGAGAGGAACTTCACAGCCTTGTTCCTGCCAGCGCACCGACTTCACCTGCCCGCTCACCCCCTCCTAACCTGCGGGAAATTATAAAGGACGAATTGGCGTCGATGACGAGCGTCGCACGTGCCCCGCCGCCTGTGCCCTTACATGTGCCTACGTATGCCGAAGTCGTGTCACGGCCTCCTCCACCTACTCCACCTGTAACTACGGACGTCGTATACGACCATTTGGCTGCGATGGCAGCCAAGGCACCACCACAACCACACTTCCCTGCCTGGCGCCCTACGCGCCCCGTCTGTTACTACTGTGGCATAAGAGGACATATCTCCCGCTTTTGCCGTCGGCGCCAGCAAGATGAACGACGAGGTTATTCTTCGTACGAGAGTGACCGGGCTGCGCGGTCTGACCCCTACGTTCCAGGAACCTACATTCCCTCGTCACGACGTTCGCCTTCGCCTCCTTTGTCCCACGGTGAACCTCGTTCTTCCCGCTCACCCCGCCGTCGTTCACCATCGCCCTTCCGCCGTACTACTTCGCCTTTACGTTCTGCCCTGATGCCCCTCGACAGCCACTCGGAAAACTAGCAGCTGCAGTTTTTGGAGGAGAAACTGCCTGTCGTCGAATTGTCCCAATTCCTCCTGCGCGCCCTGCAAATTTACTAACTGTTTGTGTAGAAGGCATTTCGGTTGACGCACTCGTGGACACTGGAGCAGCCATTTCGGTCATTGATCGCGAACTATGTCATCGTCTACGAAAAGTGCAAACTCCATATGTTGGTCCGGTGTTATGTGGTGCTAATGAAAATAGAATTTACCCTATTGGACAATGCACTGTTCGTGTTCTGATCGACGGAATTCGTCACCATATACAATTGGCTGTGCTTTCTTCATGTGCTCATCCGATTATATTGGGCTGGGACTTCCTGTCAGCCGCTTCCGCTGTCATTTCGTGTGGTCCGCCCGTTATTCGCATTACGGACACTGAAAATTCTAGTGCTTACGATTTTTCGTCGCCTCACCTTGTTGCAGCTGCAGACTTTGTACTGCCCCCGGCCCAAGAACGTATCCTCACCATTAGATCCAGCGATACCATTGACGGTGACGCAGTGGTTGTCCCCAATCAGCGCTCACAATATATATATTATATATAGATAGATAGATAGATAGATAGATAGATAGATAGATAGATAGATAGATAGATAGATAGATAGATAGATATGTGCGTGTGCGTAGGACACCAACAAAAAATCACAGCATATGTACGAAGTGAATGATGATGAGTGGGGCGAAGCGTCTGTCAGCTCATCCGTGCTTCCGTCTGTACATGCGTCCGTCCGTACGTCCTCGCGTCTATCCATCCATTCGTCCGTCTGATAGTTTGTCTGTCCATGGCACATACCCGCTCTAGAGCGTTTATGAGCCACTGGTGGCTATGTACTACTACATACATACAAGGGATGAACAAGGTGTGAACAAACCCACACCTTAAGAAGCTTCGCCTCTAAAAGTCACCATTCAGTCTTAAGAGCGAAGCAGTGAATGCGATAGAAAGAAACTGGGATGTCACAGGAAGAACGGCAAGCAGCTACACACCCCGCACTACAAAAACATTGAGAAGAAGATGAATGACAAAAATGCTCATGTATACTTAGTACGAACGCTAACTGCACAGTTGTTAATTGTGCTAACTCTGCCTATTCTGGGTATTCAAGCTAGGACTTCACTCTCACTGCGGTCGTTGCAGCGAGCAAAGTGACTGTAAGATTTCCTGTTATGGCACGACACGTACGAAACTGCGCCTGAGTAGGTAAGGGTGACCACGCCATTTGCGTTAAAGGACAAATCTGAGCCGGACATCCCAACTCTAGTAAAACATTTTGGAGCTTAAGACTTCAACAAGAAATTTCCAGTAGCACGAGAAGCTAGACTCGTGTGCCCTACTGCCATCGATTTGGCTGACTAAAATACAGCTTCCTTTGGGTCTTCTTGGTACACACTTCTGCGCATTTTTGTCCTTCTTTCTTTTTTCTACTTCTTTGTCGCTGCACCTATCTGAACAAAATTTCGTGTCTTCGCGTAGATAACCTGTCCAAGACTCTTGAGAAATATAGTTCAGAATAGTTATGAGATGTTCTAACAGTAGGAACGATGGCAATTGTACTCGTCATCAACAAAAGTGCGTCTCACGCGCAACCTATGAATAGTGTATGAGCTCAATTTGAGCTGAAGCGTACGACAATAGAACTTTTATTTGACGTTCTGCGCGAGAATACCAGTGAGTGGGATTTCTGGTGCGGTAAGCCATTGGTGCGGGCCGCTGTGAATATGCACTGTGTTAGGGAGCCTTCATGTTCACAACGCCTCCGTTTTTTACGGTTGCAGCAAGTTTGCCCATGTTAGCTTATCACCGTCTTCGGCCGTCGCCACACATGACGTACCATCATGTTGGTTCTGAGTTTTCGCTCGTTTACAATGAAGGTAGTGGGGGTTCAAAAAAAATCGGTGGTTTTTTTATATAACAACTTTAAAAGCAGGCATGTTGTTCTCTGAAGTTAGCCGCTGTTTTCTGGAACAGAAAAAACAGGTTTGTTGACCCGAGTTTGTATAAATTATCATAAAAACAGTTAATTTCTTACAGTCTTGTGTGGTCGACAATTGCTTTGATAAGGTGGTGGTTGCAACGGTGGCAAAGGTGGCGATTGTGGTTGTTGTATCAGTCAACCAGATCTCTCTATGCTATCACTGTGGAGCTCCGAAACCCCCAACCGAGATCGAATGAGGCGGTTGGCATTGCGTCGCTTGAAGTAGACGTGCTGCCAGGCTCGTTGCCGTGATGGTATCCTGGCTGTTGAGTCTATACACGAACCCGTCTCGACTTGAGGTTTAGGTGTACCTCGGGCAAGCGTCTACGTCGGCTGTGAATTTTGCCATGGCGATGTGGATAACCACGAAGGTTCACATAGATGAGATGTTTTTGGCCATCTCTTAGTGCATGTGGGATCGTGGTTGTCACTGTCTGCAGCAACTGTAATGCTTATACTGGGTTCCGGCCTTGGTGCACATGGTCGTTTGGTAGCTTGGCTCACCACGATCTGATGTTTTCGCTCCTTACGACGAATTGTATACGCTTCAGGCGTTTTCCTCGAAGTCAGCGCCGCATGGCCCGGCCTGTTGCCCCTTACAGCCATGTTGTCCAGTGACAAGGATCCTGTGATGTTTCCAGGGACATCATCGTTAAGGGAGTTACGCAGGCTGTGTGCACGAACCTGTCGCTTAAAAATCGATGTATCCCCAAGTACCACAGCTTCTGATGCGTAGTGCACTGTACAGTCCAGGAACAGTACTCCCCGATATGCTCCAGTCAATTTTCTTTGACACTAATGCATCTCGCACTACTACCACGTCGCAGCCAGTGTCGCGCAGTACTGTAACTGGGTGCTTATTAATGAAACCTTTCACAACAGACATTGGTTCAATTTGCGTAGAATGAACACTTGAGCTGACCGTAGTGTTCACAACAGGGATCTTTCGCCCATCTTCCATAACAACGTCATCTGCTTTCGTTGCGGCTTTTTTCATCATTTCGTCCACCCGCTACTACGCACGATGCTTCACATCTGTTCCGTGTAGCGTTGAAATGCTTGTCACTACTGTGATCATGACCTGGGCAGTATGCCTTCGTGCATGACCACCACTCAGCTGCGCGATGGTCTGCTTTCTCACATATGAAGCAACTATCGGTGGGGATCTCCATCTTCTTTGAAAACCCCGACTTCAGCATCGAAGTTTCTGTTCCCTTCGTACAGCGGTATTTTTCCAAGTTGGTGAGCGCTTGTGCTTCCGTAAAGCAGCCATCTGTCTCACACATCGCACTCAGTGCCTGGCACTTTCTTTCCGTCAGAAAAATTCTGAGCACCGAGAAATTCTGAGCTCATGTTTCTCCAAAGCTAGCGGTCAGCCAAGTGCAATAAACTGTTCTCTATCAATGACACCGGCAGTATTTGAGCAACGGCTTCAGATTTTGTTGAGCCATCCTGGCAGGGCTCACCGATTGTGGTACTTTGTGAGTCCTCAGACACGAAATTTTTTTAAGGACAAGGAAACATTCATAGTTACGCTCACGAACAAACAGTTACACACACAATGACTTGCTACTTGCTGCTATAAACAATTACACTTCCGCTAAATCTCGGTCCTCGTGTAGTGCAGTAAGCATACGCGAACGTTCCCGCGCCCTGTGTAGTATGTAGTCGATGAGTCCGTAGGCATCCCACACGGTACCGATGACCACGTCAATGACGTTATGCGATGACTCATCCTGTCGTTCCTGCAGCAAGCGTAGTTGACGCCCAGCAAGTGTTTGTGCCAGACCCGACCCAACAGAGCACCATGCCCATGGCTTCGGTAGCTGTTTGAGCTCCGAGTACGACCCCGCACTCTGGAATCGCTTGACCGCAACCTTCGTTTGCCGCAGGGAACGGCCAAGCTTGTCCCAGCTGGTCTGGTACTACCAGCTCGGTCCATTTCGGTCCCCTCAAGCTGAACATTCTCCGCTGTTCCTTTCGCTAACCACGGTGGCTTCACTCATCCACGTTCCGAAACTCACGCGCTTCATAATCCCCCGCTTTCGCGTGAACTCTCATCTTCTTGAGTTCTCCTGCAGTGGGTAACACTCTTGGGACACCCGAGAAAGTCTATCGTCTTCAAAATAGCTCAGATTCCTCTTTTCGCAGTATCATTGGAAAAACAATAATCATAATTTTTAATCCATTCATATACTTTGTTGTTTGCTTTGCTTACCTTTATAAATTCTCGTTCTTTCAAAATTTATGCGATGCAGTGGTAACCAATTAAAAAATTTCAGTTTCCCTCGAGAGGTTGTCCAATTCATCTCGCGGAGAGCTGAAGTAACATGCTAAAACCTTGACCGATTTAGAAAAATAGGCCGATCACTGGTGATAAGGGCGGGGTTTTCCTGAATGTGTTGGACGAATGCTTACTGAAGGGGCGGATTTCAACACCTTAATGGACAGTTCTGGACCATGTGCAGGAGACGGGTTTATTCTCTGCTATAGTCGAGTACCTAGAACTTCAAATCGTTATCCACTTTTTCTAAACAAACACATAAAGCAGTGATAATTCTTGTGTCGACCATGAACTCTCTCACAGCGTATTTTTTCGTGGCACGGCCAATTAGAAAGGAAATGTTCAAGAGCGGACACTCCCGTAGAACCCGGCGGCCCAATCGACCCTAGCGCACCTGGTGGTAGGTGAGAGCAACTGACCTGCGCATCCCGAATTTTGGATTACTGTGCGCAACTCACGTTTGCCTATGGCGAAAGTTAATTATTTCAGACTACTCTTAAATGAGAAGCGTTTCTCGACAAACGTGGGCGACTTTGAGCGTATGTATCTATCTATCTATCTATCTATCTATCTATCTATCTATCTATCTATCTATCTATCTATCTATCTATCTATCTATCTATCTATCTAGCCGCCTACGACTATTAGCTCTCCTGCCCGTTTCGATAATCGTATCGATACCAAACTTGGTATGGCATAACATTACTATATAAAAAACCTATTTGACTATACATAACATAAAAATCATGACATATATGTCATAAATAGCATGATTTACATTCCATGATCCTGCAGCTCTTGCAGCGGCTTCGTTCACATGGCATGTTGCAAAACTGCTATGGTATGGCATGATTGCATGGGAAACACAAGTGAGAGACCCTGACATGAAGATTATAACACGTGTGTCATGTAACGACATGACTACTTGCCACGCTCATGATGCGCTCGCAGCCGTTTCGCTAGCATCACTTATACCAATTCTGGTATTACAGTACGTGAATGGATGACGAAGGTATGTGACTGGTGCAAACATGATAATCATGAGATGCGTGTCATAAAACAAAATGACTACAAGCCGCGCTCATGATGTGCTGGCAGCCGTTTCGCTAGCTTCACTTGTACCAAATTTAGTATTACGGAACGTGAATGAATGACGAAGGTATGATACTGGTTCAAACATGATAAACATGAGATGCGTGTCATCTAACAACATGACTCCATGCTACGCTCATCATGCGCTCGCGGCCGTTTCGCTAGCTTCACATGTACCAAACTCGGCATTACATGACGCGAACGGACGACATAGGTAAATGACACATCCAAACTTGATAATCACGACATTCACGTCATGTAACAACATGACCGCATGCCAAACTCATGATGCGCTCGCGGCCGTTTGACTAGCCTCACATATGCCAAATTCAGTATTACGTGACGCCCATGAATGACGAAAGTATGTGACTGGTGCAAACATGATAATAATGAGATGCGTGTCGTGTGAGAACGTGACTACATACCACATTTAAGGTGCTAACACAATTGACGTGACGCGGTGCGCGTGCTCGCCGGCATTCATTTCGTCACGTCACGCCGGCGTTGCCACGCCTGGCGCCCGTGCTGCCATATACTCGCAGGCGCGCACCATGCTGCGTTGCTTCGACGCATGCACGTTTCAGCGCGTCCGGCGTCCCTCCGGCATGAAAAGAGCGAGACGCGGTGTTGTCTGGGTAATGCATCGGCGCGAAATGCAGCATGTTACATTCCGTGCCGGTTGCCGTTGGGCCGCGCCGACGGACGCTGGTCGCGTCTGGCATCAGACAGCAGAGTGCTCGCGTTTTGCTAGTGTAGCATCGCTGTTCTCAGAATGCGTGCGCGTCATCGCTACATTGGAGTATAATGGGCTTTTTATGATGCGCTTGCGGCCATTTTGCTAACTCCACATATACCAAATTTAGTGTTACGTGACGTCAATGGATGACGAAATATATGACGGGTGCAAACATGGTCATACTGACACGCATGTCATTTAAGAACAAGAAAACATACCACGCTCATAGCGTGCTCGCAGCCGTTTCGATAGCTCCACATGTACTAAATTTTGTATCAAGTGGCGTGAATAGATGGCAAAAGTGAATGACACATCCAAACATGATAACCATGACACGGAAGTCACGTATGGCATCATTTACCTCCACCTCATAATGTTGCGCTGATTTTAAAGTGACATATCAACATTTCTCATTCGTGCTTCGCATATCATCGATTACTCCTGTACGTGGAATCTGCCAATTTTTCCCAGACCAAATGGCAAGAATATTATTTGCTGCTTTGATTTAACGATTCCCTATTTTGTCTAGCTCAAAAATTGTTCGTGACAATTCAAGTCATGACTTAATTTTTATTTTGATTAAATTATAAAAATTGGCACATGCGTCTCCCTCCTTTCGTGACAGAGGGACGCCGGACACGCTGAAATGCGCATGCATCAAAGCAACGTAGCGCGGAGCGCGCCTGCGAGTATATGACAGGACCGGCGCCTGGCGTGGAAACGGCGGCGTGACACGACGAAATGAACGCCGGCGAGCATACGGACCACGTATTGTTGAAATGTATTGGCGCCTTTACTGTGGCATGTAGTCTTGTTCTCACATGACACGCATCTCATAATTATTATGTTTGCATCAGTCACATACCTTCGTCTTCCATTGGCGTCACGTAATACCAAGTTTGCTACATGTGAAGCTGGTGAAACAGCCGTGAGCGCATCATGAGCGTAGCATGTAGTTATGTTGTTACATGACACGCATCTTATGTTTATCATGTTTGCACTATTATCATGCCTTTGTCATCCATTCATGTCTGGTAATAACAAGTTTGGTATAAGTGAAGCTAGCGAAACGGCCACCCGCGCATCATGAGCGTGGCATGTAGTCATGTTGTTACATGACATGCATCCCATGATTATCATATCATGTTTGCACCAGTCACATACATTCGTCATCTGTTCACGTACCGTAATAGAAAAATTGCCTTGTGTGAGCAAAAGCGGTTCTTGGCGGCCGCGGAAACAAGATAACAGACGAAAGTAACAAGGATCTTGAGATATTCATGCTGAATCTGCCAACAGCTAGGACGTATTGTTTTGAACACAGTGTTTTCGCAATGTGATATTCGAGTGAGTCCTTTCAATGTCGAAGATTTCCGAGATGCCCTGGACAGAGAACGACTGCTTTCCGACGTAATAACATTGGGTGCCTACCAGAACAACCCTGTGTGGGCCATCACCTTTAACAGCCAGGAGGCCACAAAGAGGTTGACTGAACTGAAAAAACGCCAGGTCAAGGGACGCCGCCGCCTTTTTATTGAACCTCAGGAGCAGAAGGTGAAGCTGCGGCTTCACTGGCTGATACACGGAGTCGCGAACGAAGATGTTCGCCAGGCAGTGTTGGCGTTCGGAAAAGTTACAGAAGTGAATATGTTAAGCTTGCGAAACGGCCGCGAGCGCATCATGAGCGTGGCATGTAATTGTGTTGTTACATAACACGCATGTCATCAACTTCATGTTAGGGTCTGTCGCTTGTGTTCGCCATGCAATTATGTCATACCATACCAGTTTTTCTACATGCCATATGAACGAAACCACCGCAAGAGCTGCAGGACCATGAAATGTTTATCACGACATTCATGACATATATTTCATGATTTTTATGTTATGACTATTCAAATATGTTTTTCATACAGTCACGTTATGCCATACCAAGTTCGGTAATGATACCATTACCGAAACGGCCAGGAGAGCAAGAAGTCGTAGGCGGCTAGATTTTCAAATAGATAGATACGCTCAAGGTCGCCGAAGTTCGCTAAGACGTGAGAGTGACGACATTGTGATCAACAACCTTACTGCTTTTCTTGACTGCCAGAAAGTGACAGCCTTAGTCGGCCCCGGTGCCGCCTTTTCTATTATCAGTCAGGATCTCGTCGTCCGCCTCAAGAAAGTGAAGACACCGTGGACAGGCCCTCAAATAAAAACGGCAGGTGGTCAGTTACTGATGCCCTCTGGAAGATGCAGCACCGCGACAATAGACATCGGAGGTTCCTCTTTCGTTTCGTCGTTCGTCGTTCTCGCCGCATGCTGCAAGGATCTAATTATTGGTATGAACTTCTTACAAGAATACGGCGCCATCATTAATATCTCAGACAGTTTGATTACGTTCTGCAACAGTCCGGGCACACCTGCTTGTCTACAGGTGCGACCAAACCAATTGCGTCGAACTGTTGACGAAGTAGTTCTCCCTCCTCGGTCATGCACGCTTGTTTCTGGGGCAGCTGCTGTCCAGATTGACGGCGAAGGAGTTGCTGACCAAATGAGCTCGCTCTTTCTCACACATGGCATTTCCGTCGCAAGAGGTATCGTCAGTGTCGCCACTGGAGGCGCACATTTGCTTCTGACCAATTTTAGTGCTGAGCGCCGGCACCTTCCAAAAGGCTTCGACGATATCACAGACACAGAAGGCTGCTTGGCAGTAGTATACGAGGCGCTAAAACTTGATTCAACACCAGTTCTCGACGTTAGCAATAATTTGCCTAATGACGAGCGAAAGAGGCTTCTCGGCTGCTTGGCAGTAGTCGACGAGGCACCAAAACTTGATTCAACACCAGTTCTCAACGTTAGCAATACTTTGCCTAATGACGAGCGAAAATGGCTTCTTGAGCTAGTGACCGAATTCAAAGACTGCTTTCCGACAACATCAAGAGTTGGTCGCACGCCTCTAACTAAGTATTGGATAATTACAGGGGACGTGGCGAGACCAATTAACCAAAACCCATATCGCATGGCTCGAAAGGAACGCGAAGTGATACAACAGCAAGTCGACAAAATGCTAGAAGATGACGTCATTCAGCCCTAAAAAAACCCCTGGGTGTCATTTGTAGTCCTCGTCAAAAAAAAAAAGACGGCAGCCTGTGCTTCTGTGTAGAACAGATAGCTCAATTAGGTGACAAAGAGAGATGTGTATCCACTTCCTCGTATAAATGACTCTCTCGACAGACTTTGACATGCTCGTTACTTTTCATCGATGGTCTTGAGGAGTGGACATTGGCAAATCGAGGTAGACCCGAGAGACCATGAGAAGACTGCTTTTGTGACACCAGATGGCTTGTGTGAATCAAAATCTTGCCCTTTGGTTTATGCTCAGCGCCTGGTACCTTTCAAAACCATGGAATACCGTGCTTTCTGGGTTTGAAGTGGAAACCTGCTTGGTCTATCTTGATGATGTAATAGTTTTGGCGCTTAATTTGAACAGCACCTTAAAAGGCTTGAGGTAGTTTTAGAAGACATACGGTCCACGGGCTTGACGTTGAAGCCTGAAAAGTGCCACTTTTGCTATGAAAAACTGCAATTTCTTGGCCTCGTCGTCAGTCAAGCAGGCGTTTGTCCTGATTCTGAAAAAATCGAAGCCGTTGCACAGTTTCCTGTGCCGACTGATAAAAAGGCTGTCTGACAATTCCTCGGCCTATGTGCGTATTATAGGTGATTTGTTGCAGACTTAGCACGCATCGCATCACTGTTAACCTGCCCCACGAAAGAAGACGTCGCCTTCAAATGAAACAACTCACAGGAAATTGATTTTAAGAACCTGCGCCAGCGACTACATACGCCTCCAGTACTTGCCTACTTTGATGAGAAAGCCTCAACGATGCTACGCACTGATGCCAGCAATATTTGTCTGGAAGCTGTGCTTGTGCAGCTGCAATAAGGTACAGAAAGAGTAATCGCCTATGCAAGCTGAACACTATAGCACGCTCCGAGGCTAATCACTTTAAAACTGAGAATGCCTCACCGTGGTTTGGGCAGTCACAAAATTTCGCCCACATTTATACATCCGCCCTTTCAAAGTCATCAGCGACCACTATTCACGTGTTGGTTGACAAATCCTAAAGATCCTACCGGGCGATTAGCGCGTTGGAGTCTCAGGCTGCAAGAGTACAACATAACGGTCGTTCACAAGTCAGGGAACTGCCATATAGACGCTGAATGTCTATCCCGCTCACCCATTGAATTGCATTGAATCGGCAACTCTCCCTGATCTGGAAGAAATAGCATTCCTTGGTGTGCTCGACACGACCTTCATTGCGCAGCAACAACTTGGTGACCCTTAGTTACTTGCCCTGCTTAATTACCTGTACGGCAGATCTTACAAGGCACCAACTGTTTTCGCAAGGGGCCTGTGATCATTTTGCTTACGGGGCGCAGTATTATATAAGAGAAACTTCTCTTCGACAGGATCCGCGTTTGCTCGTACACCCAGCAGCCCTTCGCTCCGAAGTACTCGAATCGTGCCACAACGAGGTGACTTGAGGCCACGTAGGTTACACGAGAACGTTGGCCAGAGTACGGCAACGGTAAGATTGACCATAGCCGTAAAGCACCATGTTCGTACTTGCCTCGACTGCCAGCGACGAAAATCACTGCCGACTAAACCAGCTGGCCTCTTGCAGCCCGTGCAGGTCCCAAGAACACCATTCGACCAGATTGGCATGGATATTTTGGGCCCACTTCCTACTTCTACAGCCGGGAACCGCTGGGTTATTGTCGCAACTTGTTACCTTACCCGTTATGCTGCAGCAAAGGCTATCTAGAGAGGTACAGCAGTGAAGGTGGCACAATTTTGCATCGAGAATGATGTGCTGAGGCATGGTGGACCAAGCGTCGTAATCTGAGTCTTGATGCTGAGTGGAACAACTCATCGTAAGACTACCGTCTACCACCCGCAAACGAAAGGGCTTACAGAGCATCTGGACAAAACAATGGAAAGCATGCTTTCAATGTACGTAGACGTCAAACACAAACATTTGGACGAAATCTTGCCATATGTCACGTTGGCATACAACACGGCCAAGCAACTGACAACTCGGATGACACCATTCAGCCTAATTCATGGACGGGAAGTACGAACCATGTTAGATGCAATGCTAGCGCACGAATGTGACGGCATTGACCTTGATTGCGAGATGTGTACAGAACGAGCGGAAGAAGCAAGGCAACTAGCACGATTGCGAATCCAGAAGCAGCAAGAGTACGACGCAGGCCGCTCATGCTCGCCGCAGAACAGTCGTTTACCAGAGCGGTGACAGAGTATGGGTTTGCACGCCCATACGCAAACGAGGACTCTCCTAGAAGCTGCTAAGGAGATAGTTTGGGCTATACCTAGTACTGCGACGACTGAGTGATGTTACTTACGAGGCTGTTCCCGAAAGTTCACGTAGTACGAGGCGTCGCCAGCACTATCCTGAACTCGTTCACGTAGTGCGCATGAAGCCTTATGCCAAGTAGTGACTGCGCAAGACTTTTTAAAAAAAAACTGCACATAGTGATCTAGCATCGCTTCGATGCTTGAGCCTTCTTTAAGAGCGGGGAAAATTACGCCTGTGTACTGGTGGACAAAACGACGATAAAGGGATTTGGTGGACACCAAGTAGTGGAGCTCTGGCTGGTCGAAGAAAAAGAAGGTGATCTTGCTGTTCAGCTGCTCAGAATCGCTGTATCAACGTCTATCTGCTTGTCGATCGCGTTCTACAGCGACAATACCATTCACGTTATTGTAAGCTCTGTAGCCAATGATATAAAATAACACGTACAAAATACATAGATGCGTGATTTATTAGTCATTCAGATGGATTACCGAAAATTCCACTGAGTAATGTTTCACAAGAAGTTTCATTCATAAGATGATTTTGCTGCAGGCATATATGCTAGTGTGTAGTGCGCAGTCTGCTATCATAAATAGATATTGTTATTTCAGTCTGCACATACATCTTATAAGGTATTTTCGTTCATGTGTTATATCCAACCAGGCCAAAACTTCTGAAAAGGGGTTGCAATATCAATAAATAAAAAATGAAACTGTGTGACCATAACCTAACTGATTTTACAAGAGCATTAGGTTAGTAAAAGTTTTACTTACAAGCAACCAGAGGGGATGGAAAATCTCAAAAAGTGTTCCTAAAGCAAACGAACATGATTAGAGTAATGGAGGCTGCACTTTTTTGGTTCGTGAATAACAAGAGTGTGCTTGTGCTTAATAATACAATTCTACTTTATTAAAGTAAAATATGCAAGATACGTCCAACGCAGCCAAACATTTTTGTAGCCGACGATAGCGGAATCTCGTCCCAGTGCGGCATACCACGGTGCTAACAAAATGCTTCGAAACTTGGCTGCAGCTCATGTTTTCCTACGGAATCCAGATACAAGTAACCGACTGTCCGAATTTTTAAGATGTTCGCAGACTACCAGGTCTTGCTATATCTCTCCTCTTTCCTAGTACTCATTAGCCACGTGTCCAGTCAGCACATGATTGCTTCCGAGAAAAATGATGAGGTTGGTAATGCGAGATTTCATACACGCAGGACGTATGACAACTGTGATAAGTTCGCGCGGCAAAACTTACTACCGCCTTCAATTAAGTAGACGAGAGGAAACTCCAGGCCACAGGTCCAAGCAGCTCATCTGTGTGTGTTTGGTCAAGTTTAATGAGTTGTGAAGGCATCCTCCATGAATCATAAGGACGCATCGTTTGGCTGAGGGCTCGAGCGTGGGGCTCTGGCATGACGACAGCTCGCAGACAGTAACCATAACAGTTTTGTATTCCAAGGTTTTTTATGAATGAAGAGGTGCGAATGAGTGGGACGTTAACAGAGAGCACTCATTCCGGAAATAAGTTGGCTCCCTTGGTGAAGTTAGCAGCGCTGGAATTATGGCAACGCGAAACTAATAATGAAGTAGTCTTTTTTACTGCACGGTTTTTCATAGATTAAAGAATGCTTTGTACATTATTGTATGTTTCATGTCTTATGTTCATATGTCTTTTGGTAAGCGAAGAAGGAAATAGGAACTGCCTTGCCAATTTTATTGGGAAAGTTGCCGTCACTGTCTCAACGCACTCTCTTTATTTGCTTATTCGTATGCACTCCAACACAGCCCCTTTTTTGTTTGCGTAAATAAACAGGACACACTGTTAAGTTGGCGACCTCATTGTACCCACATGTACCTATGAATCAACAATATATACTCTACCAATGTTCCTCGCCACACAAATGCACCGAAATAAGGGACGTTCTTCCTGCAATCTTAGTGACGAACATCAAGTCAGACCATGATCTGCTTTTAGCAACCTATGTAGTCAACATCCCTGGTAAAGTCGACAATATTGGCACTACAAAAATAACAAAAGCATCAATGTGCGTCGTAAGGCTTGCCTGAAAATTCGGTATAAGCAGATATCCGCCGATTAGTTTGCATTAAATCAATGGTTCATTGAGCGTGCCGGAAGTTCTTTTTTTCTTTATATGCTCAAATAAGGTTATAAGAGAGTTGCATTTTGCGAATAAGAATAAGGTATTTCGTAGCCCATTGTTCCTTAGAGCTACTTCCAACACACTCCCAACCCCTTTACAAACACACCAACCACACTAAGTCATCTCTACAGTTTTTTATAGTGATTTGAAATTTATTCGACGATATTTTACGAGATTACAAGGTGGACAAGAAGTGCAACCTCAGAGGTCTTGGAGTGAAAACTGCCGGGGGGACCTCCTAACAAGACATAAATGGGGGTTAGCAGGAAAATACAGGCGAACACTGAGTCAATTATTTTTTATTATTTATATTGCTTTAGTAATAAAGGGTAAATTATTTATACATAACAAAAAAACAAGAGAGCCAACCAAGACAATCACAAATGTAAATGATAAAATAATTTTAACAAAGTCAGTTGCAACGTTTTTGCCTAAATGAGCCTGTAAAGCTGCTTTGCCTGCTAGATGCTTGTGTGTTTGGAGAAAAATAATGATGATGATGATGATGAGCCTTCAGCTTTGCTGGCACTCGCCCACAAAGGGGATCGGCCAAGAACCGGGCGGCAGGAGAGAAAAATGGCTTTTAAAATACTCTCCAGCATTGTAACAGGTCCTAATGTATAGTCACACGGGGCACATAATCAATAAAGAAGAATATTTATTCTCCCAGACCTGAAGACACCATTATATGAAGAATGTAGTCATCGCGTTCATGCCCTAGTTAGGCACATTACCAATGAAGGACAACGTCATTGCCTTACATGTGTGCGCTTCAAGGTTACATGGTACGGTGCAGAAAAGATCACGTGAGCACGTGAGCTGCACGTCTCCTCAGTTCTTGCAGTCCTGACGTGAGTAATACTAGAAGTTATTTTGAAGTAGCAACAATGATCGAAATAGTCGTATTAGTAGTAGTAATAGTAGTAGTAGTGAATTTTTGTTTTGGTAGAGAAGGCGTTTAAGGAAGACAAGAGTGAAGGGCTTTTGTCTTTGTCAGGCCATGGCCAGTCCTTCCGCTATGGCGACGATAAAAATGACGTGGGCTTGCGAGCTAAATGGTCACCTAATGAAAACTAAATGCCTTTCTAGACGTTTCTACTTTCTACTTTACTTTCTAGATGTCAAACTACCTTTCTAAACGTCTCTGTCGTTCTTCCCCCTCTTATTTTCATATTGTCATGCACTAGGAGCTCGAATAAACGTACAAGCAGATGCTACTGTCAAAATCTCCGACACGAAGAAGAACGCCTCTGGCTGGCACGGGTTGCTTGTCTTCATCTTCTTCGTTCACTGGCGAAGAACACCAAGTGGCATTACTCCTTCTCCCAATAGAGGATTGACCCGATGCTCAAAGAAAAGTGGGCACAGCAGTGGCTCGAAGTAGGCAACATAAACAAACAATAAACAAACTAGCACACGAGAGAAAATGCGTTCTGGGCCCGGCAATAGGAAATAAACGGCATTCATTGTTCACATGAAGAGTTCACTGGCACACGAAAAAAAATCGCATCACCGCGTAAAGTATGTCTTCAGGCGGACGACGTGTACAGTCTCTAGGCGTGGTAACCTGCGCTGGGACGATGGTGAGCCTCATAGGTCTTATTACTTTGTAAGGTCCAAAGTACATCCTCAAGAGTTCCTCACTGAGACCTCGCCGCCTAATGGGTGTGCAAACCCAAACTTGGTCACCATGTTCATAACTTCTCGATGGTGGATGTTGCAGCGCCATGCGTCTGCACACGGTCCAGTTGACGTGCTTCCTCAGCGCGCTGAATGTACTCACTGATGTCAGGAGCTAAGTGGTGGAGCCGGTCGAGGCCCTAACACGGAATCATGGCGTCTAGGATAGCGCTGACATCTCGACCATAAACGAGCCGAAATGGCGTGAAGCGTGTAGTTTCCTGCGTTGCAGTTTTGTGCACAAATGTTACGTACGGCAGGATGTCGTCCCACGTTTTGTGCGGCACACCTACGTACATAGAGATTATGTCGACTGGTGTTTTGTTTGGCCTTTCTGTCAAACCATTGCTCTAGGGGTGATATGCAACGCTCTTTCGATGGGTTGCATAACTGAACTCGAAGATATCATCCAAGAGTTTTGCCGTGAATGATGTCCCTCGATTAGTGATGACATATGAAGGGGCGCCATGCCGTAGCACAATTTATTGCATAAAAGACTGGCAACTTCAGATGTGGTTCCTTGTGGCAGTGCCTTCGTCTCAGCGTAACGCGTCAAGTAATCGGGTGCGACAATAATCCATTTGTTTCCGGAAGAAGACAAAGGAAACATCCTTATGAGGTCCATTCTCACTTGATCAAATGGTGTACATGGTGAATCGATTGGTTGTAGACGGCCTGCAGGATTTTATGGTAGCGTCTTGCGACTCTGGCATTCACGGCATCCCTTCACGTAGCGTTTCAGGCAGGCAGACATTTTAGGCCAGTAGTAGAGTTGTCGCACCCGATGCAGAGTTCTCGAGTAGCCCAGATGGCCGGATGTAGGCCCGTCGTGGCAAGCTAATAAGACTTCATCGAGGACGGCTTCTGGTACGACCAGAAGATGAGCTATGTCACCAGCACCAGTGTTTATTTTTCATAAGACGCCATTTCGTAGGCAAAAAGATGGCAACGTTCGCGACATCAGACGAAGAATGGGTGCGGTGCCACCTTCCAAGGGATCTATAATCAGTCTTAGATCGGCGTCATTTCGTTGATAAGACATCAGATCCCGCCTGCTGAGGGTTACCAAGAAGGTGCCGTCTTCTTCTGCGCTTGTACTGGTGCATTGAAGAGGTGCTTGTGATAACGTTTAGGCATCTTCGTGCTTTTCGCCTGACGTTGTA